>VZRL01003651.1:498149-705167 GCA_013397895.1 Origma solitaria | reverse complement strand
TTCTTTCTTTTTTTTTTTTTTTTCTGTTTAAGGATCTTTTTTTAGGTTTCTTAAGGAAAAATAAGAAACAATGCAGACTGCTTGTCCTACCTATTCTGGCTATTTTATACCTTTACTGCTCTTACTGGTGTTGCCTTGTCTTTGAGCATCCAGAAGAAAGACTTCTTTTCCCGAGAACGTCTGTATTTTGGTTACAAATTCCTCTGAGTATCAGAGAAGGCTGTCAAACAGAAGGATGCCTTACCAGCTTGTCCAATGGGGAAAAAAACCACACACAGAATAATCTTTTGCTTTAATTCTCTCTTTCTGTATGTACAACGTCAGGCTACCTTTGCACCCCTGCCAGGTCGTGCATTGAGCCCTGCTGGATGCCAAAACCACTCTGTTGCTCCCCTCCTCATCCTGGCAGGCAAGAGAAAATATAATAAGAGGCTCTTGAGTTTAGATAAGGAGAGATCTCTCACCAGGTACCATCATGGGCAAAACAGACTTGACTGGGGAAATTAGTTTATTTTATTACCAGTCAAATCAGAGTAGGGTAATGAGATTTAAAACTAAAAAAACCTTTCCCCTGCTCCTCCCTTCTTTCCTGGCTAAACTTTATGGGAATGGAGGCTGAGGTCACTTCATCACACATCATCTTTCCTGCTCCTTCCTCCTCAGGGGTAGAACTCCTCAGAGTATTCCCCTGCTCCTGCATGAGGTCCCTTCCTCACGAGACAGTTCTTCATTAACTTCTCCAACTTGGGTCCTCCCCACAAGCTGCAGTTCTTCACAAACAGCTCCAGCATGGGTCCCTTCCACCAAGTGCAGTCCTTCAGGGATAGACTGCTCCAGCAGTGTAGTTCTCATCAGACTAATCTTCAAAATTTTATTTGATAGGCCAGAATTCTTTATCGATGGTCAGATATTTAAAATTTAAAATCACAATGTGGACACAAAATACTTACAGAGAGCAAATTGCCTTTTTTAGAAAAATAATAACATGAACGCTTTTATTTTCCAGCTGTTAGTATCATTGTCCTGAAAATGGCAAAGAGTTGATGGTGTGCTTACCAAGCTGTCAAAATGAAGCCTGTATTATAAAGCTTGCAGTGTAAGTTCAGAGCACCCATCCTGACCTTGAGCTAAAATTCTGTCACATGAATTTGACTTGTGTATTCCAGCCATGGTCATGCAGTTACAGACAGTACGTCCTCTCCACTTTGCTAGGAATATCAGAAGTATTATATCATGTATTACCCATTCCTTTCTTCCAGTAACTTAGCATGGGTTTATATATTGCTTTGATAAACAAGCACAACATTCCTAACTACCCAATGGCAGTCTGCAGCCTCAGCACCCTGGAGGCATGTGCCACAGTTAAATTTTCCAATCTCTGGTATGTAACTCTTGTAGCTTGTAACTATTTATGTCCCTTTTCTGGTGTGTTGAAGAGAAAAATTTTAGTAGATGTCATATTAATTGAGAAACTGGGGTTTTTTTGCTGGATTTGATCACTGTAGTGTGAATCAATCCTTGCTCATCTCCTTTTTTCTTCCTCTCGTAAATGAGTTTATGTGAATGTTATGTCAAGAAATGGGGCAAAGCTGGCATGCAGAAATTTGATTTGCAGCAAGACTGAGATGAGCATAGCTGTGTATAAAGAGAAGCTAAGGATTCTGTGTGTACATTAAGTAGTAAAGTCCTTCTTTAAGAGCTCTCATGAGTATTGTGTTAAGAAAATATAGTCATACGTTCAACTTGTTGAAACTCATAAAATGCTGCATTTGAACTGTGCTTTGATTTAATTTTATCAGGAAACCAGGCTGGTCAGTTTATTTTCATTACCACAGTATATTCTTTCCTATGATTTTTTTTAAAAGTCTATAATCTCCTTCTCCTTTTGTTTTCTTCATTAACCTTCCTGCTTCAATGTCTTTAGCAGTGCCACCCTGCCCCTGTATAGCGCTTAGACTTTCTGCTGAGGTGTCAGGCAAGGTGTAAAATGAAAGGGCTTTAATCCTGAGGAATTTCCCCAGAGCAGCAGAGCATAATGTTCAGAAATCCTGAGCTGAAACACACAGGCTATTGTCAATTAAAACCTGATCTGTTTTACACTAGGGTCATGCCACCTACAGAACAGCTCGTGTCTGAGGAGCTGCAGAGGAAGCACACAGGGTTTTTTGCTGTATATTCCTCATGCTGGGAACAGAGCATAAGAGGAAATCAGCATACAAGTAGTGCTTTTTTTTTTTTTTTGGATTTCCCAAAAACATCTGTCTTTCCAGGAATTGGCTGAAGATCAAAAAGTGTTTTCTTTGCAAACACAGAGCTTCAAAAATAAAACGTAGACAAATTAAATGCTTTGTAAATAAACTTTATATAAAACCAAGAGCATTAAAATGTCTAAAAATAAAGAGTGTTGGATGAGAGACATTGATTTATAGGGAGTTTTTTAGCTTGACACAAATTAAATAGAAAATGTGGAACAGGAGGTTCAGTTCTGATGTGATTCTGAAAAATGACAGGCACCCTTGGTAGGTACAAGGGCAGGATGCAGATTTGCCGAAACAGAAACATGTGTTGCTTTTGGGAACCTATAGGGGATGTGAACTGGGTGAAAGTTGTAGTGAAGATATGTCAGAGGCTGTGTGAGAGACCCACATGCTTTCAGAACAGTTTGGAATTAGGTGAGATAACCCACAGCATTTAAAATGCTGACAGAGCCATACATTTGGGAAATTGAATCCTGTGTTAAGTGTACAAGCTTTGAGAAATTAATACCCACTCATGAGAAAATGACAGACAATTGTATATTTATAATTGTGCAGTTTCACTTCCTGAGCATATTGAGCACAAACCTGTGAAAATTTGTAGGTAATTTAAATTTGCATTTATTATCGCAACTAGAGGCATAGTTTTCAAATGCCTGTTTCTATGTTTCTGCTTTTCAATCACGAACTTGTAAAATTTTATGCTATTATTTTGATTGTCCTTTTACTTTTTGTGGTTTTTTTTTTTTCCCACATAGCCAGGGGCTCTAATACATGAGTTTAACTGATGCTTGCTAAAGCAATTTAACCAGCTCAGGTGTCCCCCTTTGCTAAAGGTCATGTTTTCCCATAGCAGAGTTGGCAGAAACAAATATGTTGGGTTTTTGGTTGCAGTGCTTCCTTGTCCAAGTGATTACAAGCTATAACTGAAGATGATTTTGTGTTTATCTACTTGACTGTAGCAGCAGTGATTGAGGTGTGGGCACACAGGCACATCTGTCAGCTCAGCTGCAACTTCTGCCCTGGGGAAAGGCAGATGTTTGTGGTGTGATAACATATTAAATTGTGCTTAAGTGCATTTTTGGTTCAGTTTTCTTCCACAGGCCTTGGTCAAGGCATGAAAAGAGGTTTATAGCACAGTGGATTTTTTTAAACTACCTTCTATGTTCATATGTCCGTTTGCCATGGGTGGTGTCCAGTCTCTCAAAAGCTAAAAAAAAAAAAAAAAAGAAAAAAAAGGCTTTAAAGGAATTTGGGGAATGGAAGTTTGTTTTTCTCCTTTCACTCATGTGCAGAACAGTGCCCTTTGAGCTACAAAGATACTGATTTTCATATGCACATTAACTTTCCATCTTTGAATTTCCTCTGAGTAGATAATTGGAACTTACTTGTATCTGGCATTTTTGAAGATGACATAAAAACCATCTGGTGCTGGATGGATCTGGCAGCTGTATTTTGCCATCTTCACTGGGCTTCCAAATCCATACTCAGATCCCTTCCTAAGTGGCTTCATTTTCAGAAGTGCAGAGCATTGCCTTTCTGCTCCCTCATCAGAAAGTGCAGTGATCAAAATCTCTGAACCTGTCTTGTTTGTGTGACTAAATCAATTTCCAATGGCTTTAAATACTTCCACAGTTTAAAACATTTCAGCAAGCAGTTCTGCTTTTTTCTACAGCTCCTGGGTTTGGACTGGCAACTCTGAATTAAAGTTCGTGGCTCCTCATCTATTCAGTTTCCACCATTTCCATCATTTACACATTTGCCATTTAGTAGCTGCTCTAACATTTAAAGTGTTATCTCAGGAGTGGTAACATTATTGGATTTTTCTGCCCAGTGATTGGTCTGTTGTTTAAATCATCCTTTAAGTGAAAAATATAGTAAGAATATTAGGATAATCTCCTTTTCAGAGCAAAACCAGGCTTCAGTTCTTCCCAACATTAGTTTTCTCAAATTTTGCTTCCATTTTTTTATAAAACACAGTTTATCGATCTTTATAATTAATGTGGGAAAACCCAAGAACAACTAAATGAGCTGCAATTGGGTGCTTGTTGTCTAAATGAGTGTATAAGCAGCTAACACTTTCACGCTCTCAGGTTGGTTTTGTTGTACCAGTGATTAGTAGCTGCATTTTTTCCCCCCAAATCTTGATCCTAAAATGTGATAGTTCAGCTGAACCTAAAAGATTGTCTCGTCGTAGAAAACAAGATCAATGTTGAACTGTAGGCTCATAGAAGCATTACTTGTAATAGAAGGCTGCACTGATTATATAATAAATGACGATGGGTAAATTAATAAGAATCTGAAAGTGTGATCTATGGATGGATATAAAATAATAATGACTGGTTTATTTTTTCAGCATTACTTGGTAGCAGAGTTTTCACACAGTTGATTTTCCAGGTTTAAATACTGTGGAAGTAAATGTGTGCTCGGTATGTACATTTCAAGAACTACTTTACTGCTGTGCTTAGTTTGAAACAGAAAGGAGACATTTTGCCACATTGACAAATATTATAGCTAGCTGTGGGTGAATGTTAGCATCAGCTAGCTAAGAAGCAAACTGTTTCTGGGTCACAAAGTAGCCAAGTAACTAGTGTTGCCTGTGAAAACTGAAATTCCAGATTTGCTTCCACTTCTAGTGTTTAAAAATTTGTTCCTAGGGATCTCTATTTACAACCAGAACATAGCTCTCTTTGTCTTTCTAGAAATCTACATGAAGGAAAACATGAGATGAAGGCAATTTATGAGTGATAACAGATTTGTAGTGGTTATGAAGCAGCAGTCTCTAAAATTGATGAGTTGATAGCCTTTTTATGCCTTTTTGACTACTGGATTATCTCCTAAAATTCTTACTCTCAGTTAATAAATACTTGGATAGCCTTGATTTCTAGCAGTTTCAAAAAAAAAAAAAAAATTTTAAGTTAATAATAACAACTGTTTCATATATTTAGAAGATTTTTGTCAGGAAGTATAGGGCCCAAATAAAATATATTAAGTTTCTCAATAACAGTATTTGGAACTAATTGCAAACAATTGAGTTATTACAGCAAAATAAATCACCTGTGTTCCATCTGACTTAATCCTCCTACTTTTTGCATTTGCATTTGTAATTAATAAAGCCACATGCACAGATCGTTAGCATGGCCCAGCTGAGTGGTAACTCCTTGAGCTGCAGGAGCTCACTTTTTTCCCATTGATTGATCATACCTTCCAAAATGGAATTTTGAACAACCTCCTTTTCCCCACTTCTGAAGTACTGAGTGATCATGAAAGCTACATCTCTTTTCAAATGCCATATAGTAAATTCCTAATTTTAAAGGTAAAATTGAATTCCCTCTCTTTATAATTAAATTTATAAATATATATTTCAAGGCTGCTATTTACACACCAATTTTAAATGCTGAAAAGATTAATTTTGATCCATTTACAAGTAACACATAATTTACCTTTAATAATAGTTACATTTCACCATCTACTTGTCATGATGTTGCTCAGTTTTTGGTGCTGGCTTTCCTACTGCAATTGCGGACTTCACTATGTGCTGATATAGAAATCACTTTTGAGTCAGTTTTGGTAAATCCACACACTCATTTATAGGTGGACAATCCTTTCAGCCTTACAGCCTTGATTAATTATAGTCCCGTATGTTCTGTTTTCATCAGGTCAGTAATATCTTACACTTCCTTTCTGCAACAGTCTCAATGACAACACTCAGGGAAAAAATGACTGAATCCTTAGTCCTTTGACAGGCCCTTCTGCTCTTCTCAGATCTTAGTGGGTTTGAGTGGTGACACCCCCAGTTTCTCGTCCCCCACTTCTGGAGGTTCCCTCCTCCCAGTGGAGCTGCTAGAACAAGAGGCATGTTTATTATGTGACGGGTTGTAACACTGCATACAAAACCACAGACAAGGTGGGAGCTGTGATTAGATTCCTGACTATGAACTGGAGAAAGTGACCCCTGGGCTCCAATCTCCTGAGCAGCAACTTACCTGCAAAACAGTAATTTTTGGTAGTAGCAATTTCCTTCAGAAAAGTTTGATGAGTTTGACATAAAATGTAGTTTTCAAGCAGGGAGTTACACAAGTAGCTTGTAGAAAAAAAGTAAGAGGAAAGTGGTGGCTTTGTGCACTCCAAGAACTGATGGGTTTATGAAAAGGTTATGAAAGTAGGAACTTTCCTCATCAAAGTAAAATTAGTGATATTGAATATGGGAAGGATTTGAGTCCTGAACTGTCCTAATCCACTGGCCTGCCCATGGGGCCTTGAACTCCTCAAGGGAAAAGGGATCCAAATCCGCCCTTTAATTCCTTTTGAATTGCCCTTTACACCAATGGAGATTTTTCCAATCCTTTCCTTTAGAGTACACAAAATTGAAACAAAAAGTTGTGTGCAGGCAGTATTTGAAGCCAAAACTCCCACCTTTTTGGTTCAGAAGAAACCCATTCTTTTTGCATGGGATAAATTATTTTCCTCCCTCTATCAATCAAAATATTTTTAATAACTTGTTCTGGACACAATTTCCTATCCTTACTTTACATCACTGCAGGATTACATCTGCACTGAGCAATAGTCTCTGGAGTGTCGGTTCCACTGGAATCAACAGAACTCCTCCTGTGGATGTCAACTGAAGCTAAAACATTTCCTACAAACTAGGATGGCTTAGTGTGGTTAAAATACAATGGGGATCTCAGAAATTCTTTTGGGGTTTTTTTTTTGTTTTTGTTTTTGTTTTTTTTTTTAAGTATAGCTGTGAAATTTACAGGGTAAAAGATGTTTTGTTTAATGGATTGAAGTTGATGAGGTTCGGGTGTTCTTTCATGTCATGCTTTTGAAATAGTATTGTAGCAGCAAAATTACACTAAACTAAGGCAGATCTAAAGGCATTTGGTTGAAGAGCGTGGCTTTTTAACTGTGGAATAAATAGAAATATGATCAGGGACTTGTCTATTGTTTGTTTTAGTTTGAAAGTGCTTCTTTAAATAGACAGGACTTTGGATTTCTGTAATAAAAATAAATGAACCAATTCTTTTTTGAAGTTCAGTTAGTGATTTTTCTGTGTGTTTTTCAACCACTGCAAGATAAATTTTATCTCTCTTTTGGCTCTTGGAGAGAGAGAGGGTGTATTAGTCCTTCAGGAAACTTAAGTTTTGATATGTAAACAAGGCTCCCTACCCATGGGAAGTGTTTTCCTCTGGAGTTTTATAACACTGTTACGTTCGGTTTGGCCTTTATGTTGATTGCATGTGAGAGCTATCCTTTTTTTAACTACATATTGCTGTGACAAACTCAGAGACTGAGAGATGGCTGAGAGACTGAGGTTCTCATATCTTACCGCCCTCTCTTGTCTCAGGGACAGATGTCCTACACCATTCAATTCATAAATCGGCAGCATTCTCTTCTACTGGTGCCTTAATACCAATTCTTAATAAGAATTATTTTGCGCTAGTCAAATTTAAGTTTAGCATGATGGAACAAAAAGCGAAAATTTTTAAGTATTTTTTAATCCGTGGACTGTTTGGTGACTCAAAAAATATTTGAGAACTAATACAATGTATTAAAAGCACATCATAAAAGATAACTCTTGCACTGAAAATATTTAAATACATTGTCAATGTTGATTTAGCTGCTTTGTCTGTCACACTAACAGGTGACAAAGAAAAACACAGATGAGAACTAAAGAAGTGCATTCCACATAGACATACTGTATGCATCAAAGAAATAAGAGTTTGTTAGGAGAAATCCCTCCACAATAGAAACATATAAACAGGAACAGAACTCTCTATCTGAATTTTGGTTGTATTGAAAAACCTTGTACTTCAAATATAGATAATATTTTGGTGTAGATTTTAAGGAGGTATCAAAGTATTATGCTGTTTGGTTAATTAAAATCAAACTTAAACTAGGAGAAAACATCTCAGAGATTCTCAAAATTGTCAGGAATTTGACTAAAGTAGCTATGCAAAGGCAAAAAAAATTGGTCTATTCCATGTCTTCCATGAGAAAACAGTGAGTTTTGCTCTATGTTATTTAGCAGTAGTCTCCTCCAGTTTGAAATTACATTTTAGTTATCCTTTTCTATAATAATAAAATCAAATAATTCTAAATAAATCTTGGTAGAAACATGATGTTAATATTCTTTTCCCATTATGCACAAATACTAGGAAATATTATTTAAGGACAGAAACAAGGTAGCTGCTTAATAGCATAATCATTATTTATGTTCTGTGATTCCAAATTATAGTTTTAATGTCTTTTCTCATATTACCACCAGTATTCTTCATGATAATTTTTTATTTAAATTTGTCATTTTCACAGACATGTATTTTGTGAGATATATATTTATTTGTGTATTTTATGTAAAATTCCTACTGGTCTGTTGAGCGGTCCCCTAAAGTTTAGTCTTTGCACATCTTGCTGCCTGTTTACCAGGTTTAGCCAGGCCTAAACTTAACTGTCTCAACTGGCTAAATCCACTCTAAACTAAAGCCACAATACGGTGAATTGGACCACAAGGTTTAGAGCAACTTGCAAAGAGAACTTTGAGAATGTGGTTAAACTACTGCAATGATATTTTGGGATTCTGTAAATGGCCTCAAGTAATTATTGCACTGAGTCCACAAGCATGCCCTAAGGACTAATGTGCATAACCCATCACTTGAGGCCCTGAACTATTTCTCTGAGTATCTAGAAAATCTCCCAGAAGAATTTGACCCCATCGCTCCATTCAGTCCGTGTGGATCATGGGAGGGAGTTTAGCAGCCGCTGTCTCAGTTCCTCTCAACAGCGTTATCGAAGCAGAATGCTTCACTGCTTTTCTAGCTCTGCCTTACCACTGAGACGAGACCTCAGTGTTTCATCTGAGACTTTTATTCATCTGAGACTTATATGTGGTTACTTGATTAATGTGCCCATGATTCTAGCTGGTAGAATTGCTTTGGAGAGGGCCATTTTCCTGAAATCCCTCTTGGTTAAATTGTTCTAGCACTGTACAAGGTGATAAGAGGAGGATAATCCAAGCAGTGGTATCAGTTTCTGTATTCCCAGTCTCTGCTGAATCTTTCCAGTTGGACGTTCTTCATGCTAGCTGCACTTAATATATCCATGCGTAATCTGAACTGTGCCTTTTTCCTCCCCCTTTCCTTACTTCCAAATCTGAGACCATTCAGAGCAAGGTCATTGCTCTGCTTATACTGGAATTTGCAGCATCAGATCACACCGATGCTCTCAATGAGTACCGTATGGTTTTTGGGTCCTCCAACGCAATAGTCGGAAAAGCAGTGCAGCACTCACTGTTTGTGAGAGCAGCCTCTGCCAGGCTCTGCCAGGGCATTATTAGTGCCAGGACTCCAAGGAGTCATCCATTCTGGTGATAGCCATCTGAATTTTGTCACGGAGAGATTATTTACTGCTGTAAATATTCTCCGGTTAAACTACATGTACTTTTGTTTCCCCTGACATTCTGAGCCTTTCATGGTTATTATCCAGTGGTTGAATAGACAAGCATGACAGCAGTCAAACTTTTGTGTAAGCTATGCAGCAAGCAAGAAGAAAGGAAAAACTAACAAATGGTCTCCACAGACACTCTTCAGGAACATCTTTCTTTCTGGCTCATGTAATAGGACAGGAAAATACTCTCTGTCAGGGTGTATGAAGGGACTACACATCCTGAAGCACACTGAACACTGGTAGTCTGTCTTTCTAGAAGCGCGGGAGCTGACGTGTTCATCTCAGAAGTGAGTTAGCAAAACAACATTCAATACATTGCCACTAAATTAACTTCCTCCTCTGCTACCTGTATTTATTTTACAAAGGGTTCATTACTTACCTCACATATTCTGCTTTACGTGACCCTCACCTATCTATGTCATGTCTAATAAAGAAAGCCCTCGTATTTCTAGTAGCTTTTGGTTTTGACTGAAAAATATCAGTACAAAAATCAATAGCAAAAGAAGAACTGAAGCTTTTAGACCATTGTAACTGTATTGAAACAAACATTGTAGTAAATACTATGCTGTTTGATTTTTTCCTACTTATTTACTAATAGAAAAGAGTTTGGGTTTCAAGATGTTTGAAAGTAATACAACATATCTCCTCTTCCAAGACATCTACCTTTGCAACAGAAAATAATTTGATTCAGGAAACTGAACTATATGACAAATGTTAAATGGATTAAAAGTTGGTTCATTGACAAATTGAAAAATGTGGTGTCAATGGGCAGATATAAATTACTTGGATGTGTCTAGCAGAGTCTGCCTGGAATCAGTTCTTGGGTCAATAGCACTTAACATTTTTATCAGCAGTCTAGACAGTGATATAAGACATTTTCAGTAAAACTTGAGCATGACAGAGATTGTTGAGGTAGTAAATAATATGTTAGATTAATTGCAGAAGCTAATAAAACATATTTTAATATTGCCAAATACCAACCTCTTGTGTGGGATAGGAAACTATGGGTAGTTGTTAAGCTGTGATTTAGAGAAGGACAGGTTATCAAAGATAATTGGGTCTATTTAGAATCTTTGTACAATGCTGTGGAAGGAAAAAGCACTAATGCAATAATGTGCATATTAGAGTCAGACTGTCAGGCAAAAGGGGTGATGATTGCCTTTGCATGCTGTATTGATAAGACTGCTTCTACAATGCCAAGTCAAATTTTGGTGTCTAGTCTTAGGAAAAATAATGAAATAGGACAAATGTAAGACACTGGGGTGCACAGGACCTGGAGATCAGGTTTTAAATCCTGTGTAGGTTTAACGAGTTCAGCTTAGTTTATCATTATGTTTGGGTACTTGTGCATGAAAAAAATTTTTGTAGGTATGGGACAAGAAACACTTTCAGCATCATTGATAGAGGCAGAGCAAAATTCAGTGACTGGAAAATTAAATTAAGGGGAAAATGCAGCCTCATACTAACTTGCAATTTGTTAGCTTTGCGGATTACTAAATAGCGAAACAGCTGATCCAGGGAGGTGATAGACTCATCAGTGCTAGACATCTTAAAAAAAAGGAGAGGGAACGGCAGAATCCTCTTGCTAAAGGATACACTGTAATCCAGCCATTGGAAGTACCGCACTTTGATGGTGAGTAACCAGATCAGATAGCAAGCAGGATAGTTCTGGCTGTGGCTGGGATCTGTTAATTTTATGATTTTTTTTTTTGCAGTTCATGTGCTACAAGAAGAACAGTCATACATGTTCTGTCCTAAGTCTAAAACATACCTGATTTAAACAGTTGATTCCTGGAGGAGTCATGGAGAAATTGCTTCCCCTGCTGTATCCAGGACCAGATAGTTTGCTTGGTTTTTTGTTGCCTTCTGAGCCAGAAGCCAGACAAGGCTTTAAACTCAGATCCCAGAAAGGTTGATGCTCTTTCCTAAATAGTGCCTGAGTATGGCTGGCTTGTAGTTGCCATAGTAGTGATCAACAGGTTTGAAGGTGGGAAGGGTCTTTGCACAGCCTTGAGCAGCGAGCAAAAGTAGTCCAGCTGAAGGCTTTGGACTAAGAACTCTTTATTTCTGAAGTAACCACAGAACTGTGACAGCACAAGGTTGTCACAAGTCCCTGTGGCCTGAGAACGTGAGAACCTTGAACATAATGGCGGGTTCTCTGGTGCATCGCTGTGTTAGTGGGGCAGGGATTTCTGGGGGATTTTTGTCCAGCTCTAGCAGATGGAAAAATTAGAGATCCTTTCAGACCATAAGCTTCTTTTAGATCTGAAATAACAACACAGCTTTTAAACTAAAATATGGTTTGAAAGCAATTGCTCTAAACCTAATTTGATATGTTAATAAATTAGACTGTCTATGAGAAGAGGCAGTACACTGAGGAAAGTATGAGATAAAAAGGCTATTATCACCCTGGGAAAGAGAGGAGCAGGTAATCTATTGCTTATTGGAACATGGTGGTATCTACTGGGGTAGAGATTATGGAAAAAGGAGGTCGTACTATGTAATAAAACCATTATTTCTGTTGCTTCCTTATTTTTTTAGTATTTAGTGGAATTACAAATTTCAATCGTCTCGTTTTCAGAAGGTACTTCCTTCTGAGTTACTCTCTCTCTAACAGGCAAGAGGCAGAAAATTTAAACATTTTCTCACTGATGCCTGTTTCTTTTCATCTTTAATAATCTGTCAGTGTCAATTTATTCTGATAATAAATGGTTGTTTAATTTCATCGCTATAGTTTAGAAAGCATTTGCATCAGATGAAGTATATTTTGCTCTGGAAAATGAATAGGCAGGACCTACAGGTCTTCGTGATACTCATCAGTAGACATACATTGTGGGGCTTGCGAATACTGAGAAGTCTGTGTTTGTGTGGATACTGGCAATTCTGCATTAGTTTCTTGGATGTGATCTGTTCCTTTTAGTGTGTATCACTCCACAGGGAATTTGCTTCTGAGGACAGGTTTAGCAATGCTGGAGCTGTGAGTAACATGCACCTCAGGGATCCAGAATCTCTAATAGAAAACATATTTTGTCATCCCTTTTGTAGCACATAAGCAATATACAAAATGGACAGTGGTTTGCTTATTCATGTGCCACTAGATGTTACCAGAAATTATTTGCCGTTTTGTGTAATTTACTTACAGTTTATCAGAATTCTTCTTAATTAAAAGCTTTAGCATATTTAGATTCACCTTACTTGGGGCTATTAATTTATAAAGGATATGCTTTATTATGGTACTTAAAGGGTTTGATTTACTGTTTTTATGGATGTGATAGATCTAATTTGTACTGGTATATTATTGGTTTTAGCTGTGTGATACTGTGCTTGGATAGAAGCAGAAAAAACACTTTCAGCTTGAGACTGTTATTAAAAGTTCATTGATGATCAATGCTATTGGAAATTCTGAAAAAATACAAGAGGGTATTTTTTTTAAGGGCTGTCTTTTTGGCTGTTTTGTGTGTTTCTGGGGTGTTTTTACTGTCCTGTTTGATGATTATGTTTATTACAAACTTTCAGGAATATCAGCCTTGTAACACCAACGCCTGCCCAGAGTTGAAAAAGACGACTCCTTGGACGCCTTGGACCCCGGTGAACATTTCAGACAACGGCGGTCACTACGAGCAGCGTTTCCGATACACCTGCAAGGCACGCCTGCCCGACCCAAACCTGCTAGAGGTGGGGAGGCAGCGCATTGAGATGCGCTACTGCTCCAGCGATGGCACCAGCGGGTGCTCGACAGATGGTGAGCAAAGCCAGAGGGTTTCACGTTCCCCCCTGCCAGTGACATGTCTGCAGTTCCATTTTCAGCACAGAGGGGAAGTTTCTGCTCGGTACTGTTTTGTGTAACAGAACTGACAATAAAAAGGAGGGCGTAGAGATCCCAGTAGGGAACCTAGCCCGTGTTTCCTATGGATGTAGTGTCATCATTCAGACTAAGCAAGTGTCTTTCACCACCATTTAGGAGATTTGCCAGGTTATTTTAATTCCCTTTATAATAATGCTGTTCTTGGAAGATTCTGCTACCTCCCTATACTCCCTCGAGCTTTTATTAGGGGTGAATTTGAGCAACATTAACATATTTCTGGAATATTTTGCTAGAATATGGAATGTTAATGCTGAGAAGAACTTTTGCTCAGTAATTTGAAAGTAGCAATTGTAAGATTAATACAGCTGTTTAAATAAATAAGAAGTTTATGAACTGAATAATTTCTAAGATAAAATTTTATGTTGTGCTTTTGCTAGTAATTTAAAGTTCTGTTTATTTCTGAGATCGAAAACCAAACTCCTTCAAAATCTTTTTAGCTTCAGATGACTTTAAATTGGAATATTTTTTTTTCAGAATTTTCTCCTTTTCCTATCAGTAATACATAGTTTTGTATATGTATAAAAATTAAAACTAGGAGAAATACTGATTGTCACTCCAATTTTTTTAATGCATTTCATTAATTATCCAGTTTTAATTGTATATCAGTGTATCTTTTTAAACATTATATTTTAGTCATATAATCTAAAAATACTGATTTTTGATTATTATATTTTAATATTTTTATGCCCATATTCCATTTACATAGTCTTTTCAATCTTCACCAGACCCAGATTAGCTGAAACAAAAAAATGTATAAGTGAAGGCATTTGGCTTATCTAAGACCACAAAGAGAGAACAGTTTCTGAGTCCTTGGACTTTCTAATTCTCAATATTTTTTAGGCAGAACAACTATTGTGAGAGTCAGTGTTAAGCTCCTGCCTGTACTAAGTTTGCATGTCAAGGTTTTGGTAGAGGGGGAGGCTGCAGGGTTGGTTTTTGTGATAAGATGCTAGAAACTTCCATCCTGCTCCCCTGTCCTTCATCCTGCAGAAAACCTTTATTGTTTCACTTGGCATCTGTACCTCTTTGGAGGGGGCAGGATGTTAGTAATTTTTTTAAGAAATAGATAGTAGAGAACTGTGTGAAATAATAAAACAAAACCCGTGGTACTCCAGATAAGACTTAGTTTTGTGCTCTGTGTCATTCCCATTTCAAATAATCTGCAGTGTCAAATGTTGGGGATTTTTTTAGGTCTGGATAGCAAGGCAGATTTTGTCATGGAGCAACTCCTGACACAAGCGTTTCTTCTATTCTGTTTTCATCCATACTAAATTTCAAACTAATATTTAGCAAAGATTTTGCTCCGCTAGGACTGGTGTATGACCTGTCTCTCTTGTCCTTAGTAGGACTTCCATGTGGTGGTGCTGCTTTTTGCTGTCTTCCAGCACTTCGACTTGCATGATGCATTTTTAAAATTCCATGAGATTAAATGAGAAAGAATATTTTTCCCACCAGGGAGTGCAGATTTGGGAGAGTTATCACAAGTAGAAGTAGAGCTATGGGAGAATCTCGGTATAATCTGGTCTGACAGCCGAGATGGCAGCATGTGAGAAAGGAGTATATGAAAGCCAACGCATGACATAAGAGAGGAGGTCAGTAGGGCAAACCAGAGAAGAAGCAGTTTGTTCTAGATCACATTGCTGCAAGAAAATTAAACTTGGCATGGAGCCATCTCTCTCAGCTCTGCAGTCATGATTGTAAGACCTTCTCCTGGATCTGGATGCATAAGCTGACTCCTACAGAATATAGGCAGAAGTCACAGACCCTACAATTTGTTGAATAAAGCATTTATTCAGTGTGCAAGTGGCAGGGGTGGGGATGATGGTTCAGGTGCATTTTTTGCCTGATTAACTTGAAGATTTTTCTTTTGCTTCTGAACATAATACTCCTGAATTTCCTGGCATTGTGCTTTTTTGTTGCATCTTGCTGAGGCTGCTGCTTTGATTCATTTGAAAATAATTCATCATTGGAGCAATGTATGTGTGTGACCCCAACCCTGTTGCATAGTAATAGAAATGTTCATCTGGGCGAAGGATTTTTTGCTGACTAATCCCAAAACTACTGAATATTTAAGTACTTTTTATTGAGTACTTGACGGGGCAGAAACTATTATACATCTGTCTGTTCTTCCTAGTGAGTGCCCTTATAACTTTGTCATTAATTTGTGCTCATTCTTTCATTCTTTTTGGCCAGCAAGTCTTTAATTATTCTGTAATGAAAGATGAAACTCAATAGGTGTTCCAAGTGGCTGCATTAACCAATACGCTTCTGGTGAAAATAGCACATTTTATTTTGAGACTGTTTTCTTAGTCATTTTCTGATTATGGATGTCAGAACAGTATGGAGTGGAACATTTGCTGAGGGAGGGGTCCGGTGGGGCACCATTTTAATTTGCTGATGAGATGAAACTTGCTCACTACCTCTGAACTGCAGGATTCAGGAGCACTTCCCTGCTCCCAGGTTTATACATGGGCCAACACTACACCGCTCCACTGCTCCTTGATTTCATCATAAGAAAATACATGACTAAGAGTCATGTAGAGTACCTGTAGCTTTTGGAAGAGAGGGAAGTCATGAGAATGGGAAACGGTGAATTGTGGCACACATCTTCACCATTTCTGGCTAGATAGAAAGAAAACATCATGACTTACTTCCACCTGACCAGAGCCTGGATAACGTGAAACATTATTTTCATTATCTCCATGTTGAATTGTAGCAATTTTCTGACTTTTACAGAAAGATTAATTCTGGTACAGAATGCTTGGCATACCTCATTACCAAAGATGTGTTCTGTGGAGATCGGTTCTCTGTTCCTTGCAGATAGGAGCCATTTGTTAGAAATTTTCTCATTGCCTATAATCTCCCACAGTGCAACTGTAGTCACGCTGTGTTAAACAGAATCATGTTTCACTGTCAGATGCTAGCAGAGCAAACTTTCTTTGCAGTCTGAGCTTAGAGATAGAACTTCTTGCCAGAAACCCACTAGACTCCTCCTGAGTGTGGTAGGATTTCAATCTCAATAAAGTAAGCAGTAGCATTTGCAGACTGCATTCATGCTTTTCTGATTTGAAGTTTGATTAAGAGAAAAGAAAAATAAATCTTGTTCCCTGCCTATGGGTTTTCATACATTACTCCGATAGGAAAGAGACAGCTATTTCAAATAAACTGAAAGAGATTTTGTACATTGTTGCATGTCTTAGCACACTGTCTGTACAGTCCAGTATTTGGAGTATAGAAATTACGTTTGCCTAGGCTTTAATGTGTGCTTATGAAACATATTAAATATCTACATTAAACATGCTGGCTCTCTGTAAGATTGTCTGATATATAAACTGTAATAATTTTATTGAAAACATAGTTTTTTAGTCCAGGGATAGTATTTCACAAGGTATAACGTTGCCTGATTTTTCTAGGTTGAATTTATCTTACCAAAGTCTAGACTTCATTGTAGTCTGCAAAGAGAGCTTTAGAACCCTGAGTAAAGAGGGTTTGAAGATAAGCATCTGATATAATGGGTGAAATTCACCCTCTGGAGATACTGCCTTCTTTCCATGGTGTGCAATGCAAACAGCAATGGTGGGCTTAGACAAGACACTTGGCTTTGACATGGCCAGAATTTGACCAGGTTAGCTTCCAAAATACCTTCCAAAGGCAATTAAACAAAGGCAATACTCTAATTTCAGTCATTTCAGTCTTAAAGAGTCATTTGTTTGTTTGTTTGTTTGTTTGTTTGTTTGTTTTTCACCAGGCACCTGGAAATCTGCATTTAGCTTCCTTGTTGTCACTGCTTCCTCTATCTCAAAAACAGTAGTTATTTTTGATGGCAGGACGTGATTTCATCTGAATTGCTCTTTTAGTGCCTATGATCTCTTGTGAAAACTTTGATTAAATCTTTCCTTGTGTTACTCACAGGAAATCTATAGTGCATTCAGAATTTATTACAGCATAGAACGTGTGCTGATAATCAGGAATGTCCTGTAGTCAGGAGGAGTACATGTGGGGATGATATCTCTTATTCTGTCATATTGAAGCTAAGCTGTGGTATTCTGAGTAAGAATAAAATGAATTCTGGAAGTTAGAACTGAATTTGATTACAAATTCAAGTTTGATGGACAAAGTACAACTCAGTGGAACTTTGGGGTTAAACACTTAAACACACAGAAGCCAGGTACAAGAAATAAAGTTCTCATGCTAACATGACATCCACCATCTGCATACAGTTTGGGTTTTTTAAATATGCTGTCTTTACATTGCATTAATGTTTGCCATTACATTTTACCATTTCAATTTTACTGTTTTGAAGGTTTATTAAGTTTTATAAGTTATAGGTATTTAGGCCTGAAGTTATAAAAGTTTTATGCTTCAATAATATTGCAAAACAGCTTGCAGACTATCTTCAGAAAGTGACAGCACTGAAACAATCTTTGCTTATCCTTGTTGCCTGCTGCACTTTAAGCAGTGTTTCATGCTGTCATTTAGAAATGATTCAAGATACTTGAATTTTGGCTTCAGATCATCTTTTCCTAAAGTCATGAACCTAGACTGCTTGGATAATTGAATTTTCTTTGTTAGGTTGGAACTGGAGGACATAAGTCATAAATCAGTCAAGTAATATAATTTATCAGGTGTCACAGCTACTTCTCTCTTATTTGGAGCTGTATTACTTAGCTACAGGCTAGACTAGGCTAGAGAATTATTACTAAACTATGTGCTTTATTATAGCCTCACTTTTAAGGCAAATTAATTGAACTTGGCTGAGAGTGTTGCAGTTTTCAAGCAGAATCAGGCCAACCAAAGTCTCATTACAGGTTTTTGCAAAGGCTGATTTTTTTCTCCTGTGCCAGTCAGGGCAGGTGACTTTCATGTTAACATGTCTCCAGAAAGGATTAATTTCTTGTGAATTTATGAAGAAATTTCAATTCAACCAGAAAGTTTTAAAAATTAACTTAGAAATCATCAAATCATCTTGGTTTAGATCAGAATTATGTATATTAGTTGGGCAGTTGTTTTCAGTTATATGTGCATTATGGAGTAAGTAAATCATCAGCAGAGCAGTACTAATTTCTCTGTAATTTTACTGATATTGAACAAAGCAGAAATGCTTAAAATGAGAGAAAAGTATTCTGTTTAGATGTCAGTTCATATCTTCTGTCTTCCCTGATCTTAGAAGTTGATGGTTATTTTGTCCACAAAATTACTGTGATTGTTTTTACTGAAGTTTTTGCAATATTTGCTGTTACTTGTGGAACTTTTCACCTTCGAGAAGCACAGCTGCCTTTTTAAAATTGTACTGGGATCAAGTAGTTAAGTCCCCTTTTCTAGCCTCAGTGTGCAGCAGTTTATTACCTGAGTACAGCTTCTGAACATCTGAAAACGAGCCTCTTGGTAAGCTGCAAGAAGAATTCATGCTTCTAGTTGTTCACAGGGCTCTAAGTCAGTCGTAGGCTTTCTGAGAACAATTTAGTTTTAAACATTTGAATGATAAACTTGTCATAAAGGTCAGATGGGAATTTGATTTACAGATGTTCTGTCTTGGGAAAACCATTAGTTTACTGATGATGCTATGACTGATCACTCTCTGCAGATTTTACAACTATTTTTGTAGATGGGCTTTAAATAAGCAGGACTAAGGTTTTGTTTTGGCAACTAGACTTTTGCTGCTACCATGCTGAGGGCATTGGCCCTTGCATCCTGGTACGGCTATATTTTTTTATCTTCGGAGCAGTAAGCTGAGAAAAACAGCTTAATGTTGGGTTTTGTCGGGTGGTACAATCTGGTTTCTGTCCCTGGAGGTGGATGTAGAACAATCTGAAAGTGGCCCAAACTGCAAACAGAAGTGGCAGGCAGGAAAGCCACTGTTTAATGAGAAAAGTTGGAGTTTTCAGTTTTGTGTCTCTTGCTCTGAAAGATTACAATACTTTTCTATTTATTCCTTCCCCTGTCAAATTTGATGTAAACTGTGATAACAGCTGGGATTTGGTTCAATATATACACTTACTTTCTGAAGAAGTTTTGCTTGAACAAATTCTGCAATGTAATCTTCTGGTTAATTTTACATTGGCCCCCATCCCCTCTACCGCCTCAGTTAATAAACAGGACTTCTCAGCTGAAGGACTCAGGAACCCATAACTGGGCCCAGCACTCCAGATGGGCTCTCTACCAGTGCTGAGTCGAGGGGAAGGATCCTTCCTTGACCTGCTGAAAAAACTCTTCCCAGTGTAACCCAAGTGCCTTCTTTTCCACAAGGGCATATTTCTAGCCCACGTTCAGCTTTCTGTCCTCCAGAACCCCAAGATGCTTCTCTGCAGAGCTGCTTTGTAGGTGGTTGGCCTTAAAATGTTGTTCCATGGGGTTGTTCCTGGCCACATTTAAGACTTTGCATTTTCCCCACTTGAGTTCCATAAGGTTTCTCTCTGCCTTGTCAGTGTGACTCGACTCTGGTTTATCAGCCACTCTTCCCAGTCCTGTATCATCGGCAGACTTGTCCAGGTTATTAATGATGGTGTTAAGCAGGATCAAACCCAGTATTGACCCCCAGCATACATCGCCCATGACTCTTCTGCAGCTGATCTTAATGGCTGATCACTGTCCTCTGGGCCTCGTTGCTCAGCCAGTTTTCAACACATTTCACTGTCCACTTATCTAGCTCATACTTTGTTGACTTGTCTGGCAGGAAGTTGTGGGAGTCAGTGTTGAAACCCTACTAAGGTTGAGATAAGTAATATACACTGTTCTCCCCCATCCGTGCACCTCATCCTCTCCTTGTAGAAGGCTATAACGTTGTTCAAGGAATATATAGCACAGTATTTCCAGAATGCAAGCTGATCTTCTATTTTTCATGCTGTTCATGGCATAATGTTAATTTTTTACTGTGTAGTTTCTGTCTGAAGAGAAAATTCTAAAAGCCCCTTTATGAAGACTGTATTAATTACTGTAAAACTGTAAAAAGACTGTTCCTTATAATAAATATTTTAACGCTTTGGAAAGAAGAAAACTCAGGGGAACGCTTGCTGCAGACCAAACTCCGCACTGAAAAGACTTTTTTTGAATATTTCTCTGTTTCAGAATTAAACTACCTTTGAGCTTTCCCTTAGAGGATTCCACTCCCCAGTCCCCAATTTAAATCACAAGAAATCTAATACTGTAGTGTCAGATGAGGTCACACATTTTCCTTAGGACTTAAAAAGCAACATGTATCCTGCAAAAATGTCTTCAAAATATCCTAGTATTGTTATGAAGTGATACACCCTGGAGTGATTTATGAATGGAATGACTGGCAGTCTGGGCCAATTAATACTTTTTCATTGCTTGCATTGCTCTTAATTTAATAACTTTAAAACCCCCTTGATTTAGAATTCTGGTGTGAAAAAAATACTATAATTTTGTTCTCACTGTGTACATAACCTGAGCATTTCCATGATCAGAGTGATACAAAATTGCAAAAAAAAAGGGTCTTACAGAGCAGGAAAGTAGACATGTATTCATAACTCACATGCTGTTTCTCTGTATTTGCTCCCTTTTTTGCATTTGAATGTATGTCATGTTTTTTTTGAAATGCTCCTTTTAATATCTGCGTAATAGAATCTGGCTCAGCAGGAGAGAAATGGTTACCCTCTATAATTCCCGAAAGGTTTTATCCATTTTTAGTCATTTTTATATTGCAGTTCTGCTCTTTTCTTATTAATTTTAACAGTTTCTTATTACAACTATTTCTATGTCAATGCATCATCATTCCAATATTGCAAGTTATCAAGTGTTGAACAACAATATGCAAAGCCTCATCTACTTTGGGATGATTGTGAATGTATTTCTTGAGGAAGAGCTTAAGCAGTGTTACTAATGCCATAACCATGGGTAGAAATAGGGTGGCCACTGCAAATAACAGGCTTTTCCATCATGGTTATGCAGAATGCCAATCCTGTTCAGTCCAGGACTGCTGTTGGGCAGACTCTTCATGGTGTTCTTTCTGGTTTTGCAGCATCATTCAGTACATCTTATGTTTCTTTATCTCCGTTTCGTACTCCCACAATGCCTATGCCTGTGGGTAGGGCACAAAGCAATTTCTTAAGAATAGACATTTGTGCTGCAGTTGGAGCTGCAAACAATCCCCTGCATTTCTCCACTGTTGATGGTACAGTTTATCTGTACTTATGTTGGCAGCACTGCAGCTCTAGCACAGAGAGCCACTCACATCCTCTGCTGGCTCAAGTACCACTCACAAGACCTTCTCTCATCACAGCTACTTGAATAAGTACTTGTAATAAATGCAGCAGTTATTGGTCCATCAGTCATAGAGTTTCCAGTGATGCTAGCAGTGGGAAGGTGAACTGATTTGGAAACAGTAGGAAATGCCAGTTGTGTTGGTGGAGACGCTTGGTAGTGATGCTTAGATGTAAGGCTACAGCTCAAGAATGGTTTCAGTGTTGTGCTTGGTAAAGCTGAGGGAGTCTTTTCCCATGCAGGACCAAGCCCAAAGGTGACAAAGATACTCAGATGAACTTCAGATTGTTGGAACTTCACCCAGGGTTATATCCAGTTGTATTGCTTGTATGCTGTGAACAAGGTCTGTGTGTCCCCTCTCACCGATAAATAGCAGACTTCAACCATTGCTGTTTCATCTAATGCTTTTCTCTGTACTAAACTTACTTATCAAATATGATTTCCACTTGCCGGATGGTTATTTTAACAAGGAATATTCTATGGTTTGTGTGTGTGTGTCTCCAAAAGGCTGATTTCCATAGCTTATATGTGGCTTAGGACACTTCAACTCAGTGGAAAATAAACTGGTTTCTAAAGTGGCAAAACATTGCTCTTCACGAGAGGGCAGTTTTGCTAGACTTTGTGGAATTGTTAGTGGACACTATCTAAAGTCTGAATATGGCTAGGATAAGTAGAGTGCGTTGGAAACCCGTGAGCCTCTGTGCAGCCAGCAGCAGTGGAGGCAGGCATAGATCAAGTGAGCAGAGCCCTGCAGTAGGACCAGGGGAGCTGGCTCGATGAGTGGTCACAGGAACCTCAGTCCTGTCTCCTTTGTCACCTTCTTCCTGTAAAACAGAGGCAATAATATCTGTTTAATGTATTTGGAGATTCTCTGATGGTAACTCCTTTGCAAGAGAGATAATTTTTATCATTCTTAGGTGGAGTAAATTGTCTAGTTCTGTCAATGCGGCCATAAAGTTTTGACTGAAGTGTTGGATCCAGCTCTTCATTGTAGTTCTGTGCAAGGGATTATGAAATTTTTATTGTGGAAGAAATTTTTGAGATGAAACTTGGGTCTGGATTGTGAGGCCAAAGGACAAGACCCTCCTGCTTATGTTACTTATTATTAGAAGCCTAGGAATAAATTTAAAGAGGAAAAGGGTTTTTTGGGATGAGATACTGTTTTCATTCAATATTACTTTTTTGATCCTTATTTTATTAGGATTGTCAGGGGATTTCTTGCGTTCTGGACGATACTCTGCTCACACCATCAATGGTGCCTGGTCACCCTGGTCTCCGTGGTCTCAGTGCAGTCGTGACTGCAGTAGAGGTATCCGGAATCGCAAACGGGTCTGCAGCAATCCTGAGCCCAAGTATGGGGGACTTCCTTGCCTTGGCCCGTCTCTAGAGTACCAGGAATGCAACATTTTGCCTTGCCCAGGTAAGTTTCAGATGAAATGAAAGAAGTTAAAATAAAATAGCTCTCTTCAAGGTTATACCTTGCAATATTTCCTTTGGGGTTTTTTGGGCTAGTTTGGTTTTTTTTCTATTTTAGTTGGTGAGTTATGGGTTTGTTTTGGTTCTTAAATCAATTACAGTTCATGTAATTGATTTAAGAACCTTTATAATGTAAGTAGATTTATTTACCTTTATAATGTAAGTGGATTTGGATAATATTCCCATGTGATGTCAATAAATTTATCATCAACAGTATTAATAGCTATGTCTTTCTTTACTTGTGAGACAGACTGTAAAAATATAATTTTAGTATGTAAACTTATAGGATAAAAAAAGGCATAAGAATTCTGGCAAGACATGAGAAATCTGGCCTAGTCTTTATTTAAACTCAAAATATTTTCATCACAGTGGTTGCTGACATTAAATCTATGCTAGCATTTAAGTGTAGAGCCGTCAGCAAATAAGGTTCACAACTGATCACCAAATTGAATGGTAATTCAAGTAGTGCATAAAGATTGTTCTTGGAGTCTCGAGTTTCTCCTTAATTTAAAATTGTTTTATGATTCTATGAAATGGATTACAAGTAGAATATATGTTTACAAGAAACTACTTTGGATTAAAAGTCATTGTTGTATCTCAGACACGGAGGAAAAAAATATCTTGGTTTCAGTCACATCTCACCCTTCATAAAACAAACATTCAAACTGAAAGGCTTTTGAACTTTGCAGAGGCTTTTTGGGAAAAGAAAGGGGAAGGATATAGGAGAACACATGAAAAAAAGAAGGCGCTATTGGTTTAGGAGGAAGGAATTCAGGGAAAGAAACAACAGAGAGGAAGAAGGAAGGAAGACTGATAGACTCATTTCTTTCCAGCAGCCATGAGTAAATTTAGAAATAAGCTTTCATTCACCTTTAATTGTATTAAATATGTATAGCTGTGCTGCATATTTTCTTGTTGAAGACTTGAAGCTTTTGTCATTTTTTCAAGTGTGAAACTGAAGAATTACTATGGCAATATATGTATTATGTATGTGTATCACCATAGTAAAACATACATGTGTATTAACATATAAAGCATATAAAAACCATGGATACATTTTATCTTTAATATGAGTACTTCGTCCAGTCTTATTGCTGTGCTTTCCCTAAGCTTTTTAAGCCCTCTAACAGTCACTGTCCATTCTTTGGATCAGAATCTAAGCAGAAGATCTGCACAGAAGACACCACTTCCTCTCAGGAGGACACAGTTTCTTGAAAAGCATATTTCCGTCTTGAATTGAACCTCAGCAATATGTTTTGGCACACAGCCTACAAACCCAGCAGCTCTCTGAGCCTTCTGGCTGTTCACTGAAAGCAAATTTTTCTGCAGTTTTATTGCTAACAGGAATGTTAGGATTATTTGACAACTTGACTGCCCTGAGGCACTTTAGCCCCCAGCTCTCCTTCTGGTGGGGCAGATCCACGTGGAATTACTGCTGAGGATCCTTGTTTTGATCTGGGGAAATGCCCATTTTGAGTCATTGAAGTTCTGAAAGAGGTGCTTGGGCACAACAAGCCAGTGCTTTCTGGTGAAATTTTCTTGCTGTGTCCAAGGACTGTGTACTTCAGTTGCTCATTGTGTAGCTTCTCTGTCTGGGAGCGTGAGCATCTGAGGAGGTCAAGGGAAGAGATGATGCTGAGCATAGAGGCAGGACCAGTGAAGGGTGCCCACATTTTCTACACTAAGCGCTATTGGAGAGAGGTTGAAGGGAACCAGCAGAGAACCAGAGAATTACAAAATTGTGATCCAAACCTTCATATTTGCACAGCCGTAGTGCATGATCTGATTCATTAGTTCCCAGACTCCAATCATAACGCCTTGCATTTCCCGGGATAATAAAATTATAAACAATTCTGTTTCATGTAACCACACTGTTCAACTAGTTTGGCGGTAATTCATTAAATCAAAGGTTCAGAAGACCATTGTACCAACGTGTGCAAGCCTCCCCGGGGATGCATGCAGTAGGTGAAACAAGCTAGAAAGTAACAACTCCTCATCAGCTCCTTCTTCCCTTCCAAAGGGAATCTCTCCATCGGATACTGCCTTCCGCTTCCTTTGAAGCATGTGAGGGGTGTGGTATAAGGTAACAGCTCTGCTCATAGGCTGAGATATATGATTGTATCCCCATACCATTGTAACTGGGGTATATTCATTAAATGGGCCCAGACTGTCTATAAAACAGGGCTGGATTTGTTCCTTTGCTGTTGATTTTTAAATTAAATGCTGTCTTGAATTTTGTTGGATTTTTTTAAAGTTAAAGTAAGTCAAAGGTTTTCAGAAGTGGTATTTTAATTAAGCTCTGCAACTATTCACTGTTACGTTTTTTGAAAGAAATTGTTTTAACCAGTAAAACACACTTACAAGTTTATTGTAGATGCCCTAGTTGTTTATGAGATAGACGGTACCCCAGACTAAAAAACATGAAGTTGTAAGGCAGAAGTTGAAACTATGCTTTGAATTTGAAAATGTTTTAAAAGGTCAGTTGATATACAATGGGGTGGGCCTTTCTGAAGCAATAAGCGGTGGCCTAATCTATCAAATAATTTTCTTTAGAGACAAGTTTCATTTTTCGTTTTAGTGCAAAGCAAATTTGAATAAAGATGTAGAGCATGAATGAAGTATTTAGATGTATCATAGCCTGCAACAAGGAACCACAAAGTTCCTCAGCTACAGAACTACTGTTTGCCACTAATTAAGCAAAAACATAGGAGACGAAATCAGATCTCAAATAAATCTGAAGGGAGAACTTTGCAAGCACTAGATGTAATTAATTTCTTTTTTTTTTTTGAGACATGGGAGAGTAAAATATAATTGCAGAATAGGGCTTATCCATAAATTAGACCTGATTATAAACATGTAGGAAGGAAATAAATTCTTTTTGGAAAAGCACACCAATAAATTTGAATTCCCTTATTTTTTTAATGAAAGAGACAGAAGGCTAAGGAGTATGAGTGGATTTTGTTCTAACCTTGACCTGAAAGTATTTTCCATAGTACTAGAATTAAAATTGCAACAAAAAAGAATTTGAGGCTCTCTAAGATTTTCCTGAGCTCCCCCAGGGTAAGGACAGCTTCCCATGCTCCCTGCTGCCACAGAACCCTTTAGTTGCAGTCCAGCCCAGTCATTACACTTCTGGAAATATTCTGGTTAGCAGAAAGAGGCACAATGGCAGCCATAAAGAACCCTTCCTGATACTGCAAGCTCAGGTTCTGCTTTGCTTCCTCTTCTGCATATTGCAGACAGGATCAACCCCTCATGCTGTAAACTGCTGAGAAAAAGGAGTGATAGAGAAATACACTGAGAAGTGTTTAAGTCATGCTGAAAGTCAGTAGGGCTTTATGCTTGTCAGTGAATTAATCTGGTCTCAGTGTCATCCTGGAAGATACTAAGTGCTCTGGAGGAAAGGCCATGGAGCCATCAAAGTGCACAAGGCTGTCTTGTCTGGTTACGTGTCTTGCAACAACATCTTAAATATACTTATTAATATATTAATAGACAGAAAGTGATGGTTAAATGCAGGATCCCCGAACTTAAAATAATTACTGAAGTCATCTAGAGCCTGCCTTGAGCGAGTTCTATTAAACCTTTTTTTAAGCCTGCAGGGGAGAGAGAAACTGAATATTTTTTCTGCATTTGCAAATGGTCCACTGATGTGCAGATTGGTACTGGACCTTTTGTTCATGGTATTCGAAGGCCAAATATATAATAGTAAATTGAGCAGTGCCAGAAAATTGCCAGAAATTGTATCCAGGTTCTGGAAGATTATTTATCTATATCGTCCAAGTTTTAGAATGATCCCCATGCAATTTTGCCTTCAACTATCACTCTCCCAAGTAATCTGCCGAAATTGTGAGTCAGTGTAGGGTAAGTGTTCTCAGTAGTTTCCGTCTGGCTAAGCTACTTTTAAGGGCAGGAGAATTTGAACTACTGTCTTGCACTGCAAGTTATGCTTTGAACCTGTGCCTCTGCTCTTTTTTTATGTCTCAGAGATGTGAATAGCATTGAGCTGGCAAGAAATGAACAGAACAGCCTCAATAACTATGGAAAGGGTCTGTGAATGCTCACTGACATTTCTGTTTTCTTTGAGTTACTAATATGCGGTCAATAACAAGGGAATCTAAAATCAGTCATATTAGGGTTTTGTTATCCGTGGGGTTTGCAAGATATTTACATTATGAAGAGAAATAGATGATGAAGAGAAGTGTTCTTTGAATAGTAAATTCTGCTAGTCTATAAAAATTACAGGAATTTACTAACTAAAAGATCTGTTTGCCTGACAATAACAACAACCAAACACAAAGAACACTGTCCTAATTCATAGTATTACACATCTCTTCAGTTACTTCTGTAGAAAAAGACAACTTTTCTTCATTCATGTTTTGTTGTGTTTCTTGTTGCCTTCTCTTGTATTCCTTTGCATAGGGACATAGGGACACTTGGCCAATGTGCCTTAATTAGACCTTAAAGCAGAGCTGTGTGAGCACCACTGAGTAGCATGAGCTACAGGAGCTCCTGTTCCCTCTTCCCCTCAGAGCATAGTGGAGGATCAGAGGGAGAGGACACTTGCCATGTCTTAGATTTGAAATTCTGGTATTTCATGGCAGTATTTTAAGATTTTACCAATTTCTGATTTTTATTATAGTAGTTCTAGTTTAGTTTAGTTGTGACATTTTAGCTGAGAAGAATTGAATAAATTCATATATCACTAAACTTGCTAATAACAATAATGAGTTTCAGATAAACAAAAATCCCTGTAAGACTATTTAAGTTATTTATGCATCCCCTAAAGCCAGTTGCTGTTTATTGGTTTTATTTTTTTATTATTTTTTTCTTCGTTATTGTTTTTATTTCCTCCTGTTATTTTTTCTTTGAAGTTGTACTTGGCCACAAGAAAACAGGAATGTATTTAAAAGAATAAATTTTATTCTGCAGTCGTTTAGTAAATCAGGAGGAAAAAAGAATTACCCCAGTAAAGGGAGGCTGAATCCATCTCATGCACTGATCTCTCTAGGCTGCTTCTGTAGCCAGCAAGAAGAGGGATGAACTGCTCTTTGAAGAAACTGTAGCTTTTCTAATTTGAAACTCTCAGGCTTAAACCTGAGTAGATCTTTAAATTTTGTTATTGTTTTTTTCTTAGAACCATTTGTTTGCCTTGTGTTTCTGCATTGCACTGTTTCATCCAGCATTGCTTTCATGAATAAAAGGTATCACAGAAACAAGACTTCACTTTTCTAAGCTATGATGTAAAAATTGCTCTTTCCCCACATTGAGACATGAAGCAATATCCCACAGGACTGGGAAAAAGTGGTAGACTAGGTGGAATGGGATGGTCCCCATGTGTCTGGAAGGGAGCAATAGGCTGCCCAACCTGCAGACAGTTCATAAAGGAGTCTGCAATTCTATCTCATATGTTCTTATGAAAGCAGCTGAGGTCAGTGTGTCTGCCCACACTTCCTTGTAAAACCTGAAGTGCATAGCAGGGTATCCAGTTTGCTTAATTCTCTCTTGGAAATTCTCCAGTAGTGTGGATATTTTGTCATGTCCTCAGGAGATCCCATTTCTGTACACTGTTTCTTCCTGGTACATCCTTTTCCCTATGACGTGTGTTTTTTTCATTACAATGAAGAAATATTTATTAACCTCAACAATGGTCAGTAGGCAAAAAGTTGTTTGCTTTACTATCAAGGAAAAAGCATTGTTTCATAGCACCCTGCTAGCTGAAGAGAGCCTTCTTCCTAAAGGGACCAACCTCAGCAATTGTCAGAAAATGTAAAGACTCTTTAAATCTTCCATTGTGGAACTACTTTAATGACTTTCTTTTGTCCAACAGCTCTACAAAATTGTTATGTAAAGAAACTGTAGTGACTAGAACTTTCCTTGTTGCTGTGTATTTTTCCATCTATAAGAGGCAGAAATAACATTAAGGACTCCATGACAAAAGGAAAAAAAGAAAAAAAAAAAACCCAGATGGTGCTGTGTTGCTAAGCAACTTAAAGAAAGATGAAAGAAACCACAGAGCTCTATTTAGGTCTTGTAAAAACTCAAGCAGTAAATACCCACTCCTTTGATCTTATTTAACCATTATGATGCCTTATTATCCTCTGTTCCTGAAACGAAAAAGTTCTGGGGACAAATAAAAGAGGTAGTTACAATAGTCCTTGAAAGGTTAGCGATTTAAGCAGGCAGCCTGTCAGTAAACAGCTGCCAAAAAAACCAGTTTTAATTGCACTGCCCAGCTCAACTAGGATCAAATCTAACATTGTCTATTTGTCCTTCCCCACCCTCCCCAGACCCACTTTTCCCTTTATATCTGAAGTCACACAGTGCAGCCATGACCACTGTATTTGTGGAACATGGTGACATTCCTGGGTGTCACATCGGTCTCTGTGTTCTTGGCCACCTGTAGATCGATGGCAGTTTCAAATGCATGGGCATTTGTAATCCTCACTCTGCTCCATTGAAAAATAAGCAGCAGTGTTGTGGGTCACTATCTCCATTACAGCGAACAATGCACTGGGAATGTGTGTGGACGATTTATGTTCTGTGTAGTCAATCTCAGGCAGAATCAATTGTTTCATGGAGGTCTTCATGAAGCAGCAGACATGCCTCTGATTATACATTTGAGCTAGTCAAAGATCACATTACAGAAAAAAATAAAACAAGTGAAAAGGGACTATCTAGAAAGGTAAAGCCTTAATATCATATGAAATTAATAGCTTGGGTAACAGTTTATGCTTTTATTTGACATAGTTTAAAAAGAAGGAAAAAAAAAGACAAGTTCTGAATAAAAGATACCATGTCTTGAAATTGTTATAAAATTGCACAGTATATTTCACTTGCACTGAAGACAAATAATCTATGGCTTTCTTAGATATGAGTTTGCATAATACTGCATTAATAGAGTTATCTCAGGGAAAAAGACATATTTGTTTTTCAGTGAAAAATATGAATAAGAAAAATATGAGTGAGAGAACAAGTCAGATACTCTACCGAGACGCAGTATTTATTTATGATGGGTGGTATAAAACTCTTTCATACATGTGTATAGCTAGATGATTTGGTGTATGATGGAGCAATCATTGAATTCCTTAATAATGGAAATAATTTATTTAAATTGAATACTTGGAATATAGTACCAGAGTACAGAAATCCTGTCTGTTGAATCAAGCTTCAGAGTCCAGATAAATAACTTGAAAAAGTTTTCACAACTACAGTTCTTAGCACAGAAGTGCCAAGTCCATGCTTTCTTGATGTTTAGGATGGTGTTGCAAACAAACAATAACAGGGAATAAAATGCTGTATATTCAAGTACTTCAGTTAGAGGATTAGTAAATAGTCTTGAGTCTGCAATAGTGAATTACCTCTTTGATTAGCAGTTGGGAACCTGAGGCCACACTGTATCTGAAATTACATTTAAAAAATGCATGTATAGGTTTTAATATCAAAATTCTCCTAGCTCATTTTCTCACTGTTGCAGACTTTGTATAGAAATCATTCCACTCAACTCACCAAGTACATTTGTGGTATGCAATCCTGCAGAGCCAAAAGGAGTATTTTAAAAATGTTCTACATCTCCTTCTAAGAGAGAATCTAAATGCAAATGTCACATAGATATTTTCATTGTAAGCTGATTTTTTAAAGATTTTTAACCTTTTTTTTTCTTCTATGGTAAGAGATAAGGACAGAGTAGCATTTCAGTAAACCAGCAAAAATTATCCCTTGAAAGGCTGTTTCATTAATTGAACAGAAAAGATCAAAAAGACATGGTAAATAATTTAATTCCTTAAGAATTCAAGTGATAACACTTTAAATATATGTTTGAAAAGAAATTAATTTTTTTGTAGGATATGAAAATTTTGGAAGTTTAGGTTTTTGTCTCTTTTTTTTTTTTTTTTTTTCTAAAAAAGAAACAAACAAAACAACAAAGAAAGAGAAATGTAGAAAATACTGAGATTCTTTGCAGAAGGAATACTTCCCTGGGAGTAGTACATCTGACTTTGTCATGTGGCTAAAGATATGAAGCTTTTGGCAGATGGGCTACAATGTGGCCATAAATAGGAGAAATACATCCTGGAGCAGTAGCTTTAAGAACAGAGGCTCAAAGGAGCCAGACTGGTGCAGGCAATGAGGTGAACTTTCATTTAAATCTTGTCTAGTGGCCATGTGTCATAAACCATCTGACAAATGGGTCTCCTATGAAATCCAGCCTACATTTCAGGAGAATGTCGTGAAAACTCTGACTGGAGAATAGTTTGATATACTTGAATTAGTAAATACAAAAGAGGGCAGGGAGGGGAACGTAAATAATAGTATTTAGGGGAGAAGGTAAATAATAATATTTATTCTTCAAAAACTTGTCTTTGAAACTTAAAGTGGCAACTCCTTTTTGTCAATGTGTGTTGCTTTTTTAAACTTCTGCTATTCCTCTGCTGCTGACATCTATGGTAGAGCTGTGTTAAGATTGTAATGTTATATTGGCCCATCAAACTCTACAACTGTGTCAGATCATTTGAAACAGGTTGTAGGGTTAAGGCAATCCACCTGGGTTGTGAAACAAATTCTGGATTCCTCCACCCTTCTGTTGCTGTTATTGGGCCATGTTTTATTTATATCAATAAAAAAAACTACTCTGAGCTTACAATATTTCTGCCAAACAAGCTTTGGTATCTTGTTTCCTCAAAACTGAGAAAAAGAAAAGAAAAAGAAAAGATTTGTGTCCTTAAAGATATTATGATACCCACTGAAAATGTCTTATATAGGTGAGTAATTTTGTTAGGCTTTCCAGCATACCAGGGGCTTTTAAAATTAAATTGTGTCGTGATAAGATTAAATTTGTGGGAACTATGTTCAGTGACAGCTAAAAATGTCCAATAATTTCAGTAGGCCACGAACTAGATCCACAGAATATGAGAAAGATGAGCTGAATTATGTCATGTCTCACATCAGCTTGGAAAAATACAGTATTCTTTGTCTTGTCAGTGGATGGAGGCTGGTCTTGTTGGTCATCTTGGTCAAAGTGCTCAGCCACTTGTGGAGGTGGGCATTACATGAGAACGCGCTCCTGCACGAACCCAGCCCCAGCGTACGGAGGAGATATCTGCCTTGGTCTGCACACTGAGGAGGCACTCTGCAACACACAGCCCTGCCCAGGTATGGCCAATCCATATTTGTTCTTTATGTGCCACTGAGTAAGGCATTCCCAGTTAGGCAGCGTAATGTCCTTGATCTATTATTCAGAAGCAAATAGTTTCTCTCCCTTGTTAATGCACAATCAGCGCTCACATGCTACAATGCTGCAGTAAATCAAGTAGTAGCAAAATATGTTCTACAGGACTCTACCTCCTTCCTGTCTCTTTAAAATTTACAATTTAAAATTTAAGTTACCATATCTGGGTCGGAATTAAGTAAAACTGTGTAATATTTGAAGTGGATCATGCAAACAGTTTGTGAGACTTTTAATAGCAATATCACAAAGAAGTGCTTTTTTTATAACACCAAACATTCACAACAAGCAAATTGCTGAGGTTAATATTCAACCTGCGTTATCACTGGGTCCTTCAAGTAGATAATATTTGCCCTACTTTCATATAAAACAAAAAGCAAACTTTAATGGGCTTTGTAAAATTCCTTCTTCAACTTTGGATGTTAAGGAACAAAGACTTGATCTTTTAAAATAAGTCTTGAGTACTTAGTACATGAAATATCTCAGTACTCCTGCTAGTTGTATGATATTATGAATCATGCCTTTTTCTGTAACTTTGACTCTGCCTTTTGACTCATATTAAAGGAAACTAATTTTTTAAAATGAAATTTAAGTGAGAAATTGACATTAAAACCATATAAACCTTCATTTATTGATGATTAGTGGATTACAGGCAACAGCAAAAGGAAAGAAAAAGTTCTGATGCCACACTGTATTACTTACTTCACTTAGAGCTCCTAGACTTCATAGGAAAAGTTTTCTGCTCATATGATGAGGCTGTGCATGTGAGGGCAAAAGCCCCATGAGTTTGAATGGATCATATTACTTGTTATGATTATTTCCTTTTCTAGGCACTACATATCTTCCAGCAAAATGAAGGTACCTACTTTGTCAAAATTAAAGCAAATGCAACACTCTGTATTGGGTTTAAAAAATAAATAATAAAAAAAAAGCACCAAGCATAGAAATCAGTTGATGATTTGATTTTTTGAGACAAATAGTATACATTTGTATGTAGAGGTTGCATAGCTGCCTTGAAATCCTTGAGGCATCTTTAAAAGGTCAGAGCTGGAGTGTTCATTGTGCTAGTATTGTAACTATTTCTCTTGTTGTGCATTTATTTTCTACCACCATTTTCCTATAAATGACAGTGTGCAAACATTCATAAATAATGTCTTAATCTTATTTTGACCTGCCCATGACCCAAATTTTGGAGCAGATGCAGGATGGAGGAGGAAGTTGCTTTCATTCATCTTGGTTCAAGAGCGTGGAAACGCTTATAAAACAATAACATTTCAGAGGCTTAAAATATATTTCTCACATTCTGTAATATTTTATTAATATTTCAATCTCACTGAAAATTTGCCATAGGTTTTTGAAACAGCACATCATCTGCTAGCTGTGAGAATGGCCCTTGCCTCATGTTTACAATATAGGTTTCAAAACTGCTTTTTAGTGCTCTTATTTCACATTGTTATGGGTCAAAAATAACTGCAGTCCTACATAGATCAAGTTTGGACAGATGCCTGAATGCCTGCAGAGCCATTTTCTTGTGGTGAGGACCATGTGAAGAGTGGTTCTTCCTTGTGCAGATCTGAAAGTACCACTGCTGACATTCACTGCTTGAGTGACATGTTCAGTATAAGAAGGGAATAGTAATGACACTTGGAATCTAAGAACCACCAACGAAGACAGAAATGCATATGCAAAAATGGAAATGATTTATAACTTTTCTTAAGTTGTGAAAAGAGCGAAGATTTTTTTGGCATTTGAAATACTACTTTTTTTTTCTTTTCCCCAAAACAAAACTATCAGAAAACTAAACTTCCTGGAATCCTGATACTAAGGATTTGTTGAGGATATAGAGATTTAATGGCAAATCCAACTGAAAGTATTCAAGTATGCACCTAAAAGAAGCTTGTGCACTGCAAAACACATCAGTTTTTCTCATCTTTCATTTTAAAAGCTCTGTCGTTGAGTTTTTAGTTTTAACTTATCCAAATGCAATCGCAGCCAAATGAAAGGGAGCACTGCAGTATTGATCAGTAGTGATTGATTATCAGTAAGTGTAACCACTTGCAGTGATGTCTGTAATATGTTGCATAAAAGAGTATTTTACACATGAAGTATTTACTATTTCTGTAAGAAGTGAAAAAGCATTCTGTCCTTGGATTTGTAACTCACACATACAAAAAATGGACAAAGCAGCTGAGCATTAAGAAATGGTGGTGTAATTCTTCATGAAAGAAATTTATAATGGTGCATTGATTAATCTGATCTTTCTGAGGTGCCACCTTCACCAAGGCATCTCTTAGGAACTGCTTTATGTTCACCTGGCTTCAAAAGCCAGCCGAGGCTCTGCAAGGAGAAGGCATGACGTGCCATGAGTAAGCTGTGCCATGTTAGAGGTGAAAAGCAGTTCCATGTTAAACACCTCTCCAGCCCACCCTCTCTTTTGCATTCTCATGACTTTTGCACAGAACTGAGGAGCAAATTGAGAGGAGCCTGCCTGAGGAGCAAGAGAACCTCAGATACTTTGAAGATGCAGAAGTCAAAGAAATGAGGCAAGATAGCCGAGTCAGTAGAAGAGCATGCACAAGCTATGGGCTCAGCTTCCCAGTGGTGGCAGAGATAGTGGCTCCGCGAAGGGCAGGTCTGACAATTTGAAATCATACATCTGTTATCTTGGGTGCCTTACTTCTCTGCAGCTCTCTGAGCTCCCAACAACCTCCTCAAACCACAGTTTTAGTATGAGGATCCACCACTGCAGTGGTGACATCTGTTTCATGCTTGCCCTGATGTCCCCCCATCCTCTTCGGTGATTCTGTCTGCCAGATCAGCTGTCAGCTCGCACCAGACCCATGGACTGCCACTCCTGTAGGATCTGGTTGCACTGTGGGACTCACATGGTGTCTTTATGAGTCCCCTAAGGGGCAGGATGAAACAGTAACCTTGCCCAGTAACCCCTAAGTGACTTAGCATGACCCATTGCGTACTCTGAAGTTCCTTTTGTGTCATGGGATGTTGCTTCTTCAACAAAGAATCTGGCAGGTCGAGAGCACATAGCACAAGATGGAGCTGCAGATGTATGTATCACCAGCCAACAAGATGCATTTAGGATGCCCACAACTATTTTGGCACCTGCTGTGTATATCCCAATTATACCAGGACTGGACAAGAGTCTTGCTCTGCCTTAAGCTCCCTGCCACCAGAGAGAACTGGGCCAAGATTTGTAATGAGCAGCATTCCTCTAAACTTGAATGAGCAGGGCTTTATTTTTAGTAAATTTTTAGGGTAAAGAACCATGTACTTATTTTACTTAGATCCAGCTGCTGACACTGGAGGTGGTAACAGCAGCTCTGGGATGTGCCACACTAAATAAGCAGGAAGGAGCTTGTCCATTTGCTTGGCTCCCACCTCAGCTCTCCTACCCCCCTGAATTAGGACTGAACTACATTTTGGCATCTGCCTCTGTGCTCCTGGTACCCACTCTGCAAATGAGGCCCTCCCAGGACCTCTCCCAGGAAACAGGAAAGTCAAAGGACAGAGCTGAGTATTTCTGCTGCTCACAATAACAAGATCCTACAAGCTGATTGTATCAAGGTATTTGTCCTGTTTTTCAAAGGAGTCCTCATCCAGACAGTTGCTAATTGTTATCAATATCCTGGTTCCTACCTGAGCTACCAAGTAAATCCACTTAATAAACATCTATTTCTTAGCATTTTTCAAGGCTGCAGTCTCAAATATTCCTGCTGGAGTCTCTTAAATTTTAGATGACTGAGAGTTTTAACTTCTTTCCTGTGTGAACAAGGGGAAATAAATTAGTAAATGTGAATCTGGAATTATACAGTATATTGGAAGGGGTTCCAAAGAGTGTAAAACTTTCTTGACTTTCTGCCTGATTGACAGTGGAGAAAAGCTTCACGAATTCACAAATGTTCTTCAATCTAACTTGAATCAAAATTGGAAAATACACAGTTTTTCATTTGAAGCAAAATGAAATTTGTATATTTGCTTCATATTGGCATAAAATCACTTAAAATTTTGAAGTAGAAACAAGTTTATTTTGGGATAGTAGGACTATTCCATATCAAAACCATAAAACCTGTCCCTGTGGGAAAGCTGACAGGAGAAAGGAAGTTTACCTGAGCTCTGTCTTTACTATGTTTACCAAACTCAGAAGACTCCTTTGAAGGCAAGGCTTGGCCTTGAGTTGTAAGAATGTTGAGTGCAGTAAGCCCACAGCACCTCATGGGAATGAGATCAATTCATTTCATTTAAGGGAAGTATCTGAGATCACACAGGCATGAAATAAAAATATCTTAATCAAAGCTACATGAGGAGGGGAAGAAATATAGAAAAGAAATAGAAGGTGACAAACTGAATGGGGAAGAGAAGATGAGAATCTACAGCCAAGAAATAAACCTGAAATAGCAAAATCTAAAAAAGAAAACTAAAAAAAAAAATCTTCAAGATACTACTATTTTTGTGGTTGAGTACACATCCTGTTTCAGATTGGAATATATACTCTTACAGTTCTCAGCGCTACTCGTCAGGTACATAAAATGCAGTTCCCTTGTCCACCTTAACGACCTAGACTGGAATTAGTTCCACAGCAATCACTGTTTCAGTCACCACCACAGAATTGCTTCTCACTTCCACACACAAGGGCCCTGGCAGAAGCCAAAACCACGATATGTCTGCAGCAAATGCACCATCACACTCCACATTTCAGAGACATTTGCCAAAGCCGAACTGCCTTGGTTTTATCGGAATGAAGGAGCTGCCCTCTGCTAGATGGTGGTAGTTGGGGAGGAGACCTCCTGTCCTAACTCAGAAAGGCAAGCTATTTCTGTCTCACTCAGTGTGCTTGGAACCCTTAATCACAGTGTCTGCATGTGCCTGTTGCAGACAGCTGGTCCGAGTGGTCCAAGTGGTCTGACTGCGACTCGGCTGGCGCCCAGATCCGCACTCGCCAGTGCATCATTCTGTTTCCTGTGGGCACCCAGTGCACGGGCAACACCACCGAGAGCCGAGCCTGTGCTGAGGACTCCAACTTTATACCAGGTGAGATCAGCAGGCTCCTTGAAGGGTTAGTGAAATCTCTCAAGGTTTCAGGAGCAAGGCATAGCGCTGTTCCAGACTGTGCAGATCCATGAGCTGAATCAGAACTTGCCTTTAGTTAGCACAAGGATGTTGATCTACTGTGTAGAGATGATGTTGTTAGATCTGGTGTCTACACTCTACATAACAATCTGTCCCGTGGCCCCCAGTGCTGTGAGCTGTCCCTGCTGTCACTGCCTGGGACTTTGTTTAGTCACCGTCACAGCATTCTGCATGCCTCTCCCGTTCTACGTGGTAGCAGGGGATGAGTACAGACAGCAAGTACAAATAGTTTGCTTTCTATGTTAAGTGTTTTTGAGACTAGAGTTATTAGAAAAGCATTGCTCTAGGTTTTGTGGTTTGCATGTACAATTTAGGGGCTGTAGTAGTTAATCTGGAAATAATTTCAGAGCGTTCCTTACATTAATAACTGCTCAGAAAAGTAAATGCTATTAACTTTGCCTCCAGTCCTTATCTCCCCCATGACTGCTAAGTACCTGATGGATAGTCACGTTATGTATTACTCTACAGTATTTGCTGAAACTCATGACTGTACTTTTGTATTTAAATCACAGCAGTCATTTAAATCCTCACAACAGTATGGGTGGTCACAATGCACTGCTGTTAACAGTTGACTTTCTCCATATGTACATTAAAAAAAGCTAGGGGTCTTTTCATAGGCAGAAAAATTTACATTTTAATGTACCGTTTGAAATGTAGCTGTGTTTACTCAGTGCAGCAAACTTTTCTTTGTGTGACTATGAGTAAACTATAGAATAATATAGGAAAGATATCAACAAAGTTAAACACTGTTTCTATGGATGGTGCATAATACTTTAATTCCCAAATAATATTTTCCTCTAAAACCAATGTGAAAAATGTCAGTATGAAAACAAAAACTCCCACATTGTATTTTCTCCATTTTCTAAGGCTTTTGAAGCTCTATTAATGTTCACATTCTGTGAATCCTCAGCTTAATCCAATATCAGTTCTACATCTTGTTTTGGAAAGTAGGCATTTTCAGGATCTGAAAAAAGCCACCTCTTCTCTTGTCCTTCTGGTTTTCTTTGCTGTTCCTCCTCACATTATCAAAACCACAGCAGCTAAGGTCATGCCCATTATTCTCACCTTAGGGAATCTAGCTTGTTTTCTTCAGTTCACTCAGCTCTCTTTTACTCATCCAGGTCCTCTAACTCAAGGCTTTTCTCCCTAGCTCCTGGCTGAAAAGCCTAGTCCTTGCAGAAGTGGCAATGTTGTAAGAACTAGACACATAATACTAACCCATTTTTGTATCTTTTCCCTCACTTCATTTGTTGCTTGGAAAGCCCTTATCAAAGAACTTAAAATTCTGCTTTTTTGAAATCCAAGTATACTGTGTCAGTTACCCCACTTGTATACACATGATCCTTGACCCTTTCAGAGAGTTTCAAGAGACTGATTTGTAAGGCAGAACTTCCCTTCACAGAAGCCATGGTCCGGAAGTAAGGAGTAGAAAAACTTGATTGCCAACAGATTTTTTTTTTTTCCAGAATTTATTCAGTATTTTTTCAGAATTTTTTCAAAGTCAAAAAGATAAGGATACAGGCTGTAATTGCATTTTATTAGGTTACAACTGGGACCTATGAAATTGGCAGGTGCCTTTTTTGGAGATGCGTAAATTCCCACTTTTCACATTAGTGCTAGACGTGACTTCTACAAATAATGAGCCCATTTGAACACAAGGTAATTAAACTGTAGTTAATTTTACTATTCATTAAATCAACTCTTTTCCCACAAAAAATTTTTCATGTGTATTTCATCCTTCTAATTCCAGAGGTGTTTTGAGGCAAGAATTAGAAATAAGTTGCTGCTTTTGCTTTGGAAACTAAGGAACCTGAAGGAGTCATGGGACCTTTCTATTAATTCTACCACATATAAAAATATTTTTTACTTTGAATTTGAAGTGAATGTAATAGAATGAATTTTAAAATCCTTTCTGTGTTAATCCAGCTAGAAGTTCTGTGCAATATATGTTCTCCTTGGCCTAAGTGGTTTATCTATTTTTCTAGAAATATCTGTGGCACGATCCAGCAGCATAGAAGAGAAACGATGTGGCGGTAAGCTTTTCAACTCAAGATGTGTGTTTGTTTCACCTTTTGCACTCCCTCAGAGTATTATTCTACCATCGAAATGCTGCATTCTCATTATTTACACTTGTACAGAAAAATGTAGTTCCTTGTACAGAAAAATGTAGTTACTACAGGATTTCTCATTAAATATCCATCTGTCATTGATGACCTTTGAGAGTAGAACATGCATTATTGGATGTTTGTATTTTCTTCTTTTTCAGTGTGTCAGTCACCCTTGTACTCATAAAGACATATCTATAATAATCTAGTTATCAGTAGGTCAAAATTTGCAAAGATGCTCCACCTTTCTCAGGATAATAAGTCCACAAGCCTCTTTTGAACTCCAAATAAACAACAGAAAGCCAGCCTGCTAACCTATTTAATAGCTCAGACTCTATCTGGGACTCATTTTCAGCTTCATTGCCAGACACAAAACTAAAAAAGTTGACAAAAGGTTCCATTCTGGAGAGTCGTGATGCTAGCAAAACAAATCTTGAAAGGAAAACCTTTTAAAACCACCAAACAAGAAGAAGAAGAAGAAAAATGAACTGGGTTTATTCTGTGCTGAGCTATCACGCTTAGTCTGTGTCGTCATGGTAATAGCTCTGGCCAGTTCTAGTATTCCTCCGTGCACAGATAAGCTGCTTTTTTAACCTAATAGAGGACAATGAAAACACAGAGGTTATGCAAGGGTATTTGTGCATATGGTAACTTGTTATGGGAGCCAGGATAATGTTATTTGATTTTTTTACTAATTAGCAGTTGTACTTTGAAAACATTTTGCCAAGTTCTACAACACTGGGAAACTCTCATAAAGGTGTAGAAGGATATTTCAATGATAGACTGATATATTGAAGCAGTCAATTGAGTCACCTAAATATTAATTTGTGTTTCTGAGTACCCAGTAGGCATGTAAAGGTCCTACCTTAGGATTTACAGAAAATGAGACTCATGTGCTCGTCCATTTTTCTGTATTACAGTGAAAAAGATCTAACAGAAGTTTTTAAGACTAGCATCAGTATATCAGTTTATTCATTTGTACATTTAGGCAACAACAAACAAATTTTCAGTCATGTTAAGATGAAATTTCCACCATGAGCTTCTCCGTGATACTTCTTTCCTAATCAAAAAGCACAGCTCCAGTTCAAAATAACAACAGAAAGCAGTGTAATATGTTTATTTTGAGCTAATCCTACTGGTGCCATATCTGACCTGGTATCTCTAGTCAGTAACATCAGGGGATGATTGTGCTTTAGATTCTCTCCTACAATTCCGTGCAGCAATGGGCTTCCTCTCAGTTTTAATCCTTGCATAGCTGGAGAGAGTTCCCCATGGTGTGATCCCGTTGTACCTTTGAGGAGCAGAGCAGATAGGAGAGTTCTGGGCTCAGAGTTGTTGGCTTTTCACTCTCTGGCTGCCATGATTAAAAGTGTATTGAGATTCAAGAAGTCTGTCTCTTGCCGCTTCCTATTTTCCCTTAAAATGCTACCGTTTTTCCCTCGCTCCCCCTTATATAAAGAGAAAATTCTAAGAGCTGGAGAAGGGAACAAACTGACCAAGACACAAAAAGGAATGGTGACCCCCAAGAATCAAAGCAGGAATGGAAAAATCTATTCTGCTGCTTCTAGGACATGCATCCAATAAAAGGGATTTGGAAAACATTTTAGGGAAAGCAGGAATGCGGTTCAAAGATATCAGGATTTTTTTAGTTCTGCCACAAGTCACTATGTGTAAGAGGAAGAGCTGTAAGAGCAACAGAGGAGGTGATATTGTATTTCACTTAAAAAAAGAAAAAAGCTATGTATGTACATCATATACATAATTTATATATAACAAGTCTTTGTTATACAGTCTGAAGAAAAAAAATTATGAACTATTCAAACATATGGAATGCAATTATTTTTTGTTTATTTGTGTTCTGAACTTGTTTAAGCATCTTTCAAAGATCCTAATACTTACAGAGATGTATGGATATCTAAGATTCTTATAATGGCCCATCCCTTCAGGGAAGTAAAATGAATTTACTACTGTAGGGATAAACCATAGCAATTGAGATGTTTCAGGGAAACATGAAAGTTCCCTTATCATTGTTTGAATCAAACACTTGTCTACATTTTTCCCCAAGCTGAAGCTTTTACTGCTACTGCCTTAAAATTAAGATTGTCTTCTTCTCTCCGCTCTGCAGAGTTCAACATGTTCCACATGATAGCAGTGGGATTAAGTAGCTCAATCCTTGGTTGCCTTCTCACCCTGCTTGTTTACACTTACTGCCAGCGGTACCAGCAGCAGTCCCACGACGCCACTGTCATCCACCCGGTGTCACCCGCTCCGCTCAACACCAGCATTACCAACCACATCAACAAACTGGACAAATACGATTCTGTAGAAGCCATCAAGGTGAGCGCAGGGCTGGGAGCTACTCTAAACACCTAGGCAACATTTCTGCTGTATCAGAAAAATGCTCCTTGTTACTTTTCCACAGTGGCATTTGAGCTCAACTTATGCTGATTGCTAATGACAAAAGTAGATTTTGCTTGAGGTATTGTAATTGCAGATCCTTTCACTTGTCAATCCCTGTTAGGCAGGAAGTTGGATTTTGCATGTGTGTATAATTTATACAGCAACCTTTCCTGGAAAAAAGCATATCACTCAAGTTGTTTTGTGGGATTTTTTTCCTAATTGTGTTCCCTAGTGGCTTGTTCAAGAAGTAAGTAGGGCCATTAACAATCACCATGGCATCTACTGAAGAAAATCTTTGGCTCTGATGATCCAGTGTCAAGGGCACTGTTCATCTTCCTACACTGTGTCTCTACACAGGAGATGTATCCAGTGAATATATTCTGGGTCAGACTCTCAGCTACTGTTTATACCCAAACTATTATGTGAAAGGGCAGTAGAGATTTACTGAGAGTCTATAATGATATCCATACTCTTTCATCATTATTCCCAATTTGCTATTTTCTTTTTGTGACCTTTTAAAATAACTCTGCTTCTCAGACCCACTGAATTAAGGAAGGATGTGCATTCTGAAAATACCTATTTCAGTATCTTCAGATTGTACAGTTTATTCATGCAGCTGCAAAGCTTTTTTGCAAGTGAGGATTTTTCTTAAATCCTACCTGGATAATCCAGTTCTTAATTTCTGCATTTTTCTTTCAAATTAAAGACATTTTAATGAAATTCATTAAAAACAGCAAGAAAAGTCTGGATCTTCTAGTCAGCAGTGGAATATGAACCTAATTTAAAGCTTTTTCAAATTCCACTAATCATCTCTCTAGATAGCCACAGAAACAAAAAAAACCAAAAAAACGAACCAATCCTTTGAAATTTTGTATTCTAAATACCCATATTACTCTTTTTAAAAAACAGGATTTATGTTCTTAAGGCCTTCAGACATTTCTGCCACTTGAAAATCAGGGAATTAATGCAGTAAAGAGAAAATAATTTCTATTCAGTAAAAAGATAATAAGTGGCTCATTCTAATAGGAACAACTGCATATGTATGATTAAAAAATATTCACAGAATCATAAAATTAGTTTTGTAATATTGGGGGGGGGAATGCTGGCTTTATTAAGTGGAATTGCTTTCTGTAGTAATGTTGTGATGTAAGAAGATACTTCTTGCAAATGCAAGTTTCTGTAAATGTGCAGGTATTTCTCAGTGCATTTTTAACTGGCTTACTATACACAGATATTTGCAACAGAAACTATGTTGGTGAAAGACCACTTTGTGGTTACCTTTCCTATGTCCTTTTCGTTTTCTTATTTCTTTTATTTTTTCTTTTTCTTCCCAGGCATTTAACAAAAACAACCTGATTCTAGAGGAGAGAAACAAATACTTCAATCCACATCTTACTGCAAAGACTTATTCTAATACCTATTTTACAGATTTCAATAATTATGATGAATACTAATGGGCTTGTGTATTTTCTGGCCTCCTGTAATTCCCCAGTCCCCAAGGCCTGTGCTACTTGACTGCTCATGTGATTGAGGCTTCAGAGATGAAGTTCAGAGACATTTCAAGCACGATCCAAGCCATCAATGTCCCATTGCTGCCAAAAGCCCAAACTGCCTGTTTGTGACATGATGTTTTCTTTGCAGAATGCGAGGTTGGCCTTCAGTGTCGGGGCAGCTGTAGCCCCTGGGTGTTGCTGGACCACTCCTGAGGATTGCATTGCTTTGCTCAGTTTTATAAATTTCCACTCCGATTTCTCTAACAAGTGACTAAGTAATACCTGAGTTTCAAAAAGAAATAATATTGTTACCCCTTAAACCTGTGCCAGGAGTACAAATCTAATTTTCTTTTTAGGCGTTGTCTTTTATTTCCTTGGGGTTTAAAAAGGGAGCTTTGCTGTTACCCGTCTGTGCAGTCTCCTGAAGCTCACACTGCCAAAAAGAGCTCACAAGGTGCTGGGAATGACGAGAAGAAATGTAGTGGTTTAGTGATCCTCTGCAGCAGCTCTGGGCTCTGCAGGCTGATCTTCCTGGGCTGTAACTCACTCTGGCTGCAGTTCAGCTGCTCAGAGTGCAGAGGAGTAGGGAGACTGTACCAAGAGATACAATCTGGTAATTAACCCGGACACCTCCGGGGTCAGCAGTTTCCAGCCACGAGCTGAGCCAGGTCACATAAAGCCTTCACCTCGTGCAGTTTAATTTCGGAGAGGGTGTGGAAGGGCATGTCCCACAGGGAGGCTCGAGGGAGGAGGGCGGATGGGAGAGGCACACTGGGAGGTTTTTCTGTGTGTCCATAGTAAAGCACGCGGGTTTGCTGTGGCATTCCACAGGTTTCCTCTCCCTGGTGGAACACACTTGTCTCTGATGGCTGTGGCACTCGCTGCCAGGCTGGCCACAGAACAGTAAAACTGCGCCGTGTTTTGTGTGCCGCCTCTGGCCCTTGGGGGTATGTAGGCATAATCATAGATCTGCTTTTTGCTTTCCAGCTTTTACTTTATATGCACGTGTCCGACAAACAAAGCTGGCTCAGAGAACACAGATGTATTTGTAAAGGGCTGTCTCATCTTGCTTCCACGTCTGACCTGCATCAGTCAGCCCCTAGAGGAACATCCTTATGGTGTTTCAAGTGATGATCTTGTTGGACTTCATTGATGTAAATATTAAAACTACTGCTTGAGTTTTAAGTTATCAGTTTTAATTCCTTTTTTAGTGGTAGATGAGGAAACACATAAAGTTTTATACCATTTTTCTTTGTTCTGTCTGTCTTCACCCACATCCATGACATTGTTATTTTTGTATCTGAAATTCCAGTTGTATAACTAAAAAGAGAATTGCAGGGATTTTGGTCAGATTTTCCAGCATATATAGTAGCAAGAATAGCTATTCTCAAATAGCAAAGAATTCTGAGAAGCAGCTTGTGAGAAGAAATTAAAACTGAATATTAAGGATTAAAGAATTAGGCTTTCATTTTCTTGCTAAAAGCAAAGACCATCACACTAGAATACTAGGGAGGTATGCAAGGAGAAGCAGAGTGGCAATGTTTCCATTCTGTTTACTGCCCTTGCTAATTAGGTTACGTTATGATAGGCAAGTAGAGAAAAACATGTACAGATTATAATGATTCACAACCATGTAAGAAAAAAAAATCAAAAAGTACCAAGAAACACTTAGATTCCAAGGGTAAACACTGTATCTACTGACGGCAGTGAGGTACATTTTTGAATGGGGATAGATCTGAACGTAGCACTATGCTTCCAATCTGTTCGGCAGAAAAATGAAAAAATTCAAAGTGGTCTTTAAAATGCTATGCAGTAAAATGAACACACATTTACCATCTATGAAAATAATTAAGATCAGCAGCCTATTTTTTCCAGCTGAATAGTTCTCCCCGTTACTAACTCAGTCAAATGAAAACACCTCACCTTCACACCAGCTCATCTCCAGAAAGTACAATAATGCTGGATCTCTATAATTTGTAATTTTTTACTGTACATTAGATTTCCTTTTCCAGGAATAAATTATCTGATTGCCCTGTGTAAGAGAAAATTTTCTTTGCAAGAGATTGAGGGGAGAAAAGCTCTCCAAATCATAACCAGCATGGTATTTGAATTACTGTGTTCATGCCAAAAGATAAATTTTATATTTAAATAAGATAAAAGAAAACCTATATTGCTACTACTGCCAAGAAAAAGCAGCACATGTACATACACATATGAGCAACGTTGTTCCTTTCTGCCCCTGTACTAAGAGCACATTAGTCCAGCTTATGGATTTTATATTTAGACTATTAGTTTTGAGACCAATATCTTTAAAACATTTGAACTATGTATTTTTATTTTAACCTTTTTTAATTAAAATTATTGAAATTATTTTTTTTCCTAACTCTCCAATAGTTTGAGGCGCACCTATCTTTAGAGTGATTTATTTTCCATTCTTTTAATGGATAAATACATATGTTAGATACATGTTATGTATATGGCAATAATACCCTAGGTTAAGTCTGCATGATCATGGGTAGAAGCGCATTTAACAGATGCTCAGTCTGCTCACACTTCCCTCTCCCAAAGGAGTATTTCAGGTGTTCCAGATCTTTGAGCAGCTCCCATGCCAACATGTCAGGAAAGTGTTTCACTTAATTATTTTTCTTTGTCATTTAGATTCCTAAATGTAATTCTTCTATATTGCAGGCAGAAACATATTCAAAACTGTATCTGAAGCAGCAGGGTAAATGTGGAAATTTCACAGCACTTAAAAGAGAAAAACGTGATGGCAAGATCTCCTTGTCAATCTAGATTGTGAGACAACAGGTTTTAAAGCCTTTAGATATTTGTGTCTTAGGTAATTTCAGAGGATCCCAGATGCACCACCTGTATCAGTATTTTCACCTTCTGAGTTCTCTGTAGCTGCCAAGGTAGTTAAGTACAGCTTTTCCTAGTACATGGAGCAAAGCAGTCTCTATTAATTTTCAACTTACTTTTTATAGCATTTTTTCTAAAACAGGCTACACACATTTTGGTGAAAAGCAGATTTCATAGAATTGTTTAGGTTGGAAGACGTCTAAGATCGAGTCCAACCATTAACCTAGCACTGCCAAGTCCCCTATTAAACTATGTCTATTTCTCCGTGAAAGCTCTTATTTTTCTTTCTGTCACAAGTGTAACAAGTGGGCATTTCCTGCAATCCTTGTTTAAGCCAATATAGCTCTCAAATTTTCTCAAGGATAAAATTTGGTTCTGAAAGCATTGTTCTGTTCTTTGAAAGGGAAAATCAAGTCCCTTGCTCATCAAATGTCATGCTTAAATACCCTACATCCCTTCACTTGGATAAAGTGATCTGTTCTGGATAAATAATTGTATTACATCTGATGCTATTAGTTAATATTACTAACCATATTTTCACTGATTGCATAAATTTAATTCTCTATTTTGAATGCAAACAGTTTGGCAGAGGAATGAAAGTTCTCTAAGTAAAGCTGTTTCCGTATAGCTGTGCTGCGTGGAGAGAGGAGGAAGCAAACTGCCGTCACATCCTGCACGGGATATATTCTCATTGGCTAACTCAAACTACAACTATGCTTGAGTACACATTTTGTGCTTATTTTTTTATGTCTGATACATAGCATATGTTTCTCAGTTGCTTAGAAAATGCACTCCTGTGCTTGCAGTTGTATCTTGGACTTTGATTTGAGTCTGATGATCTTTATAGCCTTTTTAAGTTACTCTATGTAGGAGCTTCTCCAGCCATTTTTCAGTCACCTGATGTTGAAGCAGTGTGGTTTGGCTAAAACTAATCAACAGATTTTTGACTAGGATTAGGAATTTCGTAAGAGAGTGGAAGAAAGAATGGGGCTTAAATGGCTTTGATTTCCAGGCTATTAAGCAGTACTGATTAAAGTCTCACATGGGTGTAGGATACTGTGCATTTAGTCAGCTCTACCAGAGATCCACAGCAACCTCTGGGAAAATACCATGCCAGCATACAAATCAAGAGCTACTGAAGCTGTTAGTGAAGAAAGTTCTCAGAGCATCAGGCCGTATGGCTGCTCAAACCAGAAAAGAGGTCCCAGATGCAAGTAAAATGTTAATAGGATTAAATGCTTCAATATTTTTTTCCTCATAATTATAGAATGAATATATTTACTTCTTTAAATGTGGGACCAGTTTTAATAAAATCGGTGCAATGTGAGCACATTCCTAATGTTAATTGTATGCATAATGGCTTTGCTGTATGAGATCAATTCTGTAAACAGTTTGGTCAAAGCTTATCTTGCTCTGCTTGAGGCATCTGGACAATTTTGATTGTAGCTGCCACCAGCATCTTCTGTGTCTCATCTAGAAAAGCATACTTAGATGGGCAGAGTTACATCCTGACGAGGGCTTGTGTCTCTCCACCAACACTGCAGTGACCCTAGAGAGATATACTTCTAATTTTCAGTGTCATTTCCATGCCTAAATTTAGGTTGGCAAAAGCTAGGCTCTTGAATATCATTTGATTCATCACATAAGTAACCACACCGTGATCAATGGTGTAGCTTTAACCAGTTACTTATTTTAATGTGTTTACAGAATTGAGCCCAAAATGTATTGCTTCTGCACAAATCCATGCACAATACAAGATTATTTCAATAGTCAAAAACCAGATTAATTTAAAATTGTTCACAAGCAAATCTGCATCTTGATATCAGGGAATAATATGTGTTCATTGTGTGGGGTATTTGAATTCATTCCTTTCTTTGCTAAATAAATGAATGATAAAACAAGATACTGCTTGACTTCATTTAAAAACCATTCTTCCAAATAAAGAAGGATTGTGGGATCTGTGGACATTTTCCCTTTTTTCTGTCTACTCTTCTCCACAAAAAAGAACCCATGTGTGGCTGAAATAGCCTTTAGCTAGACTGTTCTGTGTCACTAAATGAATGCTTTGCATTGTGTTGCTATGCGACGACATTCTCTGACTGGGACGGTACAAAGAGGGAAATATGCAAACCTGGGAGGTTTGGCAACAATTTCAGCCCCAGCAGAACCAAGGGTGGGCAGAAGTGAAAACAAAAACATAGAAGAATGTGACTGAAGGCTTGACAATCTTGCCAATAAACTCACAGGAACGCAGAGGCTTTTTGGGAACTGCCAAGGGTGAGGCTATCTGGACTGTAAGCTCCTGGCTAATCAAGCCAACTAGGAGTTCAAGGATCAGCAGTCTGGGTTGCAGCAGGTATTTGTGCAAAGTTGCGATTGTTACTCAGAATCAGGCAGAAAATTCGCTGGTGACACTGTGAGCATCAGGCTAAGCAGGAGGGGTGGAAATGTGCTCACAAGCAGTGAGCGCCACTGTCCAGGTAGCATTTTGGCAATGCCTGTGTTGGCAGGCAGGATAAGGAAAGAGGATCATACCTGTAGAGCTGGTGCTGAACTCATGGATTTTGGACTAGCTCCAGGCTAGTGCCACAGGCTGAACACCCACAACCAGGTAGAGTGTGTACCCCTCTAGTTTCCCTCATTTACTAAAGAAAGAAAAAACACCATGCAGATGGCGTGCTCTGAAACTGCCTCATGGTGCAAGTTAAAGCACCCTGAGAGGTGTACTGAAAACTGATAAACCTTTTGTTTCCTATTGGCTTTTTGCAGCCAGGTCGGATACTTTCTTGCATAATTCTCGTCTGCCGTTTCTGCTTGAGGGAAATTGATCACAGCTTCTACCTTGCTGAGTATTTATGAATTTGAAGCAGAGGTTTTATGTCAGTAGTGAGGTCTGCTAAGAACTTTTGCCGTAAAACTGAGATCAAGGGCTGTATGAAAACTGCTATAGTGATACCAAGTGTGTCTTACTGTAATTGGTCTTAAACTGAGGGTACTGTAGCAATTCCTCAGCTGAAATGATTGTCTGAACGGAGATGATAATTTTCAAAAAAAGATTCCTTGTAACTTTCAGCATTTTCATAATCCCGTCCTAGAGGGTGAGAAGGCAGAAGGAAGGTGTTATTTGCACTTGGGTTTTGTTATTTTTTCTCCAAGAGATTTATCCACTAACCTCATCCAACAGTAGCTTTGGAATTCAAATTACCATGGAAGGTAATTAACAATAACAAAGGAGTTTTGGTCACTGCGATATAAGAAAGACATTAAACTATTAGAGAGTGTCCAAAGGAGGGCAACAAAGATGATGAAGGGCCTTGAAGGGAAGCTGAATGAGGGGAGGCTGAGGTCACTTGGTTGGTTCAGCCTGGAGGAAACTGAAGGGAGACCTCATTACAGTCTACAATTTCCTTATTAGGGGAAGAGGAGAGGCAGACACTGATCTCTTCTCTGTGGTGGTCAGTGACAGAACCCAAGGGAATGGTCTGAAGTTGTTTCAGGGGAGGTTTAGGTTGGATATTAGAATAGAGTTCTTCACCCAGAGGTGGTTGGGCACTGGAACAGCTCCCCAGGGCAGTGGTCACAGCACCAGCCTGACAGAGTTCAAGAAGCGTTTGGACAATGCTCTTAGGCACATGGTGTGATTGTTAGGGTGTCCTGTGCTGGCCCAGGAGTTGGACTTTGATGATCCTTATGAATCCCTTCCAACTCAGCATATTCTGTGTTTCTGTGTGATTCTGTGATATGTTGCAGGGTTCAGCAATCATATTTCCTAATCTGCTAAGACCATGGTTTTGAAGGAATTCTTACTTTTGTTATCTACAGCAGCAGACATTGACTGAAAGTGAAAAAAATACAAAATTTCAAATAGATGGGACATTTAAACTCCCATTTTTAAAATAAAGCTCTATTTGATGATAGGAAATCTGCAGAAGAAGTTGCTTTTATATCCATTGCTGAAAAGTATTTTCTTTGGTCATGGCCCTATGAAATACCCCATACAATGGAAAAATTGTTTGTAATAGTGATGCATCCAAGATAAAATAATTGATATAGAGCTTGGAGATTTTCAGCAATAGTAAACATTTTGCTCTGGTGTCAGGACAATGCCATTGTTTATTGCAGTAATGGGAGTAAATGATCCCTATACAAATCTTTATAGGGAACCATTTTTCCTTGCCATTAACTCCTTCAAAAAGAGCTTTGTTAGCAAAACTTTTCATGAGAACTGCTAAGGATAGTCACATTGAAGAAGAAATGTTGTGGTGGCTCAAGCATAGAAACACAGGTGCAGGGATCTAAGCCAGTTAAAACTGCAGTCTCTTTCTACTGGTGCCAAGCTCACTTTGGATTTACACCTGTTCAGACATCTTATCAAATTGGTCCCAGCTTGTCAAATTTATCAGCCTGTCCACTGACTTATTTAGTGCTCCACAGGTAATTTAACATAATGCTTTCCTGATCATCTGGGACACAAAGAAGAAGCTCAAATGATGAATGGTGACTGTTTTTCCATCATACATCCCATCACATATTATCCTTTCCAGTGATGTTTTTGGATATTTTAAATAATTTCATTTGATGAATTATCTTTTATCAGATTGGATTCTAGGTTGGGGAGAGTGGGGAACATATCACTTTTCTGGTCTTCATTACTCAGTCTGATGTTATTTAACTGCCTTTTTTTTTTATTTATTGCCTTTTTTCAAACTTTGGTAATAAGGGTTTTTCTGCCTCATTCAAGTATTTAATGTCAGCATGACCTGAACTTCATCTTTTTGTGCTTATCTAACACTTTTCTCCAAATCAGAACACTTAACATGAGTACTCAAATCTCAGTCACACATCTGTGATCTTCTGAGTCATACTTTTTGTTTGCCTGCTGTTTGCACTAGTGGAAGCCGTACTAACCTGGAAGGGAGCACCGAGTTCTGCAGTGAAAAGGTTGGAGTCTGTTCAGAAGAAAAGAAAAATCAGCTTCTTTACCTTTTTATATTCCCTTTGAAGCTTCCTTCCTGTTGTTATTCAGGTGCCATAGTATATGAGCATATTTCTCAGAGTGCTCTTCAAGTCAATACTTACAGTAAATGTCATGTTTATGGGATTTCTTGATCCCATGAAATGTTAAATGTGTCTGGCACTAAAACAGATATAAAACTTGCCATCAACCCATACCACAGAGATGGGTAGAAATGTTTTCAAATCTGATGATTTGGCCCCACATATGGATTTCCTATTCATAACTTCTCAAGAACATCCCTTGTATGGGTAGTTTTTTTGAATCCTTGTCAATTACTTATCTATGGCTGTAATAGCCCACCGTTGCCTATTATTTCCTATGAAACCTGAGTTAGGATTTCTCCTAAGGTACAGATTAGAGTAGGAGATACTTTCTAGTAGTAATAACGTTGCTGTTGACATACACCATGCCGCAGAAAAACACAGGTTGAAGAGGAAATTCTCCTTTTCCCATCACTGGAATTTAAGTAAAAATAAAAAAAAATCAAGGCAAGTAAGCAGCTTGGTTTGCTGGGAGTGGTTTTGGAATATGAATTCGTCACATAGATTAGAGCAATTAATGTACCATAATAAGAGTTGTCATGCTGGGTAACCCCAGAAGTGTCTTCAAGTCTCTTTCCTACGAGTAAATGGGAGCATCTATATTGTATCTATTTAGGAAAGGAAAGTTCGTCCACTATAACTCTTCAACACTTAATCTAGAGTTCAATATCTATTAAAAATCTGCAAAAATTTTTAAATGCTCACAAACCTAAAGTAAATAAAGGAGCAATCAAAAAGTGTCCTAATATTCAGAGGAGCTGGACTCCTGTCCTGCTACAAGAGCTGTGTGATGATATCAGCCATCAAATTTACAGATAATAACATTTAAAAATTAGATGTCTGTTTTAGCCAACACCAGGACCCTTCCTTAAAGCCTTCCTGGAAAAGCAGAAAGACTTGTGCTACTGAGCAGGTCAGGATTTGATTTGTTTCATCTGCACATTTTCTAACACCAAAACCAGGTGGGATTCAAGGCTGTTGGTTTTTTACATAACTCGTGTGTGTGTGTGTGTCTGTGGATGAAAAGTCACTGCTCAAAAGACAAACTGCTGTACAACAGCCTTATGGCTTTTTGCCTGCTGTTTGTGCCTGGTTTTGAAAAAAACATGTATATTCTTGTGTTTCTGGGCTCCCATGCTCTCTCTCTCCTATGCATATATGCACACAAGCACATACATATACAGCATCACAAAAGGAGACTGGGACAAGGATTGCTGAAGTCACTGTCAGATCACAGTTTCAGCTTTTTGTGTGTGTAATTATATTTTATTCTTGCTCTTCCCTGTCATCATGTTTCTTACTGATGCTTGAGAGCTCACACACCAGCTGAGACCTGGTGCATACACACAAAACATCAAATCAGGTTTCTGTGTGGGAGTTCTTAATGTGAGTTGCCTCAATATTTGAGCAGTAGTTGCTGACAGTCTTTGGCTTAAAAAATGTGTATTATCGCAGAAGAAAAGTGTCTAGAGGGTTACTCAGACAGTCAATACAAATTGAGTTTAATATCCTCTTGATTTCCTCATTACAGCAAACAATGCCAGGGTTGCAGGGGCCAAATTGTGATCATTAGCAGGGGTACCACTGTGCTGCTAGCAAGCTGGTCTGCCATTCCTCCTCAAAAATGGAGTTTCAATGCAAGTCAAAAGGGATACTAATAAAAGCTAAAGCACCATGCACACAGCTTTGCCTTCTGTGTATGAAGTATGCCCACTCACAGGCAGGTTCTTTTCCTAAGAGCCACAAGTCTCTGTTAGACATGGAATCAAAGTTGAGTTTCATGAGGAAAAGCCCATGCTGACCAGCAGTAACAAGGCACTTCTGGGCCAGGAGTCTTACACGTTTACGTCTAATGAGACGGGCCCAATGCAGTGAGCCCAGAGCTGCCACTAAAAAGTGGGCAATTGCCAGCAGTGAGGCATCACAGTTTGCCTCTAATCGCAGACTCAGAAATGCATATCAGAAATGGCAACTGCACCTGGAGGTGCTGTTTAGCAGAGCTCTGTGTCCAGATGGTAGGCTCAGTCTGCATTGTCTGCATGATAATAAACTCCTGGTTTCTTCTCTGCAACAAACAAAATTTCTACAAAAACATTAGCCACTTTAACCAGTTAATAATTTAAATTAACTTCAACAATAGCCCCATAACTAACCTATAGTGACCTTTTCCTCACCAAAACTGAGATTACTAAAAAATAAAGAAAAATATTATTTCACAGACTGGCTTCTTTCCACTACAAATATTAAAGTTAAAATGTTCTTGTTCAGTGTTTTTGTCATGCTGTCTGCTTCAGCCAAATTAACAAATAAAAGAGACTATTGCCAAGAATTTTTATCTTTGTGAAAACATGTGAAATGGCATTTAGTTTGCCTAAATCTAAGCAAGTGTTAAATTTTGAAAGCCTATTTAAAGAAAATAAATGCAGTTGCAAAATAATTTCAGTCCAAGAAGGCTGAAGCAGAGTTTAAAATATTGGTGGCAAATATGATCAAAAGTCCTAGGGTGAGAATTAAAACCAAACAAATGAAAAAATGGAAAATGTCTACATACATCAAAAGGAAACATGCCGTGTAATAGGCAGGAGTACTTGGGGCTCTTTCTTACCAGTGCCAGTAGGTGAGATGGGTAAGTGACCTTTCGTTCTTTTATAGTTGGATGGGTTGAAATTATTTATAAGTCTGAATCCCATCAAGATCATAAACCTAGTCCAAAAATTGTTGTGAGGAATAATCTTTGTTCCAGAGAAGCCCTAGGCAGCTGGCAAAACAAGCAACTCTTCCTTCACAAGATTAGATTAAAAGTGGCACCTTAGTTTTACAACAAACACTGCAGTCCTTTGTAGATCATCTTTATCCATGTACTGGGACTGCCCTTAGGGCAGTTTAACTCTGTTAGGCAGCCAGAAACCCACCTGTTCTGGCTAGTTAACTGGGGCTTCCAGCTGCTGGGGGCTGCTGAATGAGGTCTGACAGGCGGGATGAGCTGGTCCCAGAACTTTCTTTCTGTAGTTTGTCTTTGCTGGCTGGTGCTGGTTGCCCACACAAAGGCACCAGCGGATTTACTCACCCTCTGCTCAGCCCAGCCTCACCTGATCCTCCCTGTTGGCATGCAGCACTGCGCAGGACCTAGGAACCTCATAACATCTCACCTACCACTTGTCTGAGCATCAGTAGCCAGGATGAACAAAAAGAGATGTCACAATCCCTTTTTATTGGTGGGGAGATAGTGGCGTGGCTAGGCTAAGGAGTGGTTTTGTCAAGGCACAGGGCTGAATGGCTCCCAATGACAAGAGTGTGAGCATAAAAATTGGTTGTAAATCTAACCCCAGATGAATTCTCTGAAATTCAAACCTTGTCTTGTGACAAAGGAAGGCATCAAACCATAGTCTCTGACATAGAGATTTATTCAGAGAAGATAATCCCTTACTGCACAGAGACAGTTTTGATTTAAAAATGTCACAAGACTCCACATCCCAACTATAACACCCCTAGAAAGGAGGGGGGTCTCATTTTTTTGCCTTCATGGTGTGTTGTCAGAGAAAGACCTGACATGGATCCAAGCAAACGGTGAAATCTGGATGAAAGCATGTCACGTTTTAAAGTGTTCTCTAATTTTTTGTCGTGCTCTAGCTCATCAACAGTTTTGGCAAAACCCACAGATTTTTCAAGCCTTTTTTCCATAATGTAGTGTAGAAATATGTGCTGGCATTACCCACCTCAGCAGTACGAAATGTGAGACTACTTGAGCAAATATGAACAGCCCATCATCTCCCTCAAGCTTTTATAAATTTACCTGAGGAACTGGGATGCTATAAATCTGTACATAATTAGGAAAATTCTAATGTAAGCTGAACTGTGCTGTGATCCTTGAGAAAGGAATAACCGTTAGCCTGCAGGAATTTGGACACGCTCTTTAGTGTGCTGTCATTCCCCTCTCACATTCCATGTGCTATCGCTTAGCAATTTCACTGCAAAGATAAAACAATACCACTGGAATGAAACACATTAACACTGGTTAATTGGTAGGTCACTAGAAAAGAATTCTCCTCTGATGGAGAGAGTGTTTTTAACAGGCTTCCACAGAAACCTATTTTCACCCCGATGCTGTTTTGTGCTTTTTGTGTTAGTCAGGATGAAAAAAAAAAGCAATATTGAGGCTGTGGACACAGAATACAGAATTAATAACTAAAGAAAAGGAAAAGCTACAAAACCAGCACATCGTGCAAGCAAAGAGACCATGCAAACTGCTTGCAGAGTCTTGTGTAACATTTCTTGGGCCCATGCTTTCCTCCCTGAAGGTAGAGCTTGAGAGTGCAGCTGATTGTACCTAGCTGCGAAGCCGGATGTCCTTGGAAAGCTAAGACCAGTTGCCATTCTCTTTCTCATATCCAGTGACCACCTGTTGTCAGTGAAGTGGCTGTGTGTCCCACAGAAGGGGATAATCAGGATCAAATAAGAGAATGGGGCATAAGGAGGAAATGAATATTTTTGTCATAGAGTTATTAATGGCTTTGATAGAGAAGAAGCATCTAAAAATAGATAGACATGTTTTCCTGATGTTTTATCTATGCTGTCCCTTGCAATTACCCTGTTCCAAGCTGAATGGATGGATCATTTATTCCATAAAGAGTATTGTAACCTTGGAGCTCTTTATAAACTCTGCTTGTGTTCCTCTTGAGTCTTCTTTCTTTTTCTTTTTTTTTTTCCTTTGTAATAGCAATTACATAACTCACTGAGATTAATTTGGTTTTTTTAGGCAGATAACATTGGATGTTTAAAGATTAAGCTGAAGCATCATTCAGATTTCCAATGGGCAGCCCATTCTGAGAGCTCACCAAGTGGTGATGCTGCCACATAAAATAGAGTCACTAAAAGAATGTAATTTTAGCTTCAATTTTAGCTTTATTTAATGGATGTTTTCTAATGGTGTAGAGTGTGTCCTTAATTTGCCTCTCTGTAATGTGAGATCCTTGAATAAGGAATTCAGAGGCAAGAATTTTATTATTTTTTCCCAGTAGCATTCTTTATTGTGGAGGCAATCAGCATTAAAAACAAGACTGTAAAACACACCATTTTTTTTGGATATCTGCAGTGGCAAGATGTGAGTTTGAAATGCAGGTGCTCTCTAGTGAATGACCCGTAAAGAAGATCTACACACAAACATTAATAACAGTGTTAACATTATTAACAGACAGGGCAAAGGACAGCTAAAGCTATGAATTGTGATCTGTAAACAATACAGAAAATGGGACATTAATATGCTTTTAGTGTAAACAGGGACAAGGGATCACAGATGAAGTTCATGGCAGAACCAACAGAACAGTGGTCTCTGAAAAGGCTGGAAAGAGGATGTGCCAATCAATACTGTTCCCAAAAGGGAGTCCTCCTGAGATGTGCAGCCACCAGAACAAGCCATTCAACAGCTCCTATGAAAGCCTGAGATGCCCATGCACCTGGAAATGTAAAGCACAGGCATGGACATAGTATTGGTGTCCGTGATTTTCTGTCCTCAGCCAGGAGCCTTCCAACAGACCTGCTTAAACTCCACCAACCTGAAGGATGTTGGTGGGTGGGTTTTCCAAAGGTGAGTGTAAAGTGCTGCTGTAAAATCCCATCTGGCATGTTGCAGTCAGTCCATGCAGCAGTCAATGGCAAAGAAGGGCAGGAGTCAGGGCAACACTGTTTTCTACAGGCAGGAACAGACTGACAAATAAAAGGCAACACCTGGATTGACTGAAGATTTCAAGCACAGCCAGCGGAGGCAGCCTGATACTGGGAGCATAGGAGAGGGAAGGCTTTGTCCTCAGCTGCCCTGTACTGGCTCCTCATGCTGAGGTGATGCCTAAAAGACGGGCTACCTGAAACAGAGGCCAAGACAAATTAGGAGTATAAAAGCAGACAATTTATTCAAGGCCTGCAAAGGCCTCGAAGGTACATTCAGGCAAGCAAACCCCGTCGGGGACGACACCCAAAATGGACCCCCCCCCGTCATGAGCCCTTCACCTTTTATAAGTTCTGTCCCATTAGCATATTAGCTCTTAATTCTCCAATCGCACCCTTAGATGATGATGTTAACTACCCCAGGCCTGCTCCCCCCCATCTCGCAGTTGTTTACATACTTTCGGGCCCTAAGGCATTAACATGTCCTTGAATCTGTATTCAGGGAGACTTGTTTTGGCTAAGGTGCTGGGAACAGAAGATTTTAGCACTTAGTAAGGAGCACAGAACTACAGCAAGTTACAGATATATGAAAAGAAAAAAACCTAGAAATATTCAAAGGCATCAGAGGAGTGGCTTTTGTTCTGACAAGCAGGTGGGGTTTGCAGACACAGGGCAAGACTGCTGCGATGTAAAGCTGGTGGAGGTCGTGTGAGGTAGCTCCTAACAGGGGGCTGATGCTTGGGGGTGTGGAAATAATTTACAAGCCTGTTTCAAGTACTCTGGTTTACAGAGCTGCCAAATGTCACGAAGAGAATGTGACAGCTTTCTTGTACCTCCCTGTAGCCCAGCCTGACCCCCCGTTCCTCTGGCTGTACAGTACGACTGAGCTGTATTTGCTTTAGTCAGCTGCCAAGGACCCCTGTGTTGTTGGCTCTGCCATCAGCAGCTCACAGCCTGAGAGCTCCCTCCCTCCTTGCCCCTTCAGCCCCCTCTCTTAGCTCCACTGCAGCATAAATAACAGCAGTCCTGAGAGAGAAAGATGAGAACTGTCAGAAGTTGATGAGAGAGAAGGGATCAAACACAGGAGGGAGGAGAGGAGGGCAGGAGCAGTCAATGCTCTCAGGGTTGATGCACAGGGAGGGATGACAAATTGCAGCCCCTGGACTGTGAGATGTCTAATCAGACATAGCTCTTGAGGCTGATGAAAGAAAGGCACCTCCATCACCAAGACCTCATATGGACTAATCTGTACTTTGGATGTGCCTGGCTTGGCCAAGGAGTCTGTCTGTTCCCAGCTGGAACAGGCTCAGGGTGTGTGTTGGGCCAGGCTCTCTGACAAAAGCAAGAGAGCACAGTGAGGAGCAGCCACACTCTAAAGGCTAAAGGTCCAGGTCAGAGTTGTGACTGCATGTGCAGGTTCTGCTCTGAGAGCAGCTGATGGCAGAGATTACCGAGCCTCAGCCTGCAGAAGTTATGTTGATTGGCAGCTGTTGGCGACTCAGAAAGAAAGCACTCTCCACTTAAAACTAGGTAAGGGTGAAGAGAGCATGGGCTGACTTTCTTCTTCACCTTTTCTTTCAAGAATGTGGTATGTAATCAGGTTGTTTGTAAAAGGTAGGCCAGACTGATTAAGTATATTACAATGATGTGTACCTGCTTGACATTTTCCACATTACTTTTGGATGTGACAGCTTGTGATGGCAAGAGTTGGGCTAATTGTGTATCCTGGTTCCAGCAGCTCCCATATTAATACTTAGATGGACATACATGTGTCAGGTTAACACGACAATTAATTTTTACTAAACAAAAGTATAAAAGCAGTTTGGAGATAAAAGCTGTAAGTCTACTCAGTAATGCCTGGACTGCTGAATAATGGGGTATGGTGAATAATGGTGTGGCACATCCTTCAGAAGAGATTATTTTTGGTTCAGCCTGCAGCAGTAGGATAAAGTCTCATTTGCAGAAAATCATTGTTTCTGCCCACCTTTGGTCTCTGTCATTCTTGCTTTATTCTGGAAAGCAGCTAGTCACAAAACCCCAAAATTAAAATAAACTTAATAGAATCTCCTGCTGTTGTTTTGCAAAATTCAGTAGACTTTCATCTGGGCAAAGGTTGAATAATTGACCTTTGATATCTCCCTCCTTGTCCACCCCAAACACAAAGAACCCCTGGAATAATTATCCTATTTATGTGAGTGTGAAAGACAAAAAATATTTCTTCCCCATTCCAGTCTATATGATGGAATTTTCTAATTCCCAGAAATGCTGCCAGACCGAGACAGCACCATGTAAGCAGCCAGGAAAAACCACTTATCTTGCAAACATCTGTATGGACCAATGGGGTTGTGAGGGAGGCGGTGGAGTTGCAAGAGAATGTTGCTGTCCTGATAGATTAGAAGATGAGTCCCCAGTGCTGGAACATAGCTGAAAAAAAAGCAAGGCCAAGGACAACAATGGATAGGATCATCAGCCCCAGATGCAGAGAAATCCAAGGAAGACTCCACGTTCATGCTGGAGATGGGAGAGAACATGCTTCATTACATGCAACAGAGCAGGGAGGAGGGACAGGGAGGCCAACCAGCTATCCACACTTTGAGGGTAGACTGGACAGAGAAGTGAATGAAATATAGGACATTTAGGAGAGAGCCCAATGACTTTGTCAGACATGTTCCTGTTACAGCAGTGTCAGCCAAAACCACAGCAGGGATTTCTGGGCACGACTGAGCTGCAGCCTCACAGGTGAGAAGCCAGAGGAATGTGTATCCGAGCAGGCCCATGGGGAAGCTTGTTCCAGATATGTATCAATAAAGAAAGCAATGGAGCAGCGCACTGCAGATCCCAGAGCAGTGGCATTGCAATATGTTTTCCGTGGGAGCTGTGGTAGAACAGTGGAGGCAAAGCAGTTGCACATTTCTGAAGGAACAGAAAAAAATCAAAATGTTTTGTAGGAAAATGTCCATTTTAAGAAATGGTTTGAAATGGAAATTTTGAAGTAGAGCAACAATTCTCTGTTGACTTAGGTTGATTTTCAGTTTCTGTTTTCTAAAATTATTTTGGCTCTGATTTAATTTCTGCATTCTTTCCTCATGCAATTGCTTTTCAGGTAGGCAGCAGCATTTAAGCCTGCATATAAATAGTTTTGTTTCAGTATGACTGGCCAATCTTCTGGGGGTTTTCCCCGTGATTCCATTTCAAGGGCCTGCAGTTTTCAGATTTACACATTTTACAAGAGGTCACTGTGGTGGGTTCACAGCTGTCACTTAGACTAAACTCAGTCTTTGGGATCAGTAACAGGCATCACTCTGGATCTGAAGGTGTGGCAACAGGAGCTGGGATTGCCAGTTCCTGTGGCTGACTTATAGATGTGGGTGTGAAACAGTGAATACTAATTCATTTCATAATATAAGACTCTCTCCTCCTTTCCTGAAGATATGTAGAATGAAGTTCAAGTACTAGGAGTTATCTGATTTCCTAGGTAAAAACTTAATACAGCATTTATCTCACCTTACGAGTGCTGCTGAAGTGCTGTTTTAATTGGGAAGATCACAACCCTGCTCAAAACCAACATTCTTCCATGTAAATGTTTCAGAACATAGGAAGAAAAAAATATAGCTGGAGGGTTTTGACCTATCTTTCTATGTGTTTGTTGCTGAGTGCATGTTACAAACCACCTTTGCAATAATCCATGGGTGAGATGCGGTGTCACAGCCCTTACTCTGCAAATAAGTAATATTCCTTGAACTCTGCAGATACCTATCTCAGTGCCAACATATTGCCACTGTGGAAGAACAACTGTGGAGACTCAGCATTTAAGGAGTGGAGGGGATCATGGCAGGATTCACAGCCAGCATTCCTGGAATAATTTTCTGTGTCATAGTCAATGGCTGATCGTAAAAATAAGTAAACAGTAATACATTTCTAGCAAGTGTTAGGGACTGTCCCTAAGGCTATCTGTCACAGCTACCTCTAAAATATTTCTCTACTTCTGTTTAGGATATAACTCAGTGAAAGCTGCTGTTATTTGTCGTAATGCAAAGTTAAAAAGAAAAGCCGCTTTATGTTTCTGAGAGGTGTTAATGAATGAAATGCATGTTCTTTCCTTTCATCACTCTGACATCTGTTTATCTTAAAAAAGAAAGGAAAAAATAGAAAAATGAAAGAAATGCAAAAAGTAGCATGCAGATGACTAGCACAGTTTAAGAAAACAAGCGCTTTCTGTTCCCACCCCTCTTTGGTGTGGGAAAAGTTTCAGGGGAGAAGGTACAATAGTTGCAGTAAATGCACAGACTGGATTCTCAGAGGGAGCCATGCAGGGATGCAGTAATGCAGATGCAGTTCTCTCCTGTATATGCTTGCATCCTAAACTCTGTCAAGCAGCCAAGCACTGGTGGCTGCTTTTGGATCTCCCACTCTTGGTCAAAATCATTCCTTTCAGTAATAGTGAACAATGCTACTTAAACTGATTACTTTAATTAAATCCAGCTCTACATTAATAATACATACACATGCCAGTTTACTGATGGCAAGAAAACGAGCTGAGTGGCTGATACACCTGAAGGCTGAGCTGCCATTCTTCAGGAACCTTGATAGGCTGGAGAGTTGAGCAGAGAGAAAATTAATGAGGTTCAAGGAGGGCCAGTGGGGGGTCCTGCACCTGGGGAGGAGTAACCCCCAGTATCAGCACAGGCTGGGGACTGACCTGCTGGAAAGCAGCTCTGTGGAGAAGGACCTGAGAATCTTGGTGGATGACAAGCTGACGACATGTTGGCAGTGCCTTTGTGGCCATTGGTATCCTGAGGTGCATCAGAAGGAATGTGGTCAGGGGAGATAATCCTGCTCCTCTACTCTGCCCTGGCGAGTCCACATGTGGAAGAGCATGTCCAGTTCTGGGCTCCTCAGTACAAGAAAGATTGGAGTGGGTTACTGGAGAGGGTCCAGCAGAGACCACAAAGATATTTGGGGTCTGGAGCATCTCTCCAGGAAAAGAGGCTGAGGGAGCTGGGCCAGTTTAGTCTGGAGAAGACTGAGAGGGGATCTCTTCAATACATAAAATATCTCAAAGAAAAGTGTCAAGAGGACGGTGCCAAATGCTTCAGCGGTGCCCAGAGACAGGACGGGGAACAATGGACATAAACTCAAACAGAAAAGGTTCCATCTCAATATGAGGAACAACTTCCTTACATTGAGGGTGGCAGAGCACTGGAAAAGACTGCCCAAGGACATAATGGAATCTCCCTCTCTGGAAGCATTCAAAACCCACCTGGACCTGTTCTTAAGTGATCTACTCTGAGTGACCTGTCCTTGGCAGGGGAGTTGGACAAGATGAGCGCCAAAGGTTCCTTGCAATCCTAATTGTTGCAGGATACAGAGTAGGCATTGTATACAAGCAAGACCTTGATAAGAGAAAACAAAGACAGTGTGTTCTTGGTAGTCTGGGAAATACCGACAGTTTTTGTGAAAGGAAATTGTGGCCAAAAGAATGCAGAACATCAGATTATGGGGACCGCGAGCAGGCAGGGATAAGATGATGTGGCTGTGTACAACTATAACCAATAATAGTGTGGCAAGTAGTCTTACTAACCAATAACATTATGACATGTAGACCTGCTAGCTGCTGGAAAAATGTACTTAAGGCTGAGAACCTGAAAAATAAACAGATTGAAGCTTGCTGATTGATCATATTGATCTTTGACTGCTTATTCCCCTCATCGTTGCGGAGATTACGGTCCTTCTCTTAAATGAGTCTCTCTTAAATGAGTTTCTCTTAAATGAGTCTCTCTTAAACGAGTTTCTCTTAAAGGAGTATCTCTTAAATGAGTTTCTCTTAAATGAGTTTTTGCACCCGCACCTAACAATTCTGTGATTATGTGATTTTCTAATACTATAAGTTATATAATATATTTTACAATACCATATTGCACACAACATTTTATATCTTCTCATATAAAATTGTTTATTTTGTATTTATCTGTGACATATTACGACTTCCTAACATATGAATATGAAATTACATGAAAAAAAAAATATTTTTTAAGTCTTCATTGCTTTTTAGTGTTCCCACATCAACATGCCCTTGCCCAACACATTTGACACCTGCCCTTTCCCACTGTGCTGTCTCAGGTACCAAGCTTCAGCCAGTCAGGAACACCAGCTGATGACGTTCTGGTGCCCACTTGATCATTGCCCTTTGATCACTGCCCTTTGATCACTGCCCATTTGATCACATCCTTGTCATAAAAACAAATAAAAATTAATTAAAGCTCATGCTACTGCGTGTTGCTTTTTCATTTTTGAGTATAGTTTCATTTGGTACCTACTTCTTTTAGCTCACCAGAAGGACTACATGCTCTTTTTTATTGCAATCCCAGTGCATTTCATTCTGCTCGCTATCCATATTTGAACATGGAAGATGGAAAAATCCTCCAACAACTTTTTTCATGGAATATGGTCCGAACTAATTTGCTTAACCCTTCCCTGGCGTGATGCTCCAGGTTACTGTTCACTGCAGACATAAAGAGACAAAAGATTGCAGCATGTTTTGGACAAGCGCCATAGGGAACTTATGTTAAGAAGCAGAACCTCTTCAGTGGTGCAGAAGTGAGGTTTTGAAGCTGACATCAACATCCACTGCACAATCAATGTGCCTGAAATTCCCAAAGCAGTATGAAAATAGCTTCAAATGTAACTGTCTTCCCCCAAGAAAGGTCTTGTGTAAGTCTCCATCCAGTTTTTAATTCTCCTTTTTCCTAGAATGTTGAGTGCAGAAAATGGAAGATACTTGCTGAAACAAACCGAGTTTGCCTCTCATAAAATGTGGCATGGTTTGGATATGAATTGAAGCAGAATTTCCAATAAGTTTCTAATCCCAGGATCTGCCCAGCCTTGTTTCATAAATCAATGATCTATTGAGTAACGCTGGTTAGGACTCCTTAAGAGAAAACATGAAACCTGGGTCATGTTTAAGCAAAGATTATGGCAATGGCAACAGCCCTCCCCAGAAATATACAGCCAACTAGGGATAAACTGGAGTCAAGTAAAATTTACCAGCTTGAATTCAGGTTAATTTTAGGGTTTATTCAATATAGACATGAGAGAATAGCTAATATGGTTGCTGAAAATCTGGTTTTAATTTGGAAAAAAAAAACAATTAAAAGGACTTTTCAGTGAAATTTCAGCTATTTCTTTGCCAGCACTCTGTTCTCTGTGACACTTCCTCACCCAAACGAAAACAAGTAAAAAAAAAAAAACCCCAAAAAAATCACCATAAAAAAACAAAAAACCCACAAATGCACCAAAACTTGAATATGTCAACCATAGAGATATTTATGTTGGAAAATTTTGTCTAACAAATTTGGTTACACGTTTGTTGAAATTTTGTGTCTAATGCTTAGTGTGTGCACTCTCCTCTGTTGATGTAGTTGCACATCATTATACCATGTGTCCAGGGATAATAGCATAGCCTTCCCTCTTCCCAAGGCATTATGGTGCTACTGTTGATGGAGACCTGAGGCAGTCTAATTCCCAAGAAATACTTCACAGCAATTCTGACAGTTCTGAGAAGACTTCTTTTTTTTTCTACTATTCAGGTATTCACATTCCCTGACAAAAGAAATATTTAATCTCTTGCTGAAAAGTGGGCTGCTATGACAGCAAACCCCAACTTTCTGCTAAAAGTAGTTCTGGAGGAAAATTTCAAATATGCTGCCACCCAGAACTATACAAAACAGGAGAAAAAAAGAGCGTTAAGAACTGTAATCTGATACACAGTGTGTCATAGAGTATAATAATATAAAGTTTTTCATTTAAATCCATTCAGGATTTAGGTATCTTTGTTACAGGCTGAAATCCACTCACTGTAGGCTGCTAGCATAAATAACAGTTGTTTTTGCCAAATGCAATCTTATAGTTGCTTGTGTTTTGGTCTAATTTTAAGTGTATCTGTACCTAGAAATACTGGCATTTATTTCAGTGCTCTCTGTTGTTGAAGATGAGCAATATTTAATTTTAAGCTCCAAAGACAGTTCCCATGTCAACAGATAAACTCCCCAAACCCCGTATCTATTTAAAGCAGAATTCTTAGTGTGGCAGTGCTTAGGGAAATTAGTGGGAAACGTGGCATGCTCTGTACTTTTGAAAACAACTTTTGTTTAGATATTTCAAAATGGATTAAGCTGCCTATTACAAAGTTCCCTTCTTTTAAAACATGATGTTTAGCTCATAAAAGAACTTGATGTTTAGCTTCTACTTGGCTTGCTCTTTCTCTATAATATATTCATCCAAATCATTAAACTTTCTTGGCTTCTCCAAAATAATTTTTATTGATGCAAACACTGTTTGGAAAAACATTTGCAACTATTAATGCAGGCTAAATAATAATGGCAACATCATGAGCAACAAAACCCTCCTGTATCTGAAATTTTACCTGTAAATCAGACACAATTGGTCAGATTTCTTTTTGGATGCCCAACTGAATCTATGGATTAAAAGCTTGTGTATTAGTTACTGTTTTAGTTATTATAAAGGTTTGTAAATTTTAAAAGCTGAATTGCATAGCTGCCTGTCTCAGAGAAGGACCTTAGCTTGACTAGACACGTTCATTTCTCCACTGGCATGATCAGAGTGCACATTGGTTTTACTTAGTTTTGATGCTGTCTGTCAAAATAGGAGGACTCCATGAAAATGTTTAGAATATTAATTTTACATTGAATTAAAATACAAAAGACTATGAAAACATTAGCTTCTTGAATTTCCTTTCAAAAAGTAATTACGTATTGCCCTGCTTCACCCTTTTCTGAACATCTGTAGCAATTTTTCCAGGAGTGTGTTGAGAGCAATAATAGCTTTTACAAGATTCAGAAATGTTGCTAATAAAAACCAGATCATGTCCCACCCATAAAATTTAAATTTCACATTTTGATATGACATGGGGCTATATCTCTTTTGTTGCAACTAGTAATCTTTCATACTTAATGTGTTATTAAAGGGAGAAAGGAAGAAAACAAGGTAGGTGAATGCTCAGCACCTGCTTTCAGAAAGGTGTTTTCTGCAAACAAGCTGTTTGCTTTCCTGCCCCACTGGGAGGAGGGGAACATCACCTGGAGGCTTGGATCTCCATGTGGATCGTGGAGCTGCCAGGCAGGAAGCCAGGCTTAAATGGCAGCTGCCAGTGATTTGGGAGCTGGTCCCCGGACACAGCCAAACACTCTTCTTCTCCCCACTGGCTGCCAGCAAGGCCATCACATTGCTGTCCTGGCGGTTTTGGGTTTTGGCCACCACCAGCTGGTTCCATGGCTAGAGCTCTGCAACAAGCACAGAGGTGACGTTAAAGACTCGCATCCGTCTCTTACATGCAGAAGATTTGTAAGCAGATCCCATTTCTTCACACATTTCAGCAAAGTTCCAGACAAATTCTGCTTTCCTTACTCCCTTTCCATACAAGAACCCCTGTGGGAAGCTGCTGCCAGACCTCAGTGTGACTGCTCTTCCTGCCACACACGGGGCAGGGCCAGGCCTGCAAATCACAAGCAAATCCCTCCTTAGGACAAGCTTCCTGTTTTGAAAGAAATGTTTCTCTAGCAAAATAAAAGTATGTAAGCCTCAGGCCCAGTCATTATTCCCTTTCTTTTCTTTATTTTTGTTTTCCATTACATGTCATAAAAGCAATTCACTTCCTTTTTCTGGTTTCCTCTTCTGAGAAATCTTTGGGTAGATGGAAGGAAAAGATCTTTCAGGTCTCCATTATCCTGTTTACAATTAATGTCTTATGCTTAAATAATTCCACCATCTATTACAGAAGTCAAAAGACACAGCACTTTTTACTTTCAATCACAGACTTAATACTGGGAAAAGACACAAATGAGGAATGATTCAGCTTTGATTCTGAGGATAATGAGGGCAGGGCAGTTCTCCTCTGAGGGGAAATGCAGATAATGAAGAAAAGTAGTTCTTCTCAAAGGGAAAATGTTTCCACAAAGAAAATATTTGAAGACCACATTAATTTTGTGCACTTATTGTTCTAGTTTTTGGGGATTTTTTTAGTAGTTTACAACTATCTGAGATTACTCCTCATGCACTGGACAACAAAATTGATTTGATTATGGTAGGAAATAAAGTGAGAACAAAAGGGAAGCACTGGCTTTTGATCTCTCTTGCAGTCAAAAAAATTTTATCTTTCTCCAAGCAACATGAAGCATTTCTACAGCTTCTGTGAACCCTAGCACACCTGATGGGAACCTGTCGATACATTGCTCTTGATAAAGTGCAACACTTATAAAGCGATGTGGCAGAATGTACACTGTAAATTTCTGTCTTTTGAAGGCAGCTGGACATGACATTCGGTCTGACTGTGAAAATTTATTCCTTTTTCTACTCCTCTGGATGAAAAGAAATTGTTGACAGTTACTCAGGGGTGGAATGTGGAAGGAGAAATTGGGGAAAGGAAAGGAAAGGCAAAGACTGAGTGCAAAGGCTTTAATTAAGAAATACATTCAGGCTTTTTGACTGAGTAAGCTTCTGGAAGTCATGAAGATTCTGTATAGGAAAACAGCAACCTACTTTAAGACTGAAGGAGGTCTAAAGGAGAGTTTAATCTAATTGAAACAGTTTTCAACTTCTCTGAGAAGATAAATGATGAGGAAATCAATGAACAGCACAGAGACTGAAGCAGCTTTGACCAGCATGACATTGACAGCGTACCTTAATAAAAGTAGAAATGTGTTCTCTTTTTATTTGTCAAATTTAGGCACTGTGTCTCCATATAACCACTTTAATATTTCAACTGTCTGAGACTTCACTTGCTGAATGTGCCTTTGTGCATGAAGAACTGCAACTGAGCAATTTTAGGAAGTTACTCTTTACCAGACAAATTTGTAGGCAGGTGGTAGTGATTGGCCTGGAAATTATATTCTCCTTATTTCTCAATATTTCAATCTGAATAAAAACAAATCTGTTTTCTTTTCTTTATGCTAGTCTACATCTAACCTTTTCACAACCACACAAGGAATAAAATCCTTTTGATACAATATCATCATAAAAATATTGGATAAAATAACCAAAACCAGAATCAGCATGCTCTATAAAAAAGTTTTGAGAAAAAAAAGAAGTAACAGTTAAAAACAACTGAATCCTTGTATTTCTGGAAAAACAAACAGAGTCTAAGACAGAAGAAGAGCAGGAAACAGCTATTTTATTCATGCTAACACGGTTTTCTTGAATCAAGCAGGGAGAGATATTATACATCCAATAATGTGTAAAGAAAATTTTAAAATTGATCTATACATATGGAGCTTTTTTTATTTTTCAGGCTTATCTTGATAAAGTTAGAAAGTAGAAAAGCAATGATAAGCTAATGGAGGTTTAAGATTGGCACATTTCCATGATGTAAAGGGGGTTTAGGAAGACAATCATGAACATTGTAGTAGGCGTAAAAGTTAGAGGCAGAAGAGGCAAAGGGCCAACCGGAGGGAGTTCCCCTCCTATCTCCCCTTTATTAAGGGTAAGGGGTTTAGGGTCGAGGTGTTCGGGAGGGGGAGAGGGAGGAGAGGAACAACCGTTTTAGAACTTCTTTCGCTGGCTTATAAAGGGGGTAGGTTAACCAATAAGGAAAGAGGGAAAGGGTGGGGATAAGCATACAGAACCAATAACTACAAACAAGGGTGAAGTACAATTCAAAGTAACCAATAATATACATAACAGAACAGAGCTTGCTGGAAGAGAGGGCGGAGTCAGAGCCCTGGGTACGCCTTTCCCTACAATTCAGGGGTGGACCCAGAGACTCATACGCCAGAGGCCTGCCCAGGCAGTTCTCCTCCTCCCGAGGAGGTGTCCTCGGCCTGGGGGGCGGAGGCAACTTGGGGGCCGACCCACCACAGAATATGGTACTTTTTCTTTTCTCTCTCTCTCTCTCTCTTCCCTTTCTTTGTCCCTCTGGTTCCTCCCATCTCCAGTGATCTATTTTTTGCTGCCTGGATCTTATCCCAAATTCCCTGTTTGTATATCTGCCTTTTTTTCTCTTTCCATAAATTCTCCTCCCACTTACTGAGATTTTGTCTATTCTTTTCAACCAATTTCCTGCTCCTCAGGCTTGATTGCAGCTAAAATAAAAGACTAATGTGAGAAGAAAAAAAATTTTAAAAGGCACTGTACCTTAAGAGATTCTGTAAGTTACTAAAGCTATGTTTGAAGGAGTTTGGTTGCAGTTGCTCATGTACCAAACCCTTTTGAACTAGCTTTGCTGCTCAGGATGATCTCTAACCTTGTCACTTTAATCCTTGTTATTTTTTCTCCCCCTCTAAACCTTTCAGTGCCTTTTGCATCTTATTACACACCATTTTCTTTCTTCGGAATGCTTTTAATTAACTGAGCTATCATAAAATTTCCTCCTTGAAGCTGATGCCAGGAGGCATGAGTGGGCAGTACCAGTGAGAGATGGTATAATCAGATTATAGTTTTATTTTGTCATCAGATTTCTGACCAACGTAGGGAGCTACACCAAACACAGAAAGACCTATGTGAGCGAACCGTGCAGGTGGTGAGAGAAGATGATGGTTTTCACAGGCATCTTTGGATCCTGCTAACTGAGTTTAAGATATATGCAACTGAAATTGCATCAATGTCTGCTGTGTTCATGACATCTGCATTTCCAGAAAAACTACATAAGTGTTATTTTAAGAATTTCTTTAGGTGTAATGAGGCTTTTTGCTCCTGATTAGATATTTTTGGTGTGACACAGTTATTAGTAGAAAAATTACTTTGTGTTCAGAGAAAAACATGCACATATACATATAAATATAAAATTTTAAAAATTGTATTCCTCCAGAAATTCACATTTAGAAGATGCCTTTGAGGATTTCAATTCAACATGTGAGTGAATACTTTTCTTTAAAGAAATACTGATGATTTTAACTGTATATCATGCTCAGTTTGAAGTTTTATCCTTCTGTTTTAAATGAATTTAGCTAATCTGATGTTCTGGAATCAGGGCAAAAGAATTACAGATACTGGAACAATGCACAATGTTTCATTTTTTCAGTACAGGAGCTAATGTCACTGAATAAGCATGTATTTTTATTTGGAGCGGAGAAAACAGAATTCTTCTGTGATTTCAGACAGCCTGGACAAAAAACATCAAGGCTTACAGGTTTTCTGATGTTCAGCAGTTTGTTAACAAATTCCACCATCAGTATGTGAGGAATAAACTGAATTGGAAGGATTACTCACAGGGTAATGTCCTCTCTGAGTAACACTCTGCATCCTTTCATTATGGGTAGCAGGATATGTCCCTAAACTTATCTGCAGCATTTTACTCTACTCTTTTTTTTGCAGTTTGTTGTCTTGATAGATTCATCGTATTTCACCCTCATTTGCTTAGCTGGATTTCCATGTTTCTAACCTCTGCTTATAACACTATATAATAATTTAATATAATTAAATATAATTTAATAATTTAAATATTTTTATATAACACTGTACTTCATTGTGGCTTTCCTTTCAAAATTTGTATGCACAGCTGTGTTGTGATTTCACAGTGAAGAAAACAATTTTGGCTTACTTTGTTTAACTTCTTTTAGTTTAAAGCCTTTTGCTGTTTTTCTCTTCATAGTAAATTTTAAGCATAGAATTTTTAATATGTAAAAGAAAAAGAAATTGAGGTGAAACTATCCAGGGAAACTCATAAGTAGTGAGAGATTGCTCAGAATAAAAGGTCCTGGAAAGTGTTATGCTTTTTTAAGTGGAAATATTATATTCCATCCCTTCTCAAAATAGCATTTTTTTTAAATATATAAGGAACTTTTGGAGAAAATGGAAATAATCTCATTGTTTAATTGCAAATAACTTAAAACACCTTTAAAATTTATTATCTGTGTCAGTATTTTGTTTGCCCTGAATCAATGGGATGGAATAGCAAAGACACTTAAAATAACCGCTATCATTAATGCATGCTACAAGTTTGAAACTAAGATAACGTTATATAGGGGTACCTTGGTGCTACAATGGTAAACAGACAATAGGTGTTCAACTTTTCTCATTTGTGGGCTCCTTAAAAATAATTTCACTATGTCTTCGTGAAGCATGTATGTTTATTTGTGATGTGAGATATTTCAGGCTACTAGCAACAGGTTGGTGCTGCAACAGGGCTTGTGCTGAGAAGGATGTTTGTTTTGCATTAGCAGAGTACTTATAAGAAAGGCCACAAACTCCAGTGGTCCACAGACCACAATGTCGAGAGCCACAGACACTTGACTATAGACTGGTCCAGGGCAAAACTCAGGTGTATTTTAAACAAGCTTTTTGTGCCATCATTGTTAAGGCATTTGGTTACCTCTAATTTGCAATGAACCTCTCTCAGTAACAATACCACAGTCAGATGATGAGGGCTGGCCACATGCACCAGAAGTTCTGGGAAATTGCTTCCTCCAGGAATCCCAAATATTTAAAGACTGCGTTTGAATACTTGCCACTCCTTCCACAGCTCCCCAAGCCAAGAACTTAAACCAAAGTGCAGGACTTGGCTGTGCCTCTTCCAGGACTCAGTTATCTGCTCCCTCCCAGCTTTGCCAAAGTCATCACATTCCTGATGGCTTTGCAGTGCACTGCTGCTGTGGAAAACCCAGCCTTGTGTGTTTGAACCACCAACATAATTTAAACTAAATGTAGTAGCCTTACCATCATTCTTTTGTTGTCAGATTCAGAAATACACTTCAGTAGTGTTTGGATTTCTTTTTTAGTATTAAGGAATAACACATTAATTTTTCCTCTGATGATGAAACACTATAAAAAAACAGGCAGATAAAATGAAGCAAGTATTTTTGTGGGCATGTGGACATATCTGGGTGTTAGAAATTTCTTAAAATCAGCACTTTAAATCCAGGGAAATCTGAATTCTGGTTTTACTGAAAACAAATCTTCTTATATTAAGATGAATAGCATATGCACAACCTCTCTTCTGGCTTATATAGCCATCATGAGTGGGGGATGCCAGGGAAGGAAGAATGAAAATGCCAATCTCGAGACTTTAAAAGTCTAATTTAATACCATGAGCAATGTTTTAATCACAGTTATACATGGATCATAATCTATAAAATTATTATGGGGTCAGTGCATCGCTGCTCCGCACTGCTGTCAAAGCGTGATTACAGGATTCTGTCAAACTAGAGGGTATATAAAGGAGGGGCCCACGGGTCTCTCTTCTTGACTCAGTAATAGGCAATACCAGCATTAACAGTTAGGATGATGGACAATAATCTTCTCCCAAAATCTACAGATGACACCAGAGGGGAAAACAGCTGCAAATACTTTAAAAAATGTCCAGTTTAAAGTGATCTTAATAACTTGGGGAAATAGCCCCAAACCACTGAGGTGATATTCTTTAAAGCTGAGTACAAAGTACTGCATTTTAAAAGAATGACAGAAGTAAAAAATAGAAGAAAAACCATTAGGTTGCAGGCAGTGTGGAAGGGATGTATGTTTATTGTGGACTAGGTCTAAATATAAATTGAATAACACAACACATATGCAGAAATTGGAAACTCATTTTATATTCTCAGCATTAGTGATTTCTCAGATGGGTTACTGATGTCCACTGCTCAGAATAAAGCCAGACAAACTCACAAAGAATAATGCATCTAAAAAAGACAGAGAACAAAAACTTTTAAAAAGGAAAGTTGATAAATTATCTGATATTTATCTGTATTAAAGCACCAAGAATAAAGCATGACCTATATGGAAACTTGAAGGAAACAGTCTTATTAAGTTTTAAAATAAGAAAAAAAAAATTGTGACTGGGAGCATGTTTTAAAATATTTTAGTATATAAAAGACTCCTATGAAGAAGGTAGGCTCAGCTGTACTATAAGTCCATGAAGAGTAAAACAAGAGTTAGTAGGGCTTAACCAAAACTGGAAAAGCTGAAGACAGGCTAGCAAGAAAAGGTATTAGGCTGTCTCACAATTTAGCAAGAAACATTGAGAGATCTGTGTTTGAGGGGGCATACAAGGAAGCTGGAAATACATAGGAAGGATCTGCAAAACTACCTTGAACCTATCTCGGAGCAGAAGAATGCTCTGGATGATATCTTGTTATCCCAGAGTTCTCGGGGTGTCCTGTGCATGACTTTTTCCCCTTAATGACTCTGTAAAAATTTTAACCCAAAGGTCTCTTGCACTCTCAAGCCTGAGTGTACCTCAGAGGAACCACAGATTCTGCATATCTATTCCACATTTGTAGCTTGAATACCATTCCATCAAACTGTAGGTAGGTTAGCTCTCCTTCTGGTTTCTGTAAGTGTTTCTTCTTGTTATGTGAGGATTTTGCCCAGAAATTAATTTGTCTTCTTCACATTTTATGTGAGGTTGTGATAGAGGAGATGTATGGAGTCAGGAACCATCCGGCCAAATCAAAGGGTAAGTGCAGGTCCTAGCTTCTTTCCTTAATATGTCCTAGCATTTGCCAGTAGCAATGCTTTGGCAGAGATTTGCATTCAAAGAATGGGATCTTTGGGGAATCTTTCGTTTGCACATGGATACAAGGTTTTTTTTGGTTAGTGGATGGATTACTCCTAAATACTGTTCCACAAAGCTATGTGACCCAACTAGTTCTAAGGAGACTACTCACTTTGTGTGCAAGATATCAAAACCAACACTCTTTATTCCAGAGATCTGTATCAATGCAGCTGATCACAAACCACTGGTGGTTAATGTCTGTGGTAATTAATACTACAGGTAATTTCTTGCTACTCTTAAAGTTTGAATGACTTAAGCATAACAAAATTAAAAAGTACTTTCTGAGCAATTTGATGATGAAAATAATCCAGTACTGAAAAAGTTTGCCCATGTGCAAGTGTGTATCACCAGCTGTTTCCTTCCATTTGTATTCAAAGGGCCTGCAGCCCTGCTGTTTAAATTACTCAGGGTGTTGGCTAAATGGATGGAGTGGGACATGTTATTTGCATATTGATTTGTTTTGTATGGAAATAATTTTGATGAGTTTTCACCCTAATAGATTGTGAATTTTTATGGTGTGTATATGAATACAACAAACTCAGAGTGGGGTGAAGTTTTGAAAAATGGAAGTGCAAACACATATATATTTTATTTCATTAAAAAGCATTAAATATTTAGTTAATTAACTCTCATGAATTTAGGGACTGGAAGTTAGAAAATCACAAGATTTAAGAACTTATAGGTATCTGGTGTTTGCCTGTATCCTAGGTGTGTAGTCCTTAACTACACTCAGCTTAGCTCAAAGATGCGGGCTGAGGTCTTTGGGGCTTGCTAGCAAAGGTTTTTGTAGGCTGAGTGCTTAATTCTCATCCAACATGCTCTGTATCCTTGCTCATGAAAATTTTTAACTTTTACTTAAGGAAGTAACCACCATACAGGGTCTTACATAAGTGACTCCAGAAGTCTATGAAGGGCAGCACATTGGAAGCAACACCAGGGGACCAGATTTGATTAACAAGTTGGTCTCCCAATTTCTTGTATGCAAATAAACTGTTCGGCAGCAGTTTAATCTTGAAAGTAATTAATTACCTTATGTATTTAAATATATATCACACTTTTGGCGTTCCAGAAGTGCATTAGTGACTGGAGCATGCCCTGCTCAGCTGTGTGTGTCTTTCCACACAAAGCCAAGGAGTGCTTGCTTCAGTGAGCATTGGCTCAAGGCTCCTGGGGATTTCAGGACCATACTCGCAGCTGTTTGTGTCCTTAGTCACAGTTGTCAGGGGGACCATCTAATGATGTCATGTCCAAGGCACAACCATTCTGGCTAATTAGCTATTAGGCTGACAGAAATCCCTGCTCAATGAAGTTTCAGTACAGCTTGTCTTACTTTCAAGAAGCAAGTTTGATACAATTTCACCAGCAGCGACCATTCTCTTGTTTGCAGGCCATAGTAAGAACCTTATTTGTTGCTTTATAATGCCTCTGTCAGACATCAAAGGGTAGCCGACCAATTGAAGTTGACTGTTTTACAGAGGTGCACCTCAGAAAAACACCAGAAGATGGAAACTCCACTCAAACATTGTAGAAAAAAGAATGTTTATTCATATTAAATAGATCCTTTCATTCTCTAGATTTCTTAATTATTTTTTTGTTAAAATGAAGCCTCAGTCTCTATTAGTAGAACTTCTGCATTTCTACTGTTCTATTTTTTAACATGTTAACTAATCATATAACTGCTGCAGAGTTCAGAAGTATTTATTTTATATAATTTGCAGAGGGACTCTGAAGATCAACAAACTGCAAAGCTCAGAAATCTGCCAGATGGTCCAAGCAGAGCAAGTACATTACTCCTGCACTTTTCACAATTACAATTTAAATAGTAGGATTTGGAATGGATCTGAAATGCCCTCTTGGGTTCCAAATCTTAAAAAGGAAAAAAAGAAAAAGATTCATTATTAATAAATCAGTGTTGCTACTGTACTCCATAGCAACATACACTTTTACCACTGACAATGTTTTGAGAGAGGACCATAAAGATTTAAATTGTATTTTACAAAGCAGCCTGCTCAAAATCCCAGGACTCATGCCTGTAATCTCTTAGAAATCCATTTCAGAACATCACAGTCTGCCCCTCCAGGGATTTATGCAAGTGTGCGTATGCCTCTTGGGGAACGTTGTGGTAGTCACTCCTGATGGCAGGAGGAACAAGAAGGGAGTGTAGTGGGTTGATGCTGGGCACATGCCAGGCACCCACCAAAGCCTCTCTATCATTCCCCTCGACAGCTGGACAGGGGAGAGAAAGCCTGGAGGTTCCTGAGTTGAGCTGAGGACGGGGAGAGATCACTCACCGAATGCCATCACAGGCAAAACAGACTCAGATGAGGGGTATTAACTGAATTCATTACTAACAAAATCAGAGCACGATAATAAGTAAAATATATTTCCTTCTCCCACTCCTCCCATCTTCCTGGGCTCTACCTTTTCACCTACAGTGGCGCAGGGAGATGTGGAATGTGGGTTGTCATCAATTCATCAAATGCTGTTCCTGCCACTGCTCAGAGAGGAGTCCTTTGCCTGCTCTAGCATGGGGTCTCTCCCATGGGAGACAGTCCTCCACAAACTTCTCCAACCTGAGTCCATCCCATGAACAACAGTTCTCCATGAACTGCTGCAAGGTGGGTCACTCTTTCATGGGGTCATTATTTCAAGGACAGGGTGGTCTAGCGTGGGTCCCCCAGGGGTCACAAGTCCTAACCAGGATATCTTCTCCAGTGTGGGCTCCTCTCTCCATGGGTCTGCAGGTCCCTGCCAGGACTCAGCACCAGGACACGCCTCCCATGGGCTCATAACCTCCCCTCAGGTACTCACCTGCTCCAGCGTGGGGCACCTCCACAGTCTGCAGGTGAATCTCTGCGTTCCTGTGGTCCTTCATGGGCTGCAGGGGCACAGCTGCTTCACCACGGGCTGCACCAGGGGCTGTAAGGGAACTTCATCTCCAGTGCCTGGAGCAGCTCCTTCCCCTCCTTCTACACTGACCTTGGTGTCTGCAGAGTTGTTATTCTCACATACTCTCACTCCAGTCTTCTCTGCCACAATTACACCTGTGCAACAACTTTTTTCCTTCTTAAATATGTTATCCCAGAGGTGCTATCACCATTGCTGCTCGTCTTGGCGTTGGCCAGTGACATATTCTTCTTGGACCCATCTGACATTGGCTCTGTCAGACATGGATGAAGTTTCCAGCAGCTTCTCACAGAATCCCCCCCATATCAAAGTTTGACCATGGAAACCCAACAGAGGGAGGAAACACAGGATGAGCAGCAGGTTTCTCTCCCCAAAGGTTTTGGTGCTGGTGTTCTTTGTATGTGAGCAAACGTGCAGGGGCTGTTTTGGAAAGTGCTCAGGAATGGCATAAAGACTTTTGATGTCACTCTACCAGTCTTTGAAAACAATGGGAGGTTTGTCCAGTGATTTCAAAGAGCTTTAAATTACTCCTCTAAGTTAGCCTGGTAATGGAAGTTATCTGCATCTTGAAAGTACAGGGATTTCTGTCAGTTCATCAGATGAGTTCTGGAGATATGGTCCGGTTGTTAATGGTTCTCACCTGCTTTTTGAAACACTCTTTGGGAATTTGTACAGTACCACCTCAGAATAAAGAAAAGAAATTTATAGTGGCCTGAAGTGCAGAAATGGCTAATATAAAGAAGTAGGTTTTTCTTCTTTACCTTTGTCTTGGATTAGACAAATATGCTAGGTGGAAAGCACTCCGAGCAGGTGCCTCCCCCCACAGCAGAGGTTTCTGGCACCCCTCCCCCCACAACACAGAATATCTCAGCCTAAAGTGGAAAGAACTGTTTAATTAACAGACCACACAGTGGAAAGGGAAAAGGGGAAAGGGGTCAGAAAACCTGAACAAACAGCTGATGAGCTTAGTGTCCTTTTCCTCAGGTGTAGCTTCCCCTTTCCGGGGGGAGGGGGCCCCGAAGGGCTAGGTGAAGTTTCTCTGGTGGCTCCCTGGACGATTCTCGTCCGCTGTCCCCCGGGGCTCCTCAGGATCTCGGATGAGAAAGCAAGTTGAAGAAAAGGGTCCAGAACGATGAAAAAACAATCGCAGGGAGGAAAAAAAAAAAACCAGGGTCCCTTCCTTCTCACTCCCCCGTAGGAGAGCGGGGGAAAGTTTCAAAATATGCCACGCTGGCGGCAGAGCTCCCAGCAGCAGGCCACAGTTAAAGCTACAGGACCATATTTCTGGTCAAGCATACAAAACGATAGGGAATACAAGATATCATTATGCCACCCCAGGACAACCTTGAAAAGGCATATCAGAATGTATTTTTAGTTTCAAATTTAAATACCCTCTACTAGAAAGCAACCTGAGATAGTAGCCTGAAGCTATCAGAAAAAGACTGAAATTTAATTGCATCTGCAGCTCTGCCATGATGTCATTTCAAGGGCATACCTGCATGATCAAAAACTAGTGAAATGAAAAATTGCCAAAAGCTCTTAATAAATCAATGAATGAAGAGTCCAACTCTTCAATTCTAAATAATTGCACAATGATAGTGATCAATAATACAGATAATTCAGTGAGCAGGACAATCTGAATTTTGAAGTTTATGTTTGAATGCGCAAAACAAATTAGGACTAATGACTCCTGTGGAGTTCTGTACATAATCTGGGATACCCAGCATGATTTATCACTTTTTATCTGCACACAGTTTCAATGTATGCTCAATAATTTAGAAAATAAATGAACCAGGCTCACCCTAAACTTCACCTATCACAGCCACACCAACATGCTCCAGCCTGCACTGGAGGCAAGCTATGAATTTCTCCAAACCTGCTTCCTTTTTTAATAGAAAGCCAAAAACAAACCATGGCAGGTTTTTTTATGCTAGTATCAGCTGAGGGATATGCGTGCATGGACCTGTTCCTCATGTCATTTTAGTTTTCTGGTTTGTATGGGGCAGTTCCATTGAGCATGTGCCTGACTCATGACAGTCCATTCCTATTAGTAGAAATATTTGACATATATATTCAAGCATACTTGAATCTCTCCTCTAGCTAATCTAATTTATAGGACATTAAGACGTTATTGATACTTGAACAACAGACATAGTCCTCAGATTCTTGTTGTCAAAAAGAAACCTCTAAGGCAATTTTTCCAGGTCTAAGGACTCGAAATGTTAGTAAATAGAAACAGTGCCTTTAAAGTGTCGCTGATTTGAGCACGACAAAATTTTGCTTTCATGTGTATTGTAAGCATTAAGTAGTGGTAGTTTGAAATAAAATAACATTATGCTTTATACAGAAGTATGTAAGCACTCATCAGCAAATGAGGCTGAGGCACGAGATGGCACGTGGAGGCAAGGTCATAAGGTAAGCAAAAGCATGAGCTGCAGTGCACTCATGGTTCAGATCACAGAGGAGCTATGACCTGTGACACTCTCCTTGGGAGCCACCAGGCCACTCAGTGCACAGTGCAGGCACTCAGCTTGCTCTGAGCGAAGGAGCTCAGAACAGCACAATTTGTTCTGGTCTCCAGTTAGAGCCCTAGTCCATCCTACTTAGGAAATGAGTGCCCTATTTATCAGGTTGCTCAGAAGGTGGTAGTGTTAGTTCTCTTTCAACCCATGTTCTGAAGGAGCAGAGTGAGCCAGACTGACCTTTTGACACAAAATCTATCCACGTAAAGATTCAAATGCACAGAGCAAGCATGTAAATTTTAAAAAATACCTGATTCTGTACTGATATTCCTGGTACAGTGGCCTCATAGTTAAATTCTTTAGTACTGCTGTTCAATCAGTGATAGGCATGGACTCCTCAGCCTTTCTTTTTGTTGTCGGTGGTGGTGTTGTTCTCCCTCATTGGTAAAAACAACATCACTGATTGAGGCAGAAGGGCTTCCTCCTTCTCTTCCTTACCACCCCCTCCTGTCTTCAACGAACTCTTGTAGGATTAGGGGTACTTTTTTTTCAGCGTTGAATCTGTAGGATCTGTTTCTTTGAAACCTTTAAGAAAAAGAGAAAAGTGCAGTTAGTACGTTCTTCTTTGTACTCCTTTGTGATAATGCTAATTAACTACTGTTTCAGTGCTACCCTTCAGTACTTAGTCACAAAAAAATTAGTAGATGTAAAGAGATAATTTCGCCTTTTTTTCTGAAAATTGCTGTCAACATTTTGTTCTTTTTTTTACATTTGGTGCTTTCTAACCAAGAAATATGATTCTACTGAGATGTACACATGGATGCATATACATATTTTAACTTCTTATTAATCTCATAGGATCAGGTCCCTGAGTTCATACAGACTGATGAGAGTCCCAGACCAAGTTTCTACCAGCCTCCCATCAGGAATTGTATGAGGAGTCTCAAGAAGCAGCAAAAAGTGCAAGACTATTAATCACAGGGAGTAGGCAGACTGGTGAATATCCAGTGTCTTCATTCTCATACCTGTACCTTGCAGTCAACCAAAATACTTTGGCTGAATTAGATAGTGATATCAACACATCTTCTCTGTTTTGACATGGTTTCAGTAGTCTACTTTGCAGCGTGCAAATTTGTGTTGGAAGTTACTACAGAAAAACAAACATAAAGAACTATTGAAATTAAAGCAAAAGCAAGAGCCAGAAGTACTTTAGGTTTCCCTTTCCTGCAATACTGAACTTCATGCTACTGACAGAAGGCCACCATGCTAAGTGTCCCAAGGCTTTGTTTGACTTTTACTCTACATTTTCCCACACTGACAGGACTGAGAACATAGAATTAATCTTCAGAAAAACTGAGCTCTTTAAAAGCAGTTGCAAATATATTCAGGATCTTGGCTGGAGACAAGGGTAAGAAACCTATTAGCTTCTTACTCTGGGCTTAGATACTGCTGGCATAGTAGAATCAAGCTCTTCCAAGACAGAAAATGAAGTTTCTTTGTATGATAGAGGCAGTATTTCAAATTGATTGAAATAAGCTCACAAATCTCAACAGAGGGCTATATACTTATCACTGTGAAGAGCAGAGCTTGTACAGGCCTAATTTCACAGAGGACTCTATGTATGAAGATACAGGAACTACTGGGCACCTGAAGAATACTCAAACTCAATATAAAACTATGTTTATCATCCATAATCTATTAAGATGACAAACATTTTACCATGATTTTTGATTTTTCCCCAATAGTTTCCTTTATTTTTGTATTCATCTTCTCAAATTATTTATTAGGCAGGTTTCACATGTATATTTGAGCTATGTTTGCATACTTTCCATCAGAGGAAGTTTTGTGTAGGAATTTGAAGGTCTTTTTTAAATTTTGGAGTTTGCTATGTGTAATTTGTGACTGAACACCTTCACTTGAATTCATCCCATCTAATGTCAGCCACTTTTCTAGACACAGGACATTTTAGAGTGTGGCTCTTGAGGTCTGCTGCTTTCACTGGCTATGCAGAGCTCCCGGGAAGTGTCCAAGCATACAAGTTAGACTGGCGTTATAAATCTGGAACTTGGTGATACTTTGGTTCTCTGGATGGCGTTATCATTATTAAAGGGCTTTAGTGAAGCAGTTTCTTCTGTTTGCCTGAAGAAACATTGTGGTTTTGGTTCTATTGAATGCATGTATTTCTAGGGGCTTAAAAGTCCCTGTGAAGCAAAGCTTTGTACTAAGCAAAATTTTGTCTTAGTACCTGACCTTGCTGTAAATTTGAAAAAGAGCATGGCAGTGCATGACAGTGTAAGTACAGGCAGGACCTGACAAAAAAAGTCAAAATACTGATCATTGAGGAATTTAATTATCCCGATATTTCCTTTGAAAGCACTAATGGGATTAGTAATGCAGAATATATATTTTTCCATAGCTGATAAAACAAAGCAATTAGTTAAAACAGAATCATCAGCAGTGGGCATTTGGGGACCTTTTTATTACAATGAATGAAGAGTGAAGTGCTCACATCTAACAGAAGAGGCAGATACTATGTCTATTATTTCTCTTGCACATCGTCCCAGAATAATGTACCCCTAGGTGTTTTGTTCTGCCTGATTTTCATTTAAGTGGTGCCTGCAAATTATGATATAATTTCAAAGTGACCTTAGTAAATCCCTTGGGAATAATTATTTTAGCACTGTACAAAAATGACATCCCGTAATGTCCTATGCTTCATGTTTGAATAAAAAAATGCATCCTCATCAATTTAAGTAACATAACCTGTATAAAATCAAAGAGATCAGTGACTCAAGCGATTTTTTTTGCCTAAATATTTCTAATAGAAATTTAAATTTTCAAACAGCCAGAATCATCATATGTTAGTCTCATAAATCTTCTCTGAATAATTTTCCAACGTTTAGTTCACATGGCTATAGGGATCTTAGAGTACGTGCTAGGATAATTTTTCCATCCATGTGGCCTTGTAAAATTATTTCTATGGTGGAAATATCAATATTTTATTCTATTTTATCTATCAAAAGGTCTTCACTTTGACATCCACAGATTACTTTAAATTTAGACCTGATAGATGGTGACATGGACCCCAGTATTTTCTGCATGTAAGTAGGTCTTGCACAGGTAGTCAAAAGAGTTGCTTTATTTAGCATTCACTATTCTTGTCATCATTTATTCTAAATGTGCTTTATGTTGCTATTCTTAGACCATTAGACACTGTCTTGGTAATTGCTGTGTGGACTGTCCTTCGCTTAGTTTTTTCAGAAATCAGCCCCTCAAAGCTTACTAATCCCTTTCATTATTTCTTTCCATGCTCCCGACACTGAGAGTACATTTCTAGAAACAATACACTGAGCTGTGGACATCACCCCAGTGCAGGATCACTTCAGATTTTGGTTCTGCAACTATGCTTAGACAAGCTGGAAGCAGCCTGTACATATTTGGAAGAGTTTATGAGGTGTCATGATAACGTGGGTGGCATTACTTTGATATAATATATGTGGCAATTATATGTAATAATACAACCATTTACAAAGATAGTAATGTATTATTTTAGAACTACATTATATTCATTTCCACACTTCAGACAATGTTGCATTTTCAGAGGAAGACTGCAGCATGTGTGTTGTCAGTTGGAGTACTGAAGACAGCAAATGAAGAGGAAAGAGATGTGCCTCCGCAAGTATTTAGTAGAGTCATGGCTTTAGCCCCCTCTCTCACTGTCAACATGTCACAGAACTGTTTGCTGGCAGCAGCCGGTACTTTCGGCAAGGAATGTGCTAAGCTTTCAGTTTTGCTCATCTCTCCGAAAGGATCGATATGCTGTACAGAGAACTGTCTTGCAGGCAGCGGTGAGTGTAGCAGGGAAATGTATATGACCACAATGTAGATGGAGCAATTGGTGGCCTCAGCCCCATCTCTGTTAAGCAGGAGAGATACAGAGTCTTTGGTAGGAGAGGGAGGTGAGAATGGGGTGTAAACTATCAAAGTTCTTGGAAGGGATAAAATAGGACAAGGCAGAAAAGATGGGCAGAGTTTACACCATGGTTAGAAAAGTGAAAATGAAAAAACAGTCGTGTGATACAGGCTGCAAAAACAGAGGAACATCTGAGCAGGGAGAGAATAAGAGGTGGAAACAGTGAGAGGCTGTGGCCTCTGCTCAGAGCAGCACAGAGAGAAAACACAGGTGGTAGCAAAACGTTGCAGGTACATCCTCATAAGAGAGAGGGAGCTGGAGACAAGGTGCAGTACTCAAAAGGGAAAGAGTGTTTGGGAGAGAGTTTGTGGGATGAAGGACGGAATCCTTGAAATCAGTAATACTCTCAACCACTAGAAGCTAAGTGTGCAGCTGTCTTTTTATTGTCTCACTATCTTCATATGCATCTCAGTCATGACAGGACATCCAGGTTCTGGTCTAGGAAAGAGTCTGAAGAGTATTTTACATCAAAATGGAAATGTTCACTATTTTCTAGGTCATTACTGAATTAGCTGCCAACTGCACACCCGTTCCTTTGATGAATTTGATTCCTAAATCATGGAACTGAATTGATGAACTTTTTGGTGTAGAAGCAGTTTGAGTTGAACTGTCATTCATTTATTTCTCATAAAAGCTCATTACAGGCTAATAATTGACCCAATACTTCCACTGAAATTGAAATAAATCACACTGGAAATCAGTTACCCAAATTCCCAAAGGTACTTTTACTTTGTATGAAAATGAAAATTAAAAGATTTTCGAGGGTGTTCCAAAGACAATGCCGTAATTGACATTTGTGAAAAGTGTAGGTTTCTCCACTTTTTACATCAGTATTTGGAGAAAATAATGAGTGCAAGTATTTTACTCATTTTGCTTTGAATTATGAAACAAATAATTTGTTTAGAGCTTTCTAGATATGGAAATCCTGTGAAGCCTTGGAAGTGTAGGGGGGGAGATTAAAAAATGCAAATTTCTGTTTCAGTTGTCAGCTCTGGTGTTTTGAGCATGGCCTCAGTTAAATTAACAGCAGTCATGGATCATCCAAATGCTGAACAACCTTTGGATGCAGCAGTTCCAGAGGGCTGGAGGTGGTGATGCTGGTCTCCGGCCACTCTGGTCTTGCTGGGATTTGGAATCCAGCCTCAAGCACATCAGTTCATAAAGGAGGATATCTTGAAAGGAGGCTCAATGGGGACTTGGACGACAGTGACATCTCCTGTGTGATACAGCCCTCTTGCCAACAGGAGACAAAGTCTTCCCTCACTCTCCTCCCATCCCCTGATCCATGACCTCACATTGGGCTCACATCAGAGGATCTGCTGGGGTGAGAGAGGAGCATGGTACAAGAAATATGGAAAAGAGATGCTGACTCCCCATTTCTCAAGTGCAGAGGAAATTTTAATTTGTATGTCCTTGCTGCTAGTTATGCTGGTTCTGCAGTAAACAAAAAGGCATCCAGGTTGATTACTTAAAGACAAAGTCTTCCCATCTAAACAGATACAGTGCCACAAATACAACTTGACATTACTGCGGAAAAGAAATATGGTACTTGAGAGTAATAGCTCATGTTCAGCTGACTGTAAACCTGTTTCAAAGGTTAAACTGTTCGCTCTTCCTTGTCAGTTTTCAGTTGAAACATCTTGATTGGTGCGAAGAAATATTTATTTTCGTTGACTTCTAGTTCAAGAAAGCATCCAACTGAACTTCCAAATGAAAATTTAGGGTCAGACTGAGAAAAAAATAACATATTTTTTTAGTTAATGGGAGTTCAGTTCAGCACCTGTCTTTTCCTCTGCAGTATGATACACTTCTCTCCAGATTTCTCTCTTTGACTGAATGGATGGGTTTCAGCTAATTTGTCATTGTATTACCTCACAGGTTTTCTCTTTGGATCTTTTTGTATCTTTGCACATTTTGGATATCTCTAGTTCCCAGTGTACTATTCCACTGCTCTCAGAGGTATTTGCAGTTTCTGTCCATTTGTTTTGAGTGAATTTCATTAAGGTTTTTATTTGTTCTATTCCCTAAATCGCTATGGCTAACTTGCCATATTCCCAATGCATGTTACGCCCTGCATTACTTTCCTGCCTGACAAATCCCTTTGTGTAACAAGTTTTCCATTTTATGCTGGTGATCTCAGAAAGACTAGACATGAATTAATTTTGAGACGCTTTAAATTATAACAAACACAAAGAGTTTTCACATACCCTTCTGTTTTTGCTATCAATTCTTTAAAAAAAAAATCAAGTTTAACTGAAGATATTTCTTCTTTTTAAAGCTTTCTGTTTCCACCAATGATAAATTCTTAGGCTTACCTTTTGGTCAGTCTCTGTAGATCCTGAAAGTGAAGACTACAGTACAGTTGTTTAATTCCTAATTTCATTTTAAATTAAAAATATATTCTCTCCCTCCATGTATATGCATTTTTGTTTGTCTGAATCCATGATACCTCCTGTACTAACTCTGCCCTGGTGTTCCTGCAGATGATGATGGCCAATTGCAGGTGCTTTGGTTAAAACATGTAATGTGACTTTCCCATCACACCTTCTCAGCCTCCAGCAAGCTACTTCTCAGGGACTTCCTGGGACAGAGATGTCTTTGAATTGAAAGGTCTCAGCAGGACTCCTCTCAGAGCTTTGTCCAATTTGTTCTTCAAGTGCACAAAAGTTCATTCAAAAAGATGCATTCACAAAATCCTGTAGCAAGACGTTTAAAAACATTAGATAGGCATTACATGACTGATATTTCAGCCCAATTATATTGGATAGAAGTATACCCAGGCACTCAATTAAAATAAACCGACAAGCCTTTTCCTTTGATTTCTTTATTTTCTCTATTTCTTGGCCTTTTCCCCCTTAAAATAACTTTTTTATAACTACTAAGGAGGTAAAAGCCCTGAGGAGAACCTGGCTGAGGAAAGCAATTTAGTCTGTTTATGGAGCTGAGACTCAAAAAACATAACCTAAACAATTACCCCAAGAGAATCTGTATTTTTGCTCCATAACAGACAAACATACTGTAGAAGAATAGATTAAGATATGAAATATGATTAAGCTGCAATGAAATATTTACATTAGTTTTCACTAGAATATATTTGGTTTACTTCTAAATGGACAGTTAATGGACACAGCACTCAACCAATGACAAGTCATCAATTATCCATCTCAGGAGGCACACCACACTGGGCCAGGCTTGGAGACAGCTTGCCAGCCACAGAGCTACCCTCCTGTTTCCTCCTGAGTTTGGTGGTAGCAGCAGCTAGTTAGAAAGTTAAAAATGTATTGTTACCTTTCCCAGTGAATCAAAACAAGTCATGGATACCAGCTGCTGCTTCCTCACTTCCCACCTGTTCTGGTACACATGCATGTCCTGATCAAACTTGAAGTCTGGCCAACTCATATAGGAGTTCTGCTTCCTGCTGCCTAATCCCTGTGTGCTTGAGCTACTACTGTTTCCACCAGGTTTTGGCATCACAGTCAATACTCGCATTAAAGTTCAAACCTAAGAGCACTGAACAGTCTCTCCTCGTATAACATTAGCTAGGACCTGTTCGTATATTTAACTTGTCTGTAAAGAATGATTAATCAGTTCACAGGAAACTAGGCTGGTTTGAAGAGGGAAATCTTTGCCCTGTATTCGTGCAAATTATGGAATATTTTCCATTGCCAACCCTGAGGTATTTGTGGGTGGGTGGCATAAAAAAGGGAGGAATTATATGAACAGTATAACATATATTTTAATAACATAAGAAATAAAAACAAATGAAACTTTGTCTATAATATTTGAGTTTCTTCTAAAAATATGTCTCGCTGTAATTTCTGGTTTCACTGGTTACAGGGATTTCGATCTACTCCATTTACTGCCTTTTAGAAAAAGATTACAGCAGCCTTGGGGTAATTTGAAAGTGATGAAAGAGACACTACAGAATCTTTGTTTCAAATATTAAGTGTACATGGTCCGATCAGATTAGCTATAAAGCAAACCTCCAATGTTGCACCTTTCCCAGCTTTTATTATCCACCTGAGCACGCAGATTTTCTGAAAGAGAAAATAAGTTTCCTTTTTTTCTGAGGTACAAAACCTTTTCCGGTAATGAACGATGCCACAGAGTTAGAAACATAAGTGCTTTATGTGCTCTTTAAATCATTGCAGAGCATAAGAATCAAATCCTACACCAGGATTTTTGCTTGCATAACAAACCCAAAGTTTTATTGCTATATGCATTCATTATGCTATCCAGACATACACCTTTACAAGAGACTAACCAGAGACAGGGAGTACAGGATAATCTGTAATAGATTAACCAGAGGATGGAATTGGACCTGCACAAAGAAAGCCAATGATACTTTCCCAAAGACAAATTGCCATTGTATTAAGGGACTGGAAAGCACCCATTATTCTGGTGTTTGTGTATGGGAGATAAAGGCTAGTTAAACCACTGATTTTATCCCTGTTATGATGTTTCCAAGGATTTAGAAATAATAATTTTATATTGTTTTCCAGCAAAAGATGAAGGCAAAAGTTTCATAAATCAGTTACTAGACTTCCAAGGACAGTATATGAAGAACATGATCATAAGTTAACTGTAAAATGAGTGAACGATAGAGATTAGAAACCGTTTAAATTCATGGGCCACTTGATCCAGAAAGTATATGGAGCAGCAAGAAGTACTCAGAAGTGCACAGGAAAAATAAGCAAATTTATTGCTTATGCAAATATTTATTCAATTCATGGGAAACCATCAAGGGTAAGAAGACGGCTGAAGTATAACATACCACCCTTATTTCTGAAAGCCTTGGGATATGCCATAAAACTGTAAACAAGATATACGAGAAGCTGCACTTATTTTTGGAAAGGCCTGCTTTTGAAGCAACTGAACTAAGGGTGGGGAACTGCAGCAATATATTAACATTCACTTGGTGTCCAGTCTGTAAATTAAGCGGAAATTGAAGCACATTCTCTGTGACACAGTAGTTATATTAAAGAAAAAGGAATCTGCTAAACAGTGTTGTGTATTCAACAAGACATTAAGACCAAGAATTAGTCATCTTACAGTGTAAGTCAATTAAAGGGGCTGCAGTGCTCTCTTGGGTCCTGCTGATTCTGTCTGATGTGAATATTACATTTTCTCATTCCTGCTGCATACATATAGAGGGATATCAGCTCAGGAAAGGTTTACAGGAATGAAGGGGCAAGACGGGGGTAGAAAATGACAATTTTCTTTTTACCATGAGGAACAGAGTAAGATAAGGGAAGTCATGGTTAAATAACTTAATTCTTGAATTTCCAGATTCTGTCTCCAGTATGTCTGTCAGCATCACACTGTTTGCACCACAGATTTGCTAATGCCTTATGAACAAAACTCTCCCACTGCAGTTAAATTACTTATAATATATCAAGGTAGAAACATGTCTTTAGGAAGTTTTGAGAAGTGGGAACAGAAAGCAGGATGAAAAGGTGGTGTAAATTTTACTAGGAGTGCAGGATAGCTATGAAATTGTTCATACTTTTTTTATATATAAGCTGAAATTTTCATACAGGGTCTGCTTCAAAGAAGACAGCCTTGGGACATTTGGAACTGAGACCAGAGGAAAAATCAGTGAGTAATGAATAATCAATATGGGTTTACTTGTAACATTGCAGTCACTTTAATTTTTGGAATAAGGGCTAGAAATATTGTTCAAGGGAGCACCTCTCTTTTTAATCAGAGGTGTACTGGTTTTTTCCCACCAAATCTGACAACATGGAGGGAACTGTGAGTGCTCAGGGAAGGACAAGATACTGAGCCAGGGTTGTGGAAAAGACAAAAAGCCTGTGACAGAGACCCTGGTGAAATGGGAATGGCTAGACCATCAAACCAGAGTCAGGACAAGTCTGGGGAGTGCAGGCTGGCACTGAACTGGAATGAGATCCCAAGGATTTGAGTCTGGAGAATTCCTCATTTTATATTTCTGTAGCTGGCTGAGCCTGCTTCAGTTGGCACTCATCCACACCAAACTGTATCTTGCTTTAAAGACTCAGACTATAGGTCTTAAAGACCCAGTTTTCTAATGAGTTTTGCATCTGCTTCCCAGCAGTTTTCTCTAAATCATGTTTCCTTGACTCATTGAGGATATCATCCCTGTACATGACCAACATGAAAAGAATCTGAATTCTGTGATTACATTTTCACTTTTTGCATGGATTCCAGTCTCTCTTTGCACACCGAATTCTGCTTTAGGGATGAATTAGGAGTGTGTGATGAAAAAGGCCTATTTTTTGAAGGATCATTGCTTCAGTACTAGCAAAAGCTGAAAACTGTGTAGACAATGGAAAAGAAATTGGGGGAAAAGAATGAATAATGATCTCCTGGCTGAGGATGTTGAAATACATCCAAGAGACTGGGTTATAAATGTACATCTGCCAAAAATTTCTCAGTGTGATCCTGGGCAGGTCATTCACCCAAACTTCTCACAGGTGTTCTGTGGCTGTGTTTTTTACCCACTGTGAGGTATTGGTATGGCTGGGCTTGTGCTATTTTGTTGCAGAAGTGCCAAGTAGCAGCAAATCAGACTGCAGGAAGTTTTAGTATTTAAAGGATTTGAAGATTATGAAAGACAGATTTGTTCCAAATGAGTGTGTATTCCCTAGATTAGGTAATTTTCTGGTGGGTCAATTTTTATCGAACAAATGGTTTCACACTGTTTAAACAGAGTAGTTAATTTTGAGGTTATACTATCATGCAGGAACTTTATCAGCTTCTTAAACATTTGAAGAACCATAAAAAAAAAAATCAAACCTCAATTTAGGCATTTGATATTCTCAAAATTCAATGCTCCTATCAAGATGAAATTCCATTGTGCACTGGAACAGAGCCACATTTGCAAAAACCCTGTTTTCAAGATAGACATCTATTCTAGAAGACAGGATTTCATTTGTTTCCATCACTGGTACTCTTCACAACAATAAGCCAGTGGTGTGGGGGCCCAAACACAATTGTTTTGTAGTGCTGATGTTCTGAAAATTTAGGGCCCTGAAGTCTCAAACTGGCCATTTTAAATCAGTGGGGTTTTTTTCCTGAATGGATCTGTGCCTTAGCTCTCCAGACAAAAAGTGAGGATAATAAACTCTCAGGATTTTTCAGTGAATATTGAGAGATAACAGTAACAACTATAATGGAAGAGCCTAAAAATAAGTTAATATTTCTAACTTCTAGCAGGATTTGGATGTTGTGCAGTAAATAAGACCTGGGGCCATACTCTGTAAAATGAAAACTAGCTCATCTGTAATTGAGTATCAGCTATTTTGTGCCCTGATGCATATGAAACAGCAGAGACAAAGCAGTATGTGACCCTACACTAAAGCAGTATCATAAGCATTAACCCCAAAGAACTGAGCTGAGATTTTACAAGGAACTGAATTCTAGTCTCTGCTCTGTGAGAGGTCATAAATTAGGAGAGATCGCAAATTATAAAGCTTAATATTGCTGCCTGAAGAATAATTACAAAAATTATTTCCACTAAGTTCATGTTGCCACAGTCTCTCCTACACTTCTAGCAAATTTGAAGGAATAGATATGTGTAAATCACATTGAGAGAAAACAGTCTATATTTATTTATAGCGTGCTTGCTTCTGGAATGATTTTTTTCAGACTAATTAATGAAACCTGTATAAAAACTGTACTCTCTTAATGTTCCCAGTGCCAGCACATTTCAGGAGGAGACTTTCTTGTCTGCAAGTAATTATTTATTAATTTTAGGTCCAGCTGTGGGCTATGGAATGCAGTTACAGAATTTGTGATATGTTATACAGTCAAAAAAATTTTCATCATATTGAAAAGAAAGCACTGAATTCTCTCTGTAAAAAGTCCTCAAAATGAAATTTTTTCAGGCTTTTAAGCTGTAAACTGAGTATAACTGCTGAAGAACTGTTGAGAACAGCCAAAATCTGTTAAATTAAATGAAAGATACTCTTCTGAAAAGCCTCTCTACTTTCTTAATGTATAAAAAGAAGTAACTTTCAGAGAATCCCAAAGGGGCTAGCACTCAGATTCTCAATGTCATCCAAACCTATGAGAGAAAGGTCTTTTTTTTCCACTCTCTCATTTCTCTTCTAGAAACAACAGAAAAATTCAGTTTGAGCCTTACCTAAGAGTTAAGAATACTCTCAAAAGATAATGATTATTTTTACAACCACAATGAAGATTTAAGGAAGCTTTTAGAAGAAACTATATGCATCTTTGAAAAAAATTTTTGAAGTATTAAAATGCTATTAATATAAGTTTTATTGTTGTTACTAGTATTATTAATACAGTGTTAGCATTCTCAAATTTGTTAAATGAAAGCCTGCTTGAATAAAGACTTCTTATATTCATTTGAGGATTAGCTTGTAGCATTATTTATGCAGCAGACCTTCAAAAATAGGATAGACAATACTATCCTCTTCTGAATTTTCAAGAATTGAATGTATGTCTGTGGGGACTGTTTATGTTCAAGAATGGCTTTAAGAACTGTAAAAAAAAAAAAAAAAAAAAATCAAGCACTTAATTTGGAATGACTTATTTATAAAAACATGCATGTTTGAACTAACCTGAAACAGAATCTGAACTACTGCCAAAAGCTAATTGAACTAAATAAATATCTAAACTAAACTAAATAAATAAATAAAAGCAGTGAATGCAGGAAAGACCAGAAACTGGAAGTATCCTGACATGGAACACGTGTATTCCCCTGCAGGCACACGGAGTGAAGAGGCTGCCAGCACTGTACCAACAAAGGACAGCAGTGGCTCACATGCAGCTTTGGGGGAATCCTGGACAGATCTTCTCTCTTTTGTTAAACTGTGGAAGGAGAGGAAGGTAAATTTTCTTCAAAAGAAGCAAGCAAGGAAAAGCACACTTTTTATGTTTCACCTTCAGTTCTTTTCCTATCTTAGAACACACCACTGCCTCTTTCAAGCAAATAATCAAGAAGACCAAGAAAGGACCTGACTGACAGCATCATGAAATGTTACCTGCTGCTTCACTCTAACTTCTGCAATATAAGAGTATCATCTTAATACCCTCCAAAGTAAAAAGGGCCAGAGAAAAATATGAAAACCTGATTATATTTATCTCTTTCTTCTAATCTAAGAAATAACAGAATGTCATGTTGTTTGAAGCACCAGCAGAATTTCCTGCTGAAGAGCAAAATAACCCAGACTGTAACCTTCAGTAGATGTTACAGGAGATTAATTTTCTTTATATAAGATTTTCTGACTTAAGACAGTAACTCGGACAACTGATGAACTAAATTTAGATATTACTCTTGATTTTACCTGCTTATTTATGATCCTTTCATTTGAGTTTTATACATAATATCTAAGAGGGACTGACTGACACTAAATGGGTTTCTTTTGGCTGACTATGCTGCTACACCACAAAACAGAAGCCAGGTCATAATTTGAGTGAAATGTACTTCATTGACTTAGATGGAGAAAACTTCCACCTCTCAGAGGTCACATCAGTCTCCAAATTGTGTCTTTTATTATATCAGGGAAGTCAGTAGCAAATGCTTGTCTCTTTTCTAGTGATGAAAGGACTGTAGTTGGTACCCCTCACTGTTTTGGTGCTTTTTCACCTACAATATCTTTCCAAACATGAGAAAGAAGTTAATTAACCAAAGTAGTGAGTCATACTTCTGAGTGGCTTTTGAGAAAAGTAATGTTAAAGATCCTATCCAACACTTTCTGAATCTCCAAATGGTTAGGTAACTTATTGGTATGGCACTGGATTAAAACTACCCTTTGTGCTCTGCCAAGGCTCTTTTAACAGGATGTTGTCCATATGTAACATACATGGGGCTAACAGCAGGACTCAGAGCAGCCTGACTTACTTCTTACTTTATATGATTAACACTATAAGCAGATTTAGTGCTGCTAGGTTCTGTGGGAAAAATCCCATTGCACTCTGACAAGTGTTTCATAGCTGTTTGCGCTGACATCCAGCACTAATTGGTTTTTGGCACTTTGGGGGACATTTGAATTCAACCATCCACTCTGCAGATTTTTCTGGGAGAGTACTCTGGAGTGCCACGCAGCCTACACACAGATAGCCCCCAATTAGCCTCTCTGGAGGTACTTTCCCACAGGTACCAGCCGAGCATGATGCTGTCTGTGTAAGCAGGAAGCTTCAGGCTGATTTAAAGTGCTTTTTCTCAACACAGAGAGTACCTCAGAACTTATTTTTGCTTCACAGCTGGAATTCTGCTAATGAATACATTGGAAAAAAAAAAAGACACAAAAAAGCTCTGTTTATTTGTTAGAGAAAAGTCTAGCGAAAATCTTCTTAGTGCTTTAAAGGCAGGGTTTTCAGTTTGAGCTCAGATCACCTAAACCTGCCCCGTGAGTAATGTTCTATGTCTTTACTCAATGCCACAGAAAGAGACTGACAAATGCCAGCTAAAGGATAAGACGATGGTGTGGCAATGTGCCTGTGAGAGGTGTTACTGATGATGAACACAAGAGGCATTTAGCATGTAAATTATCAATATGGGAGTACTAATTTTGAGATCCGTCTGCCTAGGTCTAGAGCAATAAAGAGCTTACAGATGCCACAGGGGGCTGTTCAGAACACCTACAAGAAGTCCCTCCACCCATCTGCCTTTCAGCCTGTCATATTTCATGCTGTGTGCAGACATCCTCGGAAGGCTAGGCTCCAAAAGGGTCTTGTATGAGCCAGTGTAGGGACTGATTTCTCAACTCTTGGCACCCTGTATCAAACCAAGACAAAGAGGCTGCTAATTCAAGGTAATGAACAGTCAAAACCATGACTTTGCAGCTCCTGGAAATGAGAGGCTATACAGAGAATGGGAAGAGAGTAAGAGCTCTGGGATTAAATCCCTGCCTTCTGGCTGATATGTCGTATCAAGGCAGGCAGCAGAAGTAGGAAGCAAAGCTAAGAGTAGACAAGGGGACTTATGTTCTCATGCCACCAGACTGCTTACTGAAAAGTAAAGTGGAGCCTTTGGTTAGGCTGATGGTGGCTGCTCAAGGTGGTGTGGGTCAGCTGTGCACCACGTATTTGGCTCGAGGACAAATTGGGGCACAGGCAGGAGGAAAATCTTTGCGTGCAAAATGTTCCACTTGTAACTAAGCCAGCTTGGACTGCTTTGTACTGGAGAAGAGGCTGAGTGTTTATAGGGTAGCCAAGAATGGAGGCCAGAAACTCCAGCATTGTCCTGCTGACTGTCCAGACTTTCAGTGACGTAATGGCACAAATCTTCTCTTAGGAATGAGCTCTCTTGCTGCCTGATCTCCTATTTCCATCCTATGTAGAGCATGAAGCATATGCTGTGGGAATAGAAAAAAGAAACAAGTCTTTTTTCTTCATTTTAGATGCTATTTCCAGTTTTTTTTGGGGGAATGCAGCTGCAGTTGTAGGTATACTCAGTAAGGGGGCTGAAGAAATGGAAGTTCCCCGTGTTGTAAGTGATGGGGAGCACTTGTTTCCCCAGTCTCTGTAGATAATGAAGCAATAACAGTGTGAAGAACCAAGAAAAAGTTTCTGCTTTGTTCTATTTAACTAGAAGATGGTGTAAGCAAAATCAGGCTGCCACTGCTACTCAGAAGAACTCACAAAGGTCACAGCTCAAGATGTACAAACCTTCAGGGAAACAAAACAGTGAAGTAGGTGATAAAACAAGGTAGATGATGATTATTCAAGTTGTTTTTGAAAGACAATAAAAAAGTTGGGGGAAAGAAGTAATTTGTTAAATAATCACTTTCCTCCTTTTAACTTGCTGCTGGAGAACCTTCAGCAGACTAGATAAATATGTTAGGAAAAGCAGCTGAGCAAAATATTTTCATTTTATACGTGTGAATCTACTTAAACTCAGCAGAGAAAACATAAATCTTAATGAAAACAAAGTAAAAGTATGGAGAATTCTAATTCAGAGTTTAATTGTGATGCATCGGCAACAGCTGTAATGTGGCTACCACAGGAAATAATTTACTTCTCTTCTCTGAGCTGAACTTTTTTTACTGCCTTGGTTTTACCTGAAAGAATATAGATGCAATTTTCTTTTTCTGAGTGCAGATATTGCCACTGAAATACCTCCAAATTCTTTCAATTCACCAGGCACTGGAACAGCTGTTTACAAAGCAGTCGGTTGTCATCATCCAAGGATCTCATGAGACGAGCAGGAAAATTTGGTTTATATTCACAGTGGGAAAAAAGGCATGATTGTGAAATGTGGAAGAAAATGCTTTTTAATATAAGCCATTACTTCTCAGAACAATATGACTTTGTTCAGAGTTAAGTGTTTCAAAGAAAAACTAAAAAAGTTGGTATACTTGTCAGTGGTGCATTTTGCCCTTCTTTGCTTTTTGTGAAACATATCTCTCCTCTTTCCAAGTGGGAAGGATGGCTCAGAAGGAAGGGTGCTCACTTAGGATCTGACACATCTGGGACATATTCCTTACTCCGCTGCAGATTTATTGCAGGAGTTTACATGCGGCATCAAGAGTGAATTTGAAACTAATGTCAAGATGCAACACTGAAGCATGACTAACATTCATAAAGTCCTTGCAGTTTTAAGCACTGGAAACTTCTGCCTGTGCATAGGTGATATTCTCAAGTGGTGATTGGTGTGTTGAAAGGATAGGTTACCTAGGGAAAAGAGAAGCTGCAGAACAGAACTTTCTGGGATGGACATGTGGTTTTTTTTAATGTAATAAAATAATGTTTACAGTATCATTCTGGGCTTAGATCATCACTGTGCCTTATTAAAAGTGAAAAAGTTGACCTATATCTCCCATATATTGAGAGACAAACACCAGGCTCTTGAATGTGTTGCAGTGTGTTGCTCAAGGTCCATTTTTGAAGCTTTTCTGTTTGCTCATTTTTTTCCTTAAATAATTAAAACATTAATTATGTTTAAGAATGATGAAAGAAATCAAGAAGCTGATTCTCTAAGCCAATTGGCAGACAAGAGAATTGAAACAAAAGTCTAATTTTATTCTGTGTGCTTTCCAGCTGGCTGTGTTATACACCTTCACAGAATTACAGGATTGTTGAGGCTGGGAAGGACCTCTAGAGACTGCGTAAGGCTGAAGTTCTTTGAAGCTATAGATTTTACTCACAGGCTATACCTAAACTGCAGGAAATGCAAAGACGTCCCAGCTCCCTTTTGTCCAATCTACCTGCATCCTGATTTGATGACAGGGTGAGATTCCGGTGTGTTCTTTTCTCATCCTCACTTCCCCTCCACTGCTGTCCTTTACAGGAAGAGGCCCTCAGAGTAACACAGGCTGACAGGACCCTGGCTCCTCATTTGTGAAGCGAGGAAAGTACAGCGTTACCAAACAGCAACAGTTAATGTGTTTTCCAAGGATCCAAGCCTTACAAAGGTGTCAGAGGAGCAATCATTTCTGCTCAATTAATTTCTTTCACTTCACAGTAAGTAGTACATAAACTTAATTTAATCTTTGAGCCTCCCACATTTCATAACATGGAGCTTTTCCATAAGTCTGGGTCTTATGTGTTCTGCTTTCCATCTCATTTCCAAACTTTGGTGCCACTGTGCATACATTCACCAGGAAATGAGAGAGAGACCTGTAAAGGGGGCATCCTTACAGTCTTCATCCAGTTGTTGAGGAGATTTCCTGTGCGTCTGTGACCTGCAACATAGGCACAGCCCTTCCCAGAGCCACGAGAGTTGCCATGACCCTGACTCTCCCAGCATCACTGGCACCGAAACAGGACCAAGCTTCCTTCTTCCAAAGACAACCTCTTTTCTTCCAAATGCAGGCTGATGGTAGTGTCATATATGATACATTGTAAATCTACACATCAGTGGCCAGAATGAAGTCCCAGAAGGGAATTAATTTGTGGGAAAAGACTGAGAGAACAGTGCTCTTTCTCAAGGGAGAGGAAAACATTTCATGCCGAGGCTAAAAGCTTGCATTTGTTATTTTTAGTCAAACTAATAAACGTTCCATGTTGGCAAAGATACAAACAAGGACATGAGAAAAGAAATACATGAACAAAAAATGATGTCGTGTTGAGGGAACACATAGGTAGAGTATAGAGACACTCTAGGGGAGTAAAAACACAATCACCATCCTACATTTTATGGGAATATTCTGTTTGTTAATTTCATTCCAGTACTGAGCAAAACTGAAAATGGGCCACTCTTTTTTTATGAGAGAGGACTAGCATTTCTTCCAGTTCTGCTAGACAGCACATTTTCTGTCTGCAGCTGCAAGATTCAGACCAGATACAGTTTTAATTAAAAAAAAAAAAAAAAAAAAAAATGAAAGTGGGGGGGAAGCAGAGAAAAAAAAAAAAAAAGTGAATGGAGAGTGAAGGAAGGAATATGACCACGAGTAATATTTGCTATAGTCCAGTCAAAGGGAGGTTGCCATGAGATTTAGCAAACTTGGTGTCCAAAGAAATTATAAGGAAATGCTACAGAGGAACAACCCTCTGTTGGGAAGGCTGATGGGAAAACTTCTACCAAAGCATAATGTGGATGGAGAAATAATGAAATAATGTCTGCTTGCTGCTTGAGTATAATGAGGAAAAAGAAAGGGTAAATGTATGACTGTAGGAGGAAAGGAACTTTGCATTATAGTCACTGATAAAATAAATATTTTGTCAGGTATGCATGCCAGAAAAACCTGAAGGCTTGTCCAGCGAGGCAACTCTAATGAGATCGCCTGATGTGTTTCACAAATCACATCCAAGAAACAGCTAAGTTTTACAGGCAGTCTCTGAAAAAAAACATAAATGATTGATTCAGTCTGAATTAATTCTTTAAAGTGGGCAATCTGTAGTGCAGGAGGACATTCCATGAATGGAGAGGATCTTCATCAGAATAAAAGCTCAAGCAAATTTCTGGTCTTCAGGGTAAAACACTTACAAGGACACTTAAATCTTTTCCTTGATAAAAATAATAATATCCTTAGAGAGTTATGAAATGGAAGGATGATGTAAAACTTCATAATTATAATTTATGTTATAATAATAACAACACAACTCTTGATTATTAATGTTAGCAAGACATTTTTTGCTGTTTCACAGAGTAAAACATGAAAATTGAAGGTTTGCAGGGCAAAAGAATATGAAATAGATTGGAAAAAACTTTAAAGACCCAAAGACCAAAAGTCATATTTCAGGAGCTTCCTTAAAAACCATTCTAGATCCAGAGCTATTCAGAGTTTTCCATATTACAGTCTACATTGACCTCTGGGGATAATTATGAGGAGACTTTCCAAAGTTGGAAAGATTACTAATGCTTGAAAAGATAGAAATAAATCAAATAATTAGGATGACACTCAGCAAAAATAAACATTAGTTCTCCAAACAGGACATATGGCAATTACAAATGAAGTTATTTTATCAATCAGATACTTCCTGTTTCACCACAGGCTAGAATTGCTTGCAAACATAACAATTGCTTTGAATAAAAAGTTGTGATTGCAAATGCATAACATATGATGACCTAGTGCTTACAAGTTTGTTCCAGGCAAAATTCATACGCTAATTTAATAATGAAAATTAGGTTTGTAAAAGAACTGTCTCTGCAGTCCAGATTATGAATGTTCTTTTCATTACCAGGTGATAGAAAAGGAGTTAAAATTATAACAGGCACAAAAACTTCTTATAAAATCCAACATACATGCACTCTAGTGAATAGAATGTGGCAGGCCAAGGAAGAGTATATGATGGGAAGGGTTGGGATTTCTTCATGGCTTTTCATGAGTTGCACCATTTTATTTGTGTGGTTTGCAAAGGGCAGAACAGAAGCATGTAAAGCTGAGAGAACTGCTTATGATTTCAATTTTATTGGTAAAATATTGTAATTTATAATCACTTCTTGCATCCCACCTGTACCCCAAGCATTCACTTAATTTAATCTTGTTGAAAGTTGAGTGGAATTTCACCCTACTTCACTCTAAAAAAAAGATCTGACCCCAGGCTGGAGATACCATAAACTAGAAAGCAAACTGTTGTACAGGTAATTAATATTTGTCAAAGGCAAAGACTATAAAATATTTATTACTTGGATGTCACTTGTTTTCTTCCTCCAGCAGTTCAGAACCCACGTAGTTAAGCACCAGCAGAATGATGGATACATGTGCCATTCTCAGCATTTACACCCAGGCAGTGATTGATTAGGCATGAGAAATGAAAGGAGCAGATAAGTCCCACACCCAGACAAAGCCATTCAATTTAGTAAGCAAGAAATGAGAGCAAGAAGAAATTCAGTGGGTGTTTGATTAAATTCTCAAAACCAAAAGGTTGTCAGTCTACATCTGAGACAAACAGCAAAGTCCATACTTTTTCTAAAAAGTTCGGAATTAGAGGAAAGGCATCTTTTTTCTGAGGTTGAAGGGGAGAATGGGTAAATGGATTACTTCTTGAAGGCAATCAGATGCTACAAAAAGATCAAAAAAAGGAAAAGTTTCTGTACCTTTTTATTTTATATAGTGAAATTATAAAAATTATTTGATTCATGCCATAAATATATTCTTCAGAACATTCTTATTTTTTCCCTGCTCCTATTCCCTCTGAATTCATCACGAGCAACTGGAAAACTGGTAAATTTATTACATCAGCTGAAATGCAGCTGTTTCCCTGAGGGAGAAACAATTATTAAACCAGCACCTAGTTTTTAATGTACTAGGGACTAGAAAAAATAAGATTATTTAAAACTTTGTTCTCTATTTTTTAACTCTTTTATGAGTTACAATTAATTTTAATACCTGGAATGGCAACTGTGAGGAAAAAAATGTCTCTGTTAGAGACTCACACTGTGATATGTTTAGGAAAAGCCTGAGATAGCTCCCCAGCCAGTTCTTAGTTAACCACAGAAACTTTTCTAACTGAGCCAGGAATTACTAAACTTGACATTAAAGATATATAAAATGTACAGTAAAAAAATATAATCCTTTTACCACCCAGAAATTGCATTTAAAATAATTAATAGTTTACTTTGGAAGGGTCCTCTAGAGGCCATCTGATCCAAACTATGCTCAAAGCAGGACTAGCTTTGAAGCTTAGTCCAAATTTAAATTCAGATTAGGTTGCTTGGAACCTTGGCTGTAATGTTGCTCATTCCAGCTCTGGGTTACTCTTTCCAAAAAGCACAACACCCATCATTAATGCCTTGAAAAAGTGTTAATACAGATTTAAAGTCTCTTAAGTGTTACTTCTAGCTCTATCCTTCAGACACAATGAAATTATGGAAGACCACAAGGATACAAATCTGTTGCTGAAATAACCACCAAAAGTCTGCTTGGGGTAGGTAATTCACGATCACGCAGGATCTAAGTGGGAATTGTGTCCATCCTAGTGGAGGACACATCAGAGCAATACCATGCAGCCTAGCTGCTCTAAGGGAGAGCTGTGACCAAAATATCCCCATGCTCTCCTCTAAACTCCTTTTTAGTGTCAAAGCTAAATCAGCTGAGCCCCTTGTCACCTCCTGCAGCCCAGTTGCAGTCACTTTTCAGCATGCTCCAGACCACGCAGGGAGAGGTGATTGCCATGCTCATAGCACTCCGTGTGTTTGTCCTCCAGAGGTGCTGACTTGCCTTTCTGCAGTGGGATGGCTACTCCAGACTTTCTAATCCTTAGTCTAGAAGTAGTTTTTTTAATAGCATTTATCAGATATTTAATTTAGGTAAAGAGCATTGACTACCTCCTTGATCTTCTGTGCCTATCTGTGGAGTAGATTTTGTGTCTCAGACATATTGCCAATTGTTAAATCTCTTTAGATATATCAAATTGCATCATTCTAAAATCCTTCTGTACTATTTATTTCCTGTGTTGTTTGAATGGCTTCTACCTCATTAATTGAAATTACTCCTCTTACTTAAAATTACTGGGCCAGTATTTAGCTTCCTTTATAATTTTCAAGCAACAGTGTAGGAAGTTTGTTGTCTTTAAAAGGGTCCAAAAACCTGTGTGCAAATATATCTGTAAACTGGACTCCAAACAAGCTGTCTGCCCTCACTGGGTATTCACAAAACCGGAGCTTAGCAGCAGTGTAGTCTCAGCTAATGGAATGAGATTCCAGCCAACCTTTGCTATAGCTGCACGACAGCCCCCTGCTTTGCTCTTTACTCACTGTCCTTTTCCAAGTACTGCTTGTGTTTGTAATTCCAAATGCTATTGATTTTTATCTAAGAGGGTGCAAAGCCCAGCACCTCTTAAACTGTATCTTCGGCTCTTAGCTGGTTATACTGTATGAATCGTATTGATCTGAAGGAAAAGAAGCTAGCAGCAGCGCTTGTTTTTAGATCAAGAGTAATATTGTATCTTGAAATTCTACTCCCTTTCATGGAAAGGAAATATGTGATCTGAAAAGTAATTTATTCATTTATTTTCCACAGTAGTCTTAGTGAAAACAGAGAGTCAAACTGTGTCCTGTGTGATGATGAACAACAATAGTTCATGTTCCAATCATCTGCAATACTTTACACTTTAGACTACACTTACGGGGCAGGACAAAGGCTGATGGTTACACAGAGTATACACTCTTAATGAACAAAACCTTCTGTGCTCTTAATGAATGCAGTATTTTGTTACATGCAAACTTCCTTGCCACTTCAGAGAATTAGTAGTATGCTGAAAATGGATAAAATAATAATTAGAGAGAAATAAACAATGCTGAGACTTTTGTTAAGGTGGAATAACTATTTATGTATTTTGCTCAAGCCTTATCACACTGTGACACAATAAGCTGCTGATCTCAGATGGTGCAAAGCACTTCATAGTGGCAGTGCTGCCTTCTAGTAGGGAATTCTAGAGGAAAAGTGTGAATGCGTGACACAGATGTAGTTTGCATTGATGTCCAAAGCAGGGTGGTACAGAATGGCCAGAAAGAAAAGAAAAGTCACTCCTACTACAGGTGTACTACGTTAAAATGAAAAACCCTGTAACAGACAACAGTTTTCAAATTGCTGGTGCAAATAAGGCAGGAATTTGAAGAAACAGTCTAGATCACATTATTGGTGCCTGTTTTGCAAGATAGATCCTGACACACATTGTAAACAAGGCTGTTTTCTGCCAGTGGATTTAATGGAAACCATCTTATGGGCAGCATCGACTTCTAAGTAGAAAGTTCAAACCTGCTGCTGGAATAAGAGCTCAGCCAGTGCTTGTGCAGCTGAGCACTGACAGCTCTGGGACCTGACACAAAGTGTTGGGTGCTTCCAACCTACTGCCACCTCATGCCTGAGCCCAGCTGTCTCTTTAGCCAAGGCTAGAGTCAAGGCTGGGTGCGCCAACCAGCCTGGGAAGGACACCCCTGAGGATGGAGCAGAGGAGCAGTGCCATGTGAGCCCCAGCTGGCTGCGCAACAATCACAAAATTTGTTAGAAGGGGAGAAGCCAAGGCAATTCAGGACGCCAAAGCAATTCTGATGATTTTTATGTTCTCTGTAGGATGAAGAGTTCATGAAGAGAGAAGATATAAGTCTTCATGCAGCTCTGGAGGAGCTGGGAATATTTCAGTTGTTTGGACAGAATCTCTAAACCCATTTGTTTTTCAACATTCAAATTTCTTTATCAGTGCTTTTGAATGTATTAATTAATCTTCACACAAATACTTATAAAAGAATAAATTAACTATAGGAAATTATTTCTGAATATATTTTTCATAGTTTACTTGGCTATATCATACCTATATTAACGTCCATTATTTTCATCTGCAATGCCAGTTGCTTGGGCTGTCTCTGTGCCAAATAATTTGTCTTTCTCATTCTGTCACATAAACTACATGTGCATTTTTGAAATTGCTGTCCCATTTATTCCTTGATGGGCTATAATAGTCCTAATCAATACTGTGTTGGAGTCCATTTGGCCCACAGTGCTGTCATTTTTGCAGCAAATGGGAGTCATTTGCTGTCTTGCTGTCTCATACAAAAATAAAAAAGAGATTTATACTTTTTTATTCTTGCAGTTAACTCTGATTGTTCTTTGTGCGGAAAAAAATAAGGAAAAGCAGGGTTTGGTTTTTTTCTTTTTTACTACTAGAGATCAGCAACATGTTTTCTGTAAAAAATTGGCTGGGAAGGTAAAAGCTGAAGAACCTCCTACCTGCTGGACACCTTAGAAAAATTTGTCACTGATCATCTTGCATAAGTGAAGGTTTAGTGCTCATAGCTGTGAGTGTCTTTTTTGCTGTGTTCATTTTACACCCTTGGAACATTACTCTGGGCTTGACTTAAATTTACCTGGATCTCAGCTTTAATATCAATTGATTTGTTATAGACACACCAACTGGAAGGTAGGGAAGCATTTCCTATACTTTTTTTACAGTGTTTCCATTTCCCATCTTATTTCATAACAAATGAAATCAACAAAAAATTTGCTTTTTAAAAATAGAAAACTATAAAGGCCAAAATAAACCTTTTTCCCAGAACCTTCCCATCTTCTCCTGAACATTCATGGCACACCTCTGGATCGAATGTCAGACGGAGAACAGGACTTTCAGAAAGCTAGGTTTTGCAGAATTTTTCTGAATGCCTTCTTTAAATAAAGATAAAAATAGAAGGGAGGACATCTTAAACTAGAGCCTCCATCTCTAGCTTCTTTTTTCTGTTTCTTTTTCTGCACCATTCTGAAATATTCCTTCAGGTTAAGCCTTGTGCAAGGGCACAGAGACCCATGTTCTGCAGAGTCATGGAGACCTGTCCATTTTGAACTTGTTAATTTTGCAGCTACAATGGAATAATGTCTCGTACTGAGCATGTCTGTTGTTTCCTCTCTTCTACTTCTGTCAAAATTTTCCATGTGGATCTACGGTGCCTGTGAAATTTTTAAAGTCTTTTTCTGCAGTATGAATGACTTAGGGACTCTTCCACTTTTCCTCTTTTCCAGTATCTCCACTCTTCTGCCTCTGCAGAAAGCCTTCACTCAATGTCTCTGAGCTCAGTTGGTCACCTTTACAAACTTGTGTGTACACAACAGATTAACTATGGCCCGTTTTCCCCAGTGCACTGGAAACATGCAAGATTGCTGCACCACAACCCTGTATTCTGCCTCCTTACAGACGCAAGCAATATCATACTCTTAACTTTCTAACATCAACCAGCTATACTCAGAGTTCTTAGTCATTGCCCTCAGTATTTCATTATCTCTGCTTTTCATTAAGTTCTACTTCTGGTTTGGACACAGATCTGTGTTCCATCGAAAAAAACTATCTCCTTTCCTCTTTTCCTTTCTAGGCCTTTCCCCACTTTGGTATGTCATATAACCTTTATCAAAATTAATCTCCACAGAAAACAAAGACTTTTAAAAGACAGTTTTAACTGTTGTAAAATCTGTAGCCAAACCACATGATAAACTACGTCTTTATGGAGTTGAATAACAAAAATTAATTGTTAATTTTCTGCCTCTCCCTCCTTCCTTAGTTTTCAGAGAGATTTTTAGTGATCACATAACAACATCTCAAAAGACACATTTCACTTTCTTTGTTACATGTCTTTTAACCTCATATCCCTAATAGATTTTTCTCATCTCCCCTCTGAAAAAAAAAAAAATCTGTTAAAAGCAAAGCTTTGTTTCTGCCTGTGATTTACAAATTTCTGGTGACTTCAGTGTGCAGAACTGCAGGCATTCTCTGACTTGATTGGTTTTCATTGATTGTTTTGAAGCTTTTGCTTGCCAATAGGAACACACTACTTCAGTGTACAGTCATCCAAAGGAAGGCAGAATTACTCTTCATGTCCATAGGAAAGACTCTCCCATCAGCTGACATGGATGATCTTTTGCCTAAGGTTGTTAGTGAAATCTGCTCATATTAGAATTTGGGACAGCACTGGTTTGTTTTTTTGGTTGGTTTTTTTTTGACTAGCAACAATATTGTGTTGCATTAAGAAGATACAAACTGTATTAGGTCAGCCTCTCTGGAATTACGACGAAATTGTTAGGAGGAAATTCTTGGAGAAGAAGACCTGCTCGGGGGGCAGCAGAATCACAGAACACCATAGGGGCTTACAGCTCATACCAACAGTGAACATATTAAAAGAAGAGAGAGCTTGCATATGCTTCTTCCTTAGTAGTATTTTTTTAAACTATAATTCCACATTTCGACTAATGGATTTGATTCAACAGTTACTCTTTCTCATTACCCTCAAACCCACATTTCAGTGTGTCAGTGCTCTGCAGCCTTGTAAGCAGGTAGAACACTCTAAAAATGATGTTTATTCATCTATAAAGAAGCTTTTATTGGTCAGAAGTGAAACATATGCCACACATTCATGAGTTGCATAAACTCGTATTCTGATCTGGAAATCTCCACTACCAGCAGAAAATTGCCCTAAAATAATTCACTTGGGTGGAAACAGGTGACTCTTGGGGACACGTAAGATCTGATTCTGTGGACAAGGTCCTTTTATTAATAGGAACTTTGGCCTAAACGCATTCCAATGTCTTGAAAGTCTTTTATGTGTTGTGACACCTGCATCTTTCATCTGTTTTATACTTTCAGAGATTTCTACTTCACATTGGCAAAAGAAACCATTTTCACAAACCTTATGAAACCATACTTGGCATGAAAGTCAAGGAGAACTAGGTAAGCCAGGTCTTGGCACATGTTTAATAGTTTTAAGATCAGAAGGAGCTTGGCCTTTACAAATCTCATTTCAGAAGGGTTCATTTTTTTCCTTCCTGCTTCTGCAAATAGCTAATGTCAATCAGTCAAATGCACACCTAAATACACAGCTAAGCCATGAAAAATATATCTGTCAAAAGAGAGACTGAATATTATGATCCTGTCTATTTGTATTTGAATACTAGTGTTGATGCAGGAGTCTTTCTCCAAGTGTTTTCCGAAAGGAAGCTTTTAGCTTTTCTTATCTTTTTGGACACGCAATGCTATTTTTTCCATTGAACAGAAACAGGATAAACTACAACAGTAATAAAAGTTCCTAAGAGTTGAGTGTCAGATGTTTGAAAGAATTCTTGGGAGTATATTCAGGTTTTTTGGGGGGCATTTCATGGGCCATAAAGATTATAGTTTCTGCCAGAAGAAGGAAAGGGAGGTTTAGTGAAGGAAAGAATGGGAAAAGGTACATATTAAGACCATTAGAGTAGAAGTCATAGCAATGCCAAGTAAGGGAGTTAGTAATTTTCAGAGATGTTTTGATAGAGATTCCAAGAAGAGCTTCAACTAATTTATTTTGAGATGAACCCATAGCAAAATCCCTAGATACTTTTGTACCCAGTCATTTCTTGAAAGAAAGATTTTCATACTACAAATTTTCAAGAAAGGTTTCCAATCATTTACCCCTAACTGTTATTCTTCTAGGCTATCTTTGTGCCCAAATGTTGTCTGCACAACCTTTAGATGAACAAGAAAACACCATTCAGAGATAAATTGCAGAAAATTGTTTTTCCATTAACTGATAATGTTGAACTGACAATTTTGATGTCTAAAGGATAAAACTAGGAATGAAAACAAGTGCTTCACGCTATAGCAAAGAGCAAGTGGAAAGAAAGTGTCACTCTCCATTTGTTGAAAATCACCCATTTCTATCTGGGATGGATTTGCAAACACCAAGAATGTCAGTAGTCGAAGATTGAACACTTCTATACTTAACCATCAGGCCATTTTTTTATTGATGGAATCAGACAGGAAAAAAAGAATGATGGTGAGGACTAATACAAAACAAAAAACCTTTTTGAAGCTGCTCAGAGGTTTGAAGTCTTCAAAATAATCTGCTAGAATGAGTTAGCGTGCAGAAAGTTGTCCAGCAGTCAAATCCATTCTAAAATTCTGCCAGTGGGCAACACAGAATGCATGTGACTTTGTTATAGCTTCCCATAACACCTGCAGCTAAGATTATCTGCCCCTTTCTAGGTCAGAGACCTTCTTCATTATTTAAAATACTATCAACATTTTGACTTTCAGTGATAAAGTATCTCTCATTTGGTGCCTGACATTATTTTTTCTAAGTTTGAATGAAAATATGACAATTGTATTAAATTAGTCACAGCATAATGTTTTGTCATTACCATACATCACAAGATTTTATTTTATGGCATTGTATTTTAACAATTAAAGAAAGCATTTGAAATTAATCACAGGCAGGGACTAAAGTTTGCATATGTGTATCCAACCTGAGGGAAATCAATTTCAAACAGTAAATATTAAGAGTTTCAAGAAACATTGATATGCTTTCATAATTTAATTTTGTCATATATCTCACTGCTGTTTTGGAGCACACTGCATGCAAGCAAAAACAATGAGCAAAATTTCACTGTTTGAATGTTACATTAATGCAATGAAAAATCATTGTTTTCTTCTCCTTAAATTACAGTTCTCTTACAATTAGTAATTCTGTCCCATTTTGTCAGGTTTTGCCAATAATACCTCTCTTTGTTACTGTCTTAACAAAGTCTTTTGACTTAGGTTTCCTGCCATTAATAATTAAGTGCTGACAAAGCTCAATCAGAAAGTGTCAAACATAATGCAGCATTATTACACATGGAAAAATTAACTATCACCACTTTCTGTAAGACTCTTTTTTAGAATTTATGAAGACTATTCTTGTCCATCAGATACACTGAAAAGAGTTTCTGACTTCATTTATATTCTATATGCACTGTGGAGTTTGGCATCAAAAAGGAAAACTGAAAGCATATTTAAATCAAATGTAGCTTTCTAACCCAACCATTGTTGTAGTTAAATTCCACTCATCCCTCCTTTTGTCTTGACAGTCTAGGAATGCTGAGAAATTATATTACTTTCCCTCAAACTATTAAAATGCAATTTACCAGGTATCACATTTTATAATACCCAATGCAATTTGTATTATATCATTGTCAGGAAAGAAGGCATTTAAAGCACAGACCTTCAAGCAACCAAGTCCAATGGGCCAAAGGGGAAAGAGAATTAAGTAGAAAGGGAACATAATTTGATATCTGAAATACTGACTGTGCATAAAAAGGTGGATAACTCTTGTCACATTCACTGTGTTCCACTTGACTTCCAGCTGCCTATGTTTTATGCTATCAAAAAAAAAAAAAAAGGAGAAAACCAGTATTTTCAGATGATGAATATTTCTGAATTATTTTAAACGAGTCAGACAGAAAATGAAACATAAGGCAAAAAAGATACCGGAAATGAGATGTAGTTAGAGAGCATTATTTTTCATGAGGAAAAATGATGAGCTTCAGTGAAGGGAGAAATTGTGCTAATAGAAGTTCTGTTTTTGAGAGGGTCTCTATATCTATCTAATTAATATCTGCTGATCACATAACCATAAAAATATTGATGTTGGAAGGGACCTCCGGAGGCCAGCTGGTCCAACCCCTTACCCAAGCGGGACTACCCAGAGCTGGTTGCCCAAGACCATGTTGAGTCAGATGGCTTTTGAGTATCTCCAAAGAGGAAGTATAATGTGCTCCATTTCCTCTGGTCCTGTCACTGGGCACTACTGAAAAGAGCTTGGCTTCTTTTTCTTTTTTTTATCAACCTTCCTTCATGTATTTACATACATTTTTAAGAACCCATCTTTGATGTCAGATAACACTCACTGTAGCACTCACCCTATTTTCCTATAAAGCAAATAGCAAAAAAAGTAACCTCCTCTATACAATCATTTAGTAAGGCAGAGAAAAGGGTTTTCAAATAAGGATCCATGAAAAATACAGACAGATGCAAAAGATTTGGAGTAGGTACTGTAAAAAGTTCAATGCAAACACAAAAGCAAAATGTAGAAAGTTGAGGGCAAATGATAGATATTTGGAAAGAATGGTAATTATTCATGGTAAACAATTAGCAGCAGTCAGATTACAATCAGAAAATGACAGGTACAGAGAATAATTGTTAAAAACAAAGTAGGAGCCAATTGCTGGCATCTAATATTGTTGATCAATTGCTTAAATCAAAAAAAGAATTTGAAATTAAATAGTAATTGCTAACTGCAATGATATAAAGAGATGGTTTTTGGTGACAAAGCAAAGATGGAAAATGAGAGTAGTAATGGTAAGCTGATAAATCCTGGTTATAGTAAACTTGATCAGATAAAGTGGCGTAGCAGAGAGAGAGGTGACTATGCAAGTACAGTAAACAGGATGAATAAGATAGTTATGTGAATAAATGTGGATTGAAAGTAATCAAAGTTGTGGTTTTAGAAATAATTTTTTCTGCACTGCCTAGCATTTGTGGTTTTAGAAATAATTTTTTCTGCACTGCCTAGCATTCCTAACATGCCTAGTGGAGATGTTGATCTACAATAAATTTAAGTCTATACATATTTAATATTAACTTGTTGCAGGACTATAGATCTACAGATTAGGTAGAAAATTACTTTTCTGATGAAGGACTAGAAAGCAAAAATTACTGTTTTAAGATCCTTAATTTTAGTTGCAAATGAAAATATGTGCAATGCTTGAGAATACCCATTACGGAGACAACAGTGTGGACATAAAGAAAGAAAAAGCCGTTTCTGGTGCTGAAGAAATAAATGTGCAATAAAGCAAGAGAGACAAAAATGCAAAGGAAGATGGAGATTGAACTAAGCCTATTGTCATAAAGCCTATTCTCATAGAAACAGTTTTTACAATTCTCTGCCTTTGTTCAAATAACCCATTTACACATGAGCCATGGAAGTATGTTAGCCTATCTCAGTGATATGTCTAATTCCAACCCATTTTCTGTCCACAAGCAACAGTGGAAATAAATCTGTCAGCTGTGAGAATTCCTTGATTTCCACTGTGGGCTGGTTCTAAGTATAAGGATAGAGAAAAAGAAAACTGTTGGAAGAAATGAATAATTCTAGCTGGTGGATTATTCTCAAATTCTCATTTAAGTTTCTGTATTTTCTTCTTTAAACTTCCTGTGTCACAACCTTTCATAAAATACTTCAGGTTTTCTTTTTAACATTTAGCTTAAGGATCAGTCCCTGAAACAGATGAGGAAGAAACAGAATGGCAATATAAAACCACTGAGAAAATGTTGCTTGGATGGGTGATATTTTCCACCTAATAAAATTCAACTTAGGTATCTGGTGTTGGGTTATTTGGGAAACGAAATGATTGACTTTAACTAACCCTTGTTAATACCACTGTAATAGTCTCTAAGTAAGATCTAGTTTGAATTTCTCCCTGATACTGTTGCACTTAGAGTTAGGGTGTAACACATTTCAACCCTCCTATTCACTTTAATGTTGTGTAAACAAAACGGTGGGTTTGTCTAACTGGTTCAATAAAACAGCTGTAAAGAGTCACCAATTTTACATTACAAAAAATGCAATACTCACCTTCTAAACAGAAGGAGTTAACCAAAACACCACATGCCAGCTTGTTTAGATTTTGTTTTTGAATTTGAGGATTTTTTTCTGAATAGTGTAGTACTTGGCTCTGAAAAGAACTGAGGATTGTGCTGTGCTATTTATGAAGATTTAGGTGTAGACTGAATGCTGCAGAAAAAGGCAGTTCAAACTCTTGCAGGTCTTGGAGGTTATGCTCTGAAAGACACAACATTTGGAACCTTGAAGATGATTCCATCTATTGTAAAGAAATATAAATAGTTATCTATCTATATATCAAAGTGGTATAAACAGAAAAAAGTGCACCCATTATTCTGAAGCAAGCTGTGGTCACCAACTTTATCACTGACAAGAGCAACACATCTCACCCATGCGGGAAACAGATTTTACACAGGGACAGGCTGGGGACTGAATAATGTAAAACAGACTTTTACAGACTTTACAAACTGATATCAGGGAAAACTATTTTTTTAATTGTTCTTTCTGCTATAGAAGTTCAGAATAGTTTGTATGTGTCTAATTAAATAACATGAGAAGAAAAATATTTCACTGCTCTCATTCTTCCCTATGGGAAAGAGATTGAAAAAACATATGGCACATGTTAAGTACATTCCTTCAGACTTTATTTAGGAAGTGCTTTAATGAGATGAATGTGACATAAAAACTTATGGAATATAATATGTTTGACAGAAGAATTAGTGTGTAGAAACCATAATTTATGGTTAAAATGTTTTTAAAATTCCTTGTAAGCCAGAAGACACACTGCTATTAAAAAAATTTCAAACACACAAGGAGTTGAAGAGACTAAAATATGAAACAAACCTTGAGAGACAGCATGTTTCACCATTCATTCAGAGCATATTCAAAGTCTCTGAGACGATCACTTAGCCTTCCTTTCTACAAAGTTCTTTGTTTCCTGTTAAAACAACCAAAATATGGATAATGCAATGATAAGAAAATCTTTTAGAACACTGGTTTGAAAGCGTACTGTAAGCATTTCTGTCAAGCCAGAAGGATCTTCCAGGATACTGCCTTGAGTGGGCCCTAAAAAAAGGTACCATGCCTAGAGGACAATTTTGATATTTGGCATTCAGGATTTGGCTGAACGTTGCTTGCGAAAGCCCCTTGGACTCTTAAATTGGTGCCCAGTAGAACAATCAGTATAGCTTGGACTAACTCCTTTAGAATCCTGAAGAAGCTTAATACAAGTATCTAAAGGCAAACGAGATTCCCAAGAAAATGATGGTTTAAGTAACAAGCTTCCATAAGATACATCAAACAAATTAAACCAATATTTAATTGACCTTCTTTGGTTATTGTGATTTTAAAATTCTCCTCACAATACTTTAAAATGTGCCCTATTTAAGAAAGACAAAGCTAACAAGCAGGTTTAAATTATAATTTTGTGCAAGTATCATCATGCTGCCATGAAATCTTTTTTAAATACTGATCCAATTTTCTGTGTGTAACTCCCATGAATGGGAGAAGGTTTTCTGGCAGAATTAGGATTTTTACTCCATATTTCTAGTCTGCAAGTGGTTCAGCTTCTCCGGGAAAAAAACAAAGAAACAACCAAACATCCCCTCAAAAAAAACCCCAAAATAAAAACCACAAGGAAAATGGGTAGAATTAAGGTCTAATATTTTTGTGTCTGCATCTTGGTGAGTGCACCAACACGAGCAGTGCGCTCAGTAACAATCTGGAGTAGTCAATGGGTAGCGCTAATTGTAGGGTCTTTGGTCTCTTCCACTCTTAGGAGGAAGTGTTCCTTTTCTCGTCTGTAAAATGTAAGACTTGTTGGGGGAAGTGCCCTTTAATGCAGTCATCCAGTGGAGCAGGAGAGAGTAAAATACTTCTTATCATTTTTTTTTTTTTCTGCTGGGCAGTGACCCAAGGCACAGACACTGTTGGGGGCAAAACCAAATCCTAAACGTATGGACAAAGCAAGGAAAAAATTTCTTTCTGTTTGGTTGAGGTAAGTCAATACAGATTTAAGGAGACAAAGGCAGCACAGAAGTCAGCAGACAAATGATTGAACTAGAATATAATTTGCCTGAGAGTATTCTTACCAGGGATGGTAAGAATTGTGAACACATTGATCCATATTGTTGTTCTGGAGTACATAGCTGAGTGCAGCTGATAACGCTGAGGGCTCATTTTCTCGAAAGAGAAACATGGGTGTTGATGCCAAAAGCTGAGATGCCCAAGAAATTTAGGTGCCTCAAGAGCTAGGTGAGTGTAGCTACAAAAGGCTCTGAAGACTTGCAACCTGAGCATTTAAATTGTCATTAGAATGTCACCTTAGACATCTGAATCCCAGTCTGGATATGGTCCTGTGATATTACTACCTTTAAGGCAAACAGAGCCTCTCTCAAATGCAACAGTGCAAGCAGGGTTCATGGAAGGCATCCTGAGATAAGTCCCAGCCTGCCAGAGAAGCAAGACACTGCTATGCAGCTGATTTACAGTGTCTCACAGCTCTAAAAGACAAGTATTGGATGCGATAACCACAGAGAAGTTTGCCATTCTGCTGGCTTTCCTATGAGACCCATCTCCAACAGCAAGTCAGAAAAGGCTCACTCTCAGTGAGACCTTGGTGTCGCAGACATCCAGGAGTCCTTGTCTATAAAAACAAGGAAAGTACTCTCTGGCTGATCTCATGCTGCCATAAAAAGCTCAGACTTTCAAGTCTTCCATTCCAGGGAATTTGCAGGAAACTCCTGAAGACTTTCTAAATGAAACTGGCATTCTGATAAGGCCAAGCACAAAATAATTGTTTCAGGGATTAAAATATAAGAAATTAAAATTCACAGTCCTTTCTGGCCACTAGATAGTTCCTCTGAGTTTTGGTCATCACTTTGAAGCATTCCACATCCTTGAACTGCAGACTTCGAGCTTCTCACTCAGTATTTCCATCTGTTAGTTTCTGTCACCTCAAAGTGCTTGTTCATGCCTTGGGAAACAGTTATTTCCCCCTACCACCCCCTCTTGCATCCAGTCATTCTCCTTAAAGTAACCCAACTCAGAGCCCAAGATGAAGCTTCCCTGAGAGACACTGTCCCTTGTGTCAGCCAGTGAGTCAAAGCTGGGAAAGATAGTAAAGAAGGTAGGACACAATGGGCATAGAAGGAAAGAATTTTTGTGATTTATTTGAGGAGCCAATTGCCATCATTCTAAAATTCTCTGACCAACACACAGTGTTGTGATCTTACAATGAAAATTTCTAACAAAAATGGGGTTGCTATAATACCACAAAACAGTGAAAAATGAAGGATTTATATGGAAGAAGCCAAGAAAAAAAAATATTAACTACAAGATTACTATTGTGATCTCAACAGGATTAAAAAACAAATTTTGAAGAAAGAAGAAGAAATTAAGCCATGAAGATAAGGCAAAAATGAAAATAATGCAATAGACTTTTTGCCAAAGCTACAATATACCAGATAACCTAAAAGCTTCTTATCTTACTGTAACTGATTTTCCAGACTAAGAAAACCAGATTTAAGTGAAATGGCAATACTGGAACCAAACAAATAGATAAGTGACCATTATTAAATTTAACCCAGAAACTGGATGAAGTTATCTTTTGCTAAGTTTCCTAACAAAGTTCAGGACTGAAATTTTTATTTAGGACTTTAAACTTCTCCTTGTTTTTCTTGTAGTGATCCTCAAATATTTCTTGCATGGCTATTTCAATTAGAAAACCTACCAGAGCAATCAGAATGTAAACATCAAGTAAAATTTCAGAAGGTCCTTTATCACTTGAAAAAAGAAATAAATTTGACAACTTAAAACAGGAAACTTAATGTTATAGCCTGAATTTTCCATGAACTTTAAACACCTTAAATAAAAAAGAAAGCTGATGACCAAGTGGTAGCATTAGATTATTAAGTGAAAAGGCCATTTTGCAGACAGATCACTCAGTTTATCAAAAAAGATTAAATAAATATTTTTTCTACAAGCCATGGTAATTTTATCTCTATATATTCTTGTAGTCTTCTTTATGATTTATTAGACTGCATGGATGGAATTTTACAGCTAACATAGATCCTACAGCCCATGTGCTACCCCAATGTTTATTGAGGAATCAAGAGAGGGAGAACAGGGAACAGGCTTTAGGTTTCACTTGGAAGTTTTTGCTTAGTTTCCAAATTCACTCTTCAAATTATAGAGACCCATCAGTCACAGTTCTTGCTAGGGTGCTAGGCCCTTTCATACTTCCTCAGTTGTAGACATCTCAAAGAGGATAATATAAAGTGATCAGCAAGGTGATTAAATAAACAAGTAAGCAGACAGTATGTATTGGGAACAAATCACCTCTATACCTGCATAAAACTCCACTAAACAGAAGGTTGTTATCTCAATTAAGCTGTTAAGTCACTTTTTATTAATTGCTTTTCTTCTTCATCAAACACTAATGTGTTAAAGAAAAATGATACTGAACTCTCTTGGAAGTAATTAAAAGCTATCGGTAGCTGTGCATTGTATTACTGATAAAAATCAGGCTCATCATTGCAGTGATGCTGGAAAGAAGAAGTATTGAAATACCCATTTTGCAAGATTACAGAACTGCAGCATTATTTGTGAGGAAGAGGCAACATGAATTTACAGAGCAAACAGATTATGGGCAGTCACACAATGAGCCTCTTCCTCACTTTGAATTGTAGATTATGTCACATTCAAGCACTTACTAAGTATCTGAGCCCCAGTCTGCATGCCCACTAAACAAACATACAGTCTGAGATGAATTGCTTGAGGCAGAAAAAATAAGCCCCCAGAAATTAACAGGCACAGATGCAACACTTCTTGTGTAACCAACATTAATGCATAAACATACTTTCCTGCTCACTCTCAGTGAGTCTGTCAGGCACTCCTCAGTGGCACACAGAACGCTCACTGCTGTGTCACAGAGCATAAAACACATCTGAGCATCCATGTTCCCACTTTGTGCTGTTTCTGCTGAGGCACTCCACTATTAATACTTCATTGGAGGTCTGCAGATCTCAGTCTCTGATGGGATCTGGGGTGTTCCAGGTTTGGTGCGCAATACTTGGTTTCTCAAGTGTCTTGTTATGAGACTGCTTTAGCACTACAGTAGGTCTTCCAGGCTACACCAGCTGCTGCTGTGCATTAGATTTCTAACAGATGTTCCTGATGGATGTCCTCGCAGCCACTGCCCATGAACTCTTGTTGCAGCACCACAATCAGTCACAGGCCCTGCAGATTTACAGAGAAGGCACATTTGGGACAAATGTTGTGAGTTGCTCACAACACATCTACCAACATTATCATTACATGGACAAAAATAAACAGCTCAGGTCCTGTGTCATTATACTGTTAATAAGTTTAACATTGATTGCACTTGTCAAGTTAAGAAGAGCTCACACCCAACATGCTCATAGGAGCAATGAAATTAAAAACTGCATACAAACATTCTGCAAATTTTAGTTTAATGTTGCAAAATAAATCACTGTGACAATGTAGTAAAATCTCTGTCTTACCTTGGAGAGAGAAGTAAAAGGTCTCAAGAGAGAAAAGTTTAGTTGTTTGTTTGTTTGTTTGTTTTCTCTTGCCCTTCAGTACAGAGGCTTTATTTATTTGAACTACACCTCACTGCACATCTAAATTATATTCTGGTAATTTTATCCTGACCTTCATTCTTCTTGGAGCATCTTTGCTGTCTTCCGTTAATTCCAGTAAATGACTAGTGAGTGTCCTCTGTAATTTAGAAATACAGAACCCATGCAGCAAAAAAACATAAACTGTCATGACACAGCAAAGCATAGAGTCCAATACAAACCTGTATCAAAACATGAAATCTCTCACAAAGAATTTTAGATCATAAGACTTGGCTCATTAATTGTTTATTCAGGCTAGGAGGCCATTCTGCAATTGTGAGATTGGCAGATAAATAAACACAATAACATCTGATGAATTTTCAATGCAGAAAGAATTGAAATTTTCTGATCTTGTTTTCATTTTCAATCATATTTTTCATTGCATGGTGGTGCCAGAATTGTTGCTGATTGTAATGAGACTAAGTAACATTGTGGAAAAAAATGCAGTGTCTCTCAAAAAGAGCTTTAATCCTATATAGCCATCTTCACTACTAGACTGAGCTTCAAATGCTAGACGTTAAATAAGTTTTTCCAAATAGGTTTAAATCATCAGTTCAAATCATCAACCGAGCAGATTCTTTTCTTTTCTCCTGCTTCTAAGTAACTTCCTTCCTCCACAAACCCCTCCCCATAAGAATCACAGGGATTGTAGCTCAGAAAAAAAATCTGGCTGGCTTTTGAAACAAAGAAGTTTCTGGTGAGAATAGAGTAAGTGCAAATTAACAAAGAACAAAATCAACATAACAGACACTTGAATGGATATGATCCTTTCCCAATGGAAAAGAGTCAACAGGATATCTGTAAAGCAAAGTCCGCCTTCTTAAACCCATTAGGGTTCTCTGAAGGGATTAAAACCAAATGGATAAAAGCCAGTTGCTTTAAAGGAAACTAAGCAGTGCAATGCTGTGTTAGCCAGGAGGTGAGGCCCTTGCACAGAACGTGAAGGACCAGCCAGTTCTTGCAAGGAAGGGAAGATGACAGTTTTGGGATCTGTGCTCTTCCTCATATTTATAAACAACCTGAAAAAAGGGTACAAGAAAAGAGGCGGCAAAATACATTATTAATACTAAACTGTTTGGAGTAGCAAAAAAGAGGGCCAATATTAAAGAGGCCTTCAGAGAATACAACATGATAATAAATTGTATTTGAATTTCATTGTAGATAAACTTGAAATGATACATAGAAAAAAGTGTAATCTCATATAAAAAATGATGATAAGATTTTAATTACTGTTATCAGTCAAGACAACAAGAATCTTGCAATTGAAATGTTTATTCAGTAGCACCATGGTCTTTTCTGTATTTCTTCCCAAACACTTTTGAATGGTGCCTACAAGTGACATAGTTGACCAACATCTTGAAAAATGTGAAATTCTGATTCTTTCATCTCCATAAGGACATTAAAAAAGTTCAGAGAAGGACAATAAATTACACAGATACAGAATGAAGAGCAGGTCCACAAAGTAGAACAGATCAATTTGGAAAGGAGGCAACTGAAGACAAATATGATAGATGTCGACAAAACCAGCAGTGTCACACAGCAGTTGGGTTCCAATTCAAGAACTAGGAGGAATAAAATAAAAACAATACGAGAAAGTTTCATAACAAGCACAAAGAGAACATTCTTTCCACACCTGAAGATCGATTTGTAGAAGTCGTTGACACAGGACGCTGTAGGTGCCATAGTTTTCCTTGGATCCTGAGAGAGATTTGTCAAGTCCATAGAATAAAAATCTATCTAGTGGTGTTAAACAGAAAAAAAGTTTCTCTTGGCACTGGAAATCACCTAGAAAGATAATAGGGCTAAAGATATCATATATAGTTCCCCTATTACTCAGCAATGTCCTGTGGCAGTTGTTGAAGACAAGAAATAGAACATGGTCTGCCATTTTCACTAAACACAAACAGTGAGTCAGTTGCAAGAAGCATTTCCGTCAGTGACAGAGCTGACTTTGGATGTCCAATCAACCTGGAAGTGGCCTCCATACCCTCAGCTGCTGGGATTGAGGGAATGGTGATATTTTTTTCAAATTGATAATCACTTCTGCATACAGGATGAATTTAATAAATCTCCATCTAATTCACCAAGTAACATATTATAATCCAGAATTTCATTCTAGAATTCATTTATCCCTGAGAGCTGGGAAGTCTATGAATCACCAAAAAGTGCATTGTCACACTGAGCAAGGAGCCTCTATTTCCCTGCATTTTCTTCTAACAGGCTGCAAATTTTGAATTTGCATGTGAGTGTGTGTGTATGTGTTTTGAATCACTGTGGTAAAAATTAATGCAATTAATTATTGCAATTAATGTAATGAATGTAAAGAGGAGGAAATCTTCAAAGACCAAATACTCAATCTGGGAAACATTCTTCTCAATAGAATAAAACTTCACTTTCTAAAAATGTTTTTGAGTTAAAAGTTTTTTCTTTCCTACATGTCTACTTTGGCCTTGTTTGGTATATTCAAATACTTTTAACCTAGTAAGTTATATCCAAAAATGTAATGATGTGATAATAGTTCTTATATGTGTGTGCTCCAAGCCAGATGTTTTATCACTGAATTTCAAATATTTTCCTATAATGACCTTTGCTTTATTCCAGAAAATGCATAATGCTATTTAGTTTCTTCCCCTTAAAAAGTGCTGTGTAAAAAGGCTGTTTTTTAAAAAGAAACAATATGATATGAATACTGATGATTATTAGATCTAAAATAAAGACCTTTTTTCCCAAAGACTCTACAGAAAAAAGAAAAAAAGAGCAGATTCTATAAAAAATATTGCAAGAAATATTCTTAAAATGAGTTCCAGTATTTACTAAGCATTAGTACTGAACAATATGAAAATGTTTTCCATTTGGTTATATCAGGCTTGATGAATAGATGAGGTAGTAAACTGTTTGAATGCAAAGAGCTTCTTTTCTGCATGGATTGTTGACTTGTTATTTTGCATGCCTGTGCCTGAGAACAGCACATGAGAAAGCAGCTTTACATTTGATAATTTAGACTGAAATATTGAGTATTCTCAAATTGGGATACAATTACTTAGGAACTATGAAAGAATTTGGTACCTACTGGTGAAGAAGTCCGGGAGAGAAATTTGGTTTAGGACTGTGACAAGGAAATTAGATCTCTTCTTGGGTCACTCTTTTTTAGGGTCTTTATTAAACCAAATACATCAAGTAACAAATAGCTGACATACTAGGCCTCCCTCTTTCTAAATTGAAAAGTAGTTTACAAAATATTTTTTAAATAAATGAATTTAAAGAAAAAGAAAAACACAGAAAAAACCAGTTCTGTCAAAAATTGAAGTAATCATATTCCAACTTTTCACGATTTGCATACCGGTGTGACAAAAGGCCAACCACTTTGGTTCTGAGAGAAACAGTAAAGAAGCAAAAATAAGATTAAAATATGCAGAAAAACCACCTGTGAAATATCTATTTTCCTTCTCATTACTGCTGGAAAATCCAGCTAGTTGAGTTAGAATACACAGAGATTAAAAATGACTACTCTACCTAAAAAGCAGAGGCAGTGGAAATAGCAGAAGGCATCTGGAACATTTCATTAATTATTTGTTCAGCAGTTATTTTCAACCTAATATATAAAGACGCTGTCAAAAATTGTGAGCCATAATATTACTTGGTTTTGTTCTGCTTCCAATGAAATAGATGTTTGTTTCCTTTTTTTCTTTTCTTGTTTTACACTGATGCTTCTCATTAGGTGTTAGCCTTGATCTATGTATGTCATCTGGTGCACATGCTCTGCAATACAGGCAAGGAACTGTGCTGTAATTTACCATGCCCAGTCCTAATGTAGAACACATCAACTGGAAATAGCTTCCATTTGGCTATGCACATTCTTCAGCAGTTAAAGCATTTGGGAATTGTTACCAGAAATGCTGATTCCATTCCTCCAGAACAATAACTTCCGTTATCTGTGTAATATTTTGGCTTATATTTTACCTTTTTCTGTATGTTGAAGGTGACATACTATTATGACATTTTTGGCCTTTGTTTTTTAAGAGCTGGGCTATTTTTTCACCTTGCTCTAATTCTGGGTTATACATTTGTTGCTTTGCAGGACATGAAAATGCTATGTAAGAGCCTGCACAGATCTGAACAGTCAAGAGATAAGCCACACTAAAAGAGGGAACTTTTCCTCTGTACTTCAGTAGCACTTGAAAAATTAACTACCAACATTATAATGTAATTTACAAGAAGCTGTTAAAATTTTGAAGCCTCCTCTTTGCCAGAGTTTTATTTTTTCAGTCTTCTCTGTCATTTCTTTCTTTTCTTTTTTTTTTTATGGGGGGAGGGTCTTGTCAGAATTTTTTTGGTTTTTTTTTTTTTATGGTGTAATCACACAAGGGAAAAGGAATGCAGTTTGTCCATTGAGATGCAATGCTTTCATCGTTGAAACCTGTTGCAAGAGTGTAGCTTAATTCAGACATCTACTAATCATTGCTTAATCACAGCGTTCAAATACCAACTCTTAGTTTGTTTGGCTGGTCTATAAGCAGTGAAAGAGGAGGAAGCAAACATTAATCAAAAGAACATTTCCAAAGCATGTGAGGGAGACATTGTTCCAAAGATACGCCACCTTTAGCACATTTCTCTTCTGACTAGCAAATCAACAGTGAGCCTGATATATTATCAGACATTGGCTTGGGAGGATAAAAGCAAGGAAACTGCAGCTCCTTACCTTAGGACAAGCATCAAAATCACTTCAAGACAAGAGAAGAAATGAGACAGACTGGATGGCCCTGATCATGGCCATCAGACATCTGCAAATTAGACCAGATAGGAGCTTTAACTGTAAGGCTACCAGAGACAAACCAGTTTCATTGATCAGTAGCTGCTCAGAAAGAGTAGAGTCATGAATATAATTTCAAGCTGTTCATGTCAAATGGTGATAGAAGAGGGATAGTTAAGTGGTTTTTTTCAGTTTTCTATCACTTTACAAGCCAAGGTATAAATTAAATGGAATATCTTCAATATATTTAGAAAGACAAGGCGGCTGATGATCCTCTAGTTCTCCTGAAATTTCTCCATGTTTATGTCTGCACATGCACGCTTGTAGGAAGAGGAAAGGGGAATCTTAAAATCTGGGCTAATCTTCCTGCAAGTTTCAAAATCTCTGAAGTTCAAATGTGCCTGGATCATGTTCTTGTTTAGATTTATGAGAGTGTATCTGGGAAGGTGCAGCTTCTCTGAAATTCCATTAATGACTCTGGCTTAAATTTAGGCTTTCTGAAATGAATGGATTTTGAATCAGGCCAATTTCTAACTGACGATTTTCAACAGCTGTGGAAATGGAACAACTTTAAGACAAGAAGAGACAGACAATAAGGAGGACTCAGGGCTGCCTTGTAGCTATGGCCAAACTGAAATAGTTGAATATCAATAAATATCATTCAAAGATCACTGTCCAGGGGAGAAGAGGATTGGTCTCACTTTGATGAAGGGATAGGAGTAGCCTGAAGCCAAGAATAGAGATAGACAGCTGAGCTATGAAAACACAGAGATTCCATCACTTACTTTAAAGCTTTTAATTCTACACAGGTGGAGTAATTTCTCTGCAACACAATACATGCCATGGGAATGTAAGTACAGATTGCAGAGTAGAGGATTTTTCAGGTTGAGGAAAGAGAAAAGAATCGTTTCCTAGCTTATACATTCTGTTTTTTTCTACATGGGTTGCTGTCATACATACCAAAAAACCCATCCAAATTCCTTCTTTGTTATCACAATTCAGTCCTTGTATTCATATGTAAACATAAAGGAATGTCTCCATTTCTTATTCAAGGACTGCAATATTTAAATTCTGCAAGTGTCAGGAGAGATGTTTTTTCCTCTGGTCTTAAAATAACACTTGAACTGTGGGATTTTTCCATGTTTCCTCCGAAAACTGGCATCCATCTATGTGATAAGAATGCATCACCTCAGCCACAGGATCCACAGAGCTGGTTGTGGAGCAGCCATGTCTCCTGATGAGGCAGTAACCTACAGGCCTGTTTTTTTCAAATATCTAGGATACAGAATTATGATGGCAGAAACCATGGCAAAGGTCATGCAAGTCTTGGCTCCAGGACAGAGTCTCTCATCCCAAGATCAACAGCAAAGACAGGTGCTCCAGCCTCCCAGTTCTCAGCTCCTTCAGCCAGCTTGACCTTTTGTGGGGCCGCCAGCGAGCTGATGTGGCATTACATTTGCACACAATTGAACAGCAACTTTTGTTTCAGCATTTCTCCCCTTAGTGTACATACCTGAAAGTTAAAGCAGAATATTGCATATGGTGAACTGCTAGCCTGAGGGAAAGGAGAGAGGTTTCACTTTCAGCTGAAAAAGGCAGCACTGAGTAATTTAGAGTATTTAAGACATGGTCATGTTACTGATCACTTGGATACACTCGTGGTGCTTGGAAGCTATAGCTGGACAGAGGTCATGGCACAGCTCTTGGAGAGGCAGTATGGTTACCCAGTTGATTGCTGGACGATACACAAGAGCTCTGTTAAGACTGCTTTTATACTTGGAATAAAGAACTAGAAGAACAATGAATGTAGCAGTGTTGCTCATCTCTGTTTTTACTAAATGGAATATTAATTCCCATGAGTAACTTGGATATTTAAGAATATCTTAGGTAAAAGTAGTATTTGCATGGTCAAAGTAGTATTTTCATAAGAAAAATGGCTGTAAAAATCATTACAGGTAAACACAGCATAAGGATATATTTTTTATTAGATGGGCATTTCTGAAATATCCGACATAATAGGTATTTCTGTTACAACTTTTAACAAAATCTAACACAGTCTAGATGGAGATGACCAATTCTCATAATCTCCTTAAAAAAAAACAAACAAAAGTAAAGCAAAAAACCATAATTCTTGCATCAGGTAAATCTATTGAAATCTTGGGAAACTCATTTCTGGCAGAATGCAGGAGTTTACTAGTCTGAATTCTTGAAATGAGATATTGTTCTCTGCAACAGAGTAGCTACTCTACAGTAATTGAGTATAATTATATACAACATGCTGAGATGCTCCAAGTTGTAATATCTGCTTAATAAACCAATTTGCATAACATACTTTAATCAAGACATTCTGAGTGTCAAATATATTTTCATCATCTTTTTTCAGTTGAGCTGTCTCTCTAACTTCTCTTTTCCCGGTGAAAGTCCATTATCCTCTAAGAAGATTAGCTAAATCCACATTTTTGTCTGGTTTGGAAAAAAAGCTCATAAGGATACGACTAATCAAAATGTACTGGCATAATGGAAAGTGCATTCTACTGTCTTTTTAGCTTGTGAAGTTTTATGGTAAGCTTTTTCTTTCACCAGACATTTTCTTTACTGAGCTCTTTTGTTCTAAATTTGACTTAAGCACCAATAATTCAAGAAAAGTATGACAGTTGTTCTTCATTTTGTCCTTGTCCAGCTCTCTTCTCCAGTATGGAAAAAGTAGAGTCTTTGTCCTGGCAGGCTATAGAGGAATGTCACACTCATTTCAGGCTTGGTATGTTGGATGAAGGAGTGGAGTCAGAACGTGTTCATCCCACTGTCTTGCACTCCTCTTATCATGCAGAAAACCAGAGAAGTCACAAGGTGATGTTACCTCATATTAGACAGTAAAACAGAAATATGTAGTCACTAATTTCCTTTAGTACCCAAACTACTGTTTATGCAATATACTGTGTATATGGTTTCTCCATGCTTCCTAAACTAAAATTAAGATTTAATTGTATCAAATATGTCCAAAGTGAAAGTGCCAATATAAGCATCTCCATAACACTGCCGCATTTCGTGATGTGAACTGGAAAGGTCATGGTCTAGCTCTGCCTAGAGCATGACATATGTTTCACATCCCAAGGGAAAACAAATTTGGATTTTTGTGTTTCAGTACTTATTCTGGATTTAAGCCTTACAGGATCTGTTTTTATTTCTCTGCCTCTGTCACGTCAAAATTTGCCATTAGATGACTGGAAACATCACGATAATCCATGTATTTGAGTGCAAGTCTCTTCCTTCAGTCACTGAGTCACTATTCCCATGGAGCTCAGCTCAGTGCTATTCAGCGCTATTTCCTATGGCATTAAAATTTCAGAAGACAACTCACAGTTAGCTAGCAGAAAGATAAGCTGTTAGGTGAGTCCTTTTTGCTGTAATGATAAGAAATCTCCAGACTCCCCAGAAAGACTTATGAACCTAGATTATGCTATGAAGATTCATGGGCTCCAGCAAATTCACAGCCCCAAGGCAATAACTGCTTTTTCATCTGCTGGCTGAAGAAATAGGGACCTGATGAATAATTGCCCTTGCTGATCAGTCTCAGTGACAAACTTCAAGAAACAAATGGATTTCAATTGCCAGTCATGTTCTTCAATGCACTCCTAGAACATCTGAAATCCAGAAAGGCGTACATAGTAAACCAAAAGCTCCACTAGAATCTATATAAAAGTCATAATCGGACTTTAAATACCAAGCGCTTTATTATTTTTTTTTTCATACTAAAACATGTTTAAAAACATCAGCTGCATGTACAATTTTAGCATGGTTGTCTGTGTTGCATTTGGAATTAAATGGTGACTGCAGGGAAACTTAATGAGCTGTAAACTGCATGGGCATTTGTTGTGTTTTCTATCTCTTGTTCTTATTGGCCACTTTTGGAATGCATTATGGCTTTTTCAATATGTTTTCATGCTCTTCAACCTATTCAATTCCCTGCAACCAATTAAATCAGCACCTTGACATGTATGAAACTTCATCCCGCGGCACACGAGGATTCTTCCAACACTTTTGGAAATAAAAATTTAGCTCTAGAAATTCCTTAAACAGTGCCTACTTTTCTTGGAAATATGAATCTTTAAAAAGAAATGTTATCCACTCAGTTCAGTCTAACACTGTGATTTAAATCTCATATATTTCTTATTCTGAAGACCTATGTAATCTGGATTGTGCTGGAACAACTTAATGGTCAGATACTCATGTCCTAGACTGTGAAGAGACAGTGCTAATGGTTGTTTCAGCAGGGCCGGAAGTTCACACTTAATCAAAAGCACATTTTCAACTCATATATTCTGCTAACAGCAATTGCAGAGCATTGCTGGGATTCACATCTTTAAAATACATCAGATGAATCTAAGACAGATGCTATTTGCAGGCATACAATTAAACTGAACAAGCATCCATGCTCTGATGTCAACTGGCAAGACACCAACAAAACTGGCTAAGCTGAATGAGAGGTGACCAACTAACAGGTATAGTTTGAAATGGAAACTTTGTCACTGGAAAAGAAAAAGGCTGAATGACAATCATACTTTCCATTAAAAGTGTCTTTTTAAAGAACAGGTGGAATTCAAATTCTGGAAGAGAAAGCAATTTTTAGCACACAGATCTATGTATTTTCCAAGGACTTCAGCCTCTATGAAATATCACAGGATTGGAAAGAAACTATTACAGTGTGTTGCACTCACTGTGCTCCCCAGATCATTTGGAAAGAACAACAATTTAGACGTTCAGAAAGAAATGCGACAGAAGAAAGAATAAGACAATATTTTTCAGTAACAGAATAAGCAGAATAGAAAAGATGGGTGTAAAATAAGTATGAATCTCAACTATATTCTGTCTTAGTAGAGACTGACTTGGGGGGTATTGGATTATATTCCTTCAATTAGTATCAACTTTACTGTTAAGACAACCCTCTTCACTGGTGGCTTCAAATCACACTGTTCAAATGTACTGTAGGGGTTTGTGGTCAATCCTGAAGAGATTTTCCAAAGCAAAAATTCTAGTTTGCATATTGCAAACATGAGTATATTTCATGAGCTGAAATAGAATAACTGTCAAAGGCCTGCATTTCAGCTGAACAGCCTTTTTCTCTTTAGCACTAACTCCTTAAACCTGCTACTACAGTCAGCTTTGTTATCAGTGTGCTTGTTTATCAAAATTTATTGTTGCATTCCTTCAGTCACATAGGAAATATAGCACCTCCTCTGTCCTCAGGGTGTCATTCCCTTTTCACAGGTAGCAGGGAGAAGAGAAAAAAAAATTCTATGCATCTCACTGAGAACCATGGTTCAGAAGTTCTACTCACCTTCCTCTAGAATTAAATCTAGTATTTTTATTCAGCAACAGCAGCAGCTGTTTCCAGAACATTTGCAAGTCTCTCTAAGTTTGTACATTGCCTTTTCAAGCTTGGCTGGTAAGTTAAAGTGGGGGTTGTTTTTGCAGTCAAACTAAAGCCTTTGACGTGCTATGAAAATGAAGCCATTCCAGTCATGGCTTCCAGTACAACCCATACTTGGGCTTTGCATCATGCATACTCAGCAGGACACATCTCTTCATATCATTCTCTGGAGATGTTATTCTTACTTGTAGATTCCTTCCTTCTGACTTGTAGTTGATCATAGAATCATAGATTGATTTGGGTTGGAAGGGATCTTAAATTAGATCATCTAGTTCCAAACCCCTGCCGTGGGCAGGGACATTTTCCATTAGACCAGGTTGTTCAAAGCCCCATCCAACCTAACCTTAATCTTAAGGGCTTCACATATCTTGCAGATACTCATTTAAACTTCCATTGACATTTTCAGGAATTCCCAAATGGACATCTGGTCAGACTCCTCTAAATACAAGTCACCTACTTGAAGGCTTGTTACAGGCAGGAGAATTTTCAGAATCCAAAATTTTAGCATAGTTGTCTGTATTGCATTTGAAATTAAATGGTAACTGCAGGGAAACTGAAGGACCTGTAAACTGCACGCGCATATTTTGTGTTTTCTGTTTCTTATCCTTACTGACAACTTTTGGAATGAATTATGGTTTGGTTTTTTTTCAATATGCTTTTGGACTCTTCAACCTATTCAATTCCCTGGGTGAGCAGTACCTTGGTATGCATATTCAACTTCATCCTATGACACACAGCAAGATTTCTTCCAGCACTTTTGGAATGTCTTAAGCAATGTCTGTCTCATAAATAAGAATTTTTTTAAAGAAATCTTAGTTACTGCTTTTAGTCTAAAACTGTAATCTAAATGTCATCCATGTCTTATTTTGAAGATTTATATAATCTAGATTGTGTTGGAACAGTTTAATAGTTGTGTCCTAGACTGTGAAGAGACAGTGCTAATGGTATTTCAGATGGGCTGGAAGCTCACTGTTATGAAAAAGAACATAAAAAAAAAAAAGAAGGAAAGGACTTTAAATTGAACTAATATATTCCAAATCACATATTCTGCTAACAGCAATTCCAGATAGTTGGTTTAGAGTAAGATAGGACTTAAGACAGGGCAGTGTAAAGATGTTAAAACTGTAACAGCTGTTTGGCAGGTTTGGTTGGTAGTGTACTGAGAATAACCTAACACAAGTTTAACTAACTCTTTTTTGATTTTCCACTTCTTTCATATTGGCACAAGGCAGTAAGCAATGGAGAGGCATAATGAAAACCAGGAAGCAATGGAGAAATAAAATCTGGCAATGGGCTGGCAAAAACCCCCAAAAATCTGTTTTTATGATTCATTTCCACCACAGTGGCTGAATTCTGTTGTCCTGGTTTTGACTGCAATAGAGCTCATTTTTTTCTCTGTAGCTGGTGCTGTGCTGAATTTTGGATTCAGTATGAGAATAATGTTGGTAGCACACTGATGTTTCAGTTGTTGCTAAGCAGTGCTTGCCCTAAATCAAGGACTAAATTCAGTTTCCCATGCTGTGCCAATGAGGAGGTGCACAAGGAACTTGAGAGGGAGCATAGTCAGTACCGCTGATCCAAACTGGCAAAGGGGATATTCCATAAAATAGAATGTCATGCCCAGCATATAAACTATATGGGACTTAGCTGGTAGAGAGAGCTGATCCTGATTCAGGGATGGGATTTTGACATTGCTGGGGGGGGTAGTAAGCAACTGTATTGTGCATCCCTTTTTTTCCTTTGGTTTTATGTCTTGATATTATTATTATTATTATTATTATTATTATTATTATTATTGCTGCTATTACTATTGGTATTATTATTGTTATTATTATTATTATTACTACTGCTATTATTATTACTACCCTATTTTACTTTATTCCAATTATTAAACTCTTTTTATCTTAACCCACAAGTTTTACTTTTGATTGCCAGAAGTGAGCAAATGGCTGTGTGGTGCTTAGCTGCTCACTAGGGTTAAACTCCGAAGTATGTGAAATCCCAAAGGCAACTTGGCCATTTTATTTTGTCTAGCTTGGAAAGTTATCTCTTACTGTCTCCTGATACAAACACTTTTCTGCAGAATACCCTTCAGAAATAATTTATCTGAAACTTTGATTTGCTTAAATTGGTAGAAAATTGTAGCTACATGAAATATGCTGAATAAATTATTATTAGACAAATAGAGGAGTTTGTGGATGACCTGCAACTAAAAGAAATAAAATAAATTATGCTCTCAATTTTTGCATCTGAAGACAACTGTCTAAAGACTGAACCTACATGAAGAACTTCTCCTTGACAATTCAAATATGCCTGAGATGTTAACACACCTTGGTATTTTGTTGATTCATCAGGCTGCTTCTGACCTTAAACTGTGACTTTCTCATTTTATACATAGGATGATGAGCTGTCCAGTTTTTTAACTAGCCCATGGAGTAGATTTATTTCCTGCAGTAGATTTTGCTGAGGATATTAAGATGCTGAATTGTCATGGTAACAAGAAGCAAGTAGTAATTGATGGAATAGAGACAGGCTTGCATTAACCTTGGTATCAATATATACAAATGTATTAGATTTTGAATATTTTTGGTTCTTTTCATGAATAATACTCTGAGGTAGTTTATATTACATACTAAATTTACACTCCATGCATTATAAGGGGTAGTAAAGTTCAGAGGAACAAGTGTTTTATTTTTATATGTGGAGAATAATGTAATTGTGTGTGAAGAATAGTATAATTGTACGACTAGTACAGCAGACTTTTCTCTGTCTGACATTGAATTCAAGTGTACAACTTTAGGTGAAGGAGGCGCCAGCTTTCATGATCTCTGCTTGGGGATACAATCATTTGCAGGTGTGTTAAAGGACACATACAGGTAATCAGGGCAAGTATCAAACCTCAGCCAAAATACGAAGAATAGATTTATCTTGTTACCTTGCTAACAATGCGGGGCAGCAGAGACACACAGGGACAAGGGCTCTGTTTGGCTTAGCTCATCCAGCAGACAGCAGTGGGGGGCTCACTGCATCCTCACTGGGACAAAAGGCTTTGGGCATGTCTGAGAGTCTGTTATCTCTCCCCAGGAATTCTTCTTCTCCAAACAGGCAGAGGATGCATAACACTAGGCATAGGAAATGGAGTTTTACCACACTGACATTTTTAGCACTGCCAGATACAAGGCCACTTTGAAACTATTCCTTTGTCCTTGCCAAATCTTCTGGTTTCAACCCTTTCCTCCTAACAGTATGTTTCTTTTTCCTGTCATTGACATGGCCAGCTTGCTGGTTAAGGTCTTCTCTGCTTCTTTCCACTGTATAAAAGCTATAAAATATCTTCTTATCTTTTCTTTTCTGGATACAGGAAAATAAAGTCTGCTTTCAACAGCTGTTCAAGATGCCACGTGCTTGTGAAGGTAATGGTTGATAACACACATGGCTGTGAAAATGACTGTGGTAAATTTAGGGTGGCAAACCTGCTAATCTTAACCAAAATGTATATGAAAGTTCTGCTAAACTTGGTGGTTGGTTTATGTTTGATGTCATGCCTGCTCAGAAGGTTTTTTGGGACAGAAGTGGTTCACCTGGCAAATTACTCTTGGTCCTGCTCATCCAAGCCCCTCATCAAACATAGGAAATATGCCCTGCATTAATTTGTAAAGCAAACATTCAGCTAAACAAAATAGAAACAACTTAACAATCTCTGAGAAAAAGGCAAAGGCGACACATATTGACTACTTGTGTAAGGTAAAGAGGAAAGAAATTAAAAGATAAACTAAAACTATGAACACTACATAGAAGCTGTGAACAAGAAAAATCTGTGTAACATATGTGAGAGAATGTATATAGCTTTATGCTACTTTTCAGAGTTTTACAATCCTGGATGGCTCTAGGAGGTATATTTTCTAGGCAAGTTTCTGCCCAAAATCTTTGTTGCTCTGTCAGGTGTCAGAGAGGAGGCCCTGCTCTGTCCTAACTTCTTGGTAAAGCACAGACTTGCATTCATCTCTTGGACTGTCAGTCCTAGAAGAATTCCCACAGGAGCATCCTTATGGCAGCATTTTGCTTGTTGAGAAAAGGTTGGAGTAGGAGAGTATTAAAATGCAGGATTTCTTTTTTACTCTCTTTACTGTCTAAGCAAACAGACCAGTGTATTTACAGAAAGGTGTAACTCTCCTAAACAATACTGATTTCTACCACTGGCAGTAATTGGTTATTTTTACATAAGTAGTGTTCCTTATCTTACAAGCACGTATAAATGTGATATACCACAAAATAGTCTGATTCTGTAATTTGTCTTAAAAGTTACGTTGCAAGTTTTTTTCCATGCCATCCTCTACCAAATTTGAATTCTAAGAATCCTATAGGAAAATATTTTCTATAAGTTACATAAAATGTTTCACAGAGTCATGCAACCACAGAATATTCTGAGTTGGAAGAGACTCATCAAGATCATTGAGTCCAAATCCTGGCCCTACACAGGACACCCCAAGAGTCACACCATGTGCATGAGAGTGTTGTCCAAATGCTTCTTGAACTCTGTCAGGCTGGTGCTGTGACCATTTCCCTGAGGACCCTGTTCCAGTGCTCAGCCTCTGGGCGAAGAACCTTTTCCTGATATCCAGCCTAAACCTCCCCAGACACAGCTTCAGGCCATGCCATGGGGTCCTGTCACTGGTGACCACAGAGAAGAGATCAGTGCCTGCCTCTCCTCTTCCCCTTATGAGGAAGACCGCAATGAGGCCTCCCCTCAGTCTCCTCGGAGGCTGAACAGACCAAGTGACCTCAGCCACTCACACAGTTTCCCCAAAAGTCCTTTCACAATCCTTGTGGCTCTCCTTGGACACGCTTTAGTAGTTTAATGTTTGTTGGGATTTTTTTGTATTGTGGTACCCAGAGCTGCCCCCAGCACTCGAGGTCAGGCTGCCAAAAACCTGAGGACAGGTTCTGTCCTTCTTCTTCAGAGAAATTTTACCAAAATTTTCATGTGCACACTTGTTTCCAACTCAATGTTTTATTTCAAAGACAGTCTTGCATTGTAGCCATTTGAACAAAATTCCATTCCGTCTGGAATTCACAGTTCCTGCACATGCAAAGATGAACTCTGCAGAACTGACATGGAAAATCCAGAATCCTGAATACATCAGACCTGCTGCTTTGATGAATATTCAGTTTCCAACTCTGCAGTAAGTTCTGTGGATACAATTGCACTGACAGCATGGGAATAGATTGATCGCACAGGACATGCACAGCAGAAATGGATCTCAAACATGCTATTACCCTCCATCTTCAGGGGCAATTACACACTTTTCTGCTTAGAAACCAAAAGCAGAAATATAACATCATTTCTTCAACTACCTGTGAAAATTAATATCTAATCTTGCTTTTTTGTTTCCTCATAATACCTCTTGCTTCTCTTCACCCATCTTAGCTTGTTTTTTCATTCATCAGCTATAACTGCTCTTTACTATCACAGGCTGCTTTTGTATCGGAGTTTCTCTTACATTAATTACATTTCTACACTAGAATAATGTAGATCAATATTCCTGAGATGTGTGTATACAAATACAAGCTGCTCTGTAAAATAACAACTACACTTTAGTAATTTCTTCCTTTCTAAATCTAACTTTCAGAACTGGGGGATATTACTATTATTATTATTATTGTTGTTCTTCTTCTTATTATTGTTATTATTATTATATTTTCAGCTAAAATGAATATTGATGTCAGCATGGGCACATTTCAGTACTTTATCAGCTGAAGCTCTCAGGAGCATTTAACATTGAGCAATTTGTGATTTTTCATTTGTTCAGTCTTATTAAGAAACAGAGAGAAGTTTTATCAATAAAAAGGCCATTGAGCTAAATACATAATGCCTCATAAATTAGTTCAAAGCAAATCAGCTCTGATCTTTAGTGGATCCAATTCCCACTTCATTAATTGCTAATTGTCATGACAATAAAAATATCAGTTCAAATAACAAGAAGTGAATTACAATAGCTGCTCAAATGTCTGTTCAGATAAGCATGAAAAACATAAGTAACTTGGCATGAAAATTAATGTAAAAATCCATTCAAAATCCATTGGTATAGGTATTAAGTTAGAACTGCTTTTCTTCATGTCAAAGAAAATTACACTCTACAGAAAATGCCTACCACTGGAAAGAAGGTACTTCTGCTAATAGCACTGTAAAAAACATTGTGATGATTGCTCTAGCAGTTTTGAATATTTCACCTAATTTTCTACTGTCATAATAATAAATATGTAATTGTGTGGAAGGAAAGAGAAAAAACAGAAATTAATTAGATTTGCAGCATACAGGCACTTTCTGCTGTTTTCTAATTTTGCTGTCTAAAGCAGGTCACGAAATTTTACAGTGCAGTTGAATTTGATGTTTTTGTGGAAAGATATTTCCACTCCCTATTCAAATGTGAACATCTGTATTAATGCCGCATTTGAGGTAAAGATTTACACTATAACAACTTCAGCACATCTAACGTTATGCTCACATAATAATACTTTTTCTGTACACTAACCTAAACTGCTAATAGTTGTGTCAAATTCCAGTAAGGAGATGTCTTTTCAAATTGAACTGAAAGATTCTTGATTCTTTGGTGCCCGACAAAGATACTGAGGGCTTGGAGAGACAATGAACACCCACTGGACTCATCATTTCAGCTTGCTGCTGGAAGTAAAGCCCTTGTTTCTAGCGTGGCAAGATTTCTAGTCCTGTGCAGTGTGAAATCTTTCATAATAAATTCAGAATGAAAAATTTCTCTCTTCTTCTCTCCTTGACCATGACTTCAATATGTTTTCTTTAAAAAAAAAACCCACGTAAAATCACATAGGCTGCCATTTAAAATATCGTTGAATGTGTGGTGGCTTATAGCTCCTGTAGTATAAGATACCTCACAAAAGAGTAAAAATTTTGGACAGAACTTGTCTCAGAAGCCAGTCTTGAAACAGTCTTTAAACATTCTAGTTTTTCTAGAAATCCAGTAAAAATATTATCCCTTTCCTTCTGCAAGCAAAGCCATGTCTTCAGCACAGTGAACACGAGCCTATGACTCACTTAATGTCTTTGACATTATGACTCAAGTTTTCAGGTTGTCAGGCTTGCAGATTCATGAATAAACTGTACCTGCAGCCTGTGAAGTTCCAGAAGAAAAGTTTTTAAGTTATTATTTCCATGCCACGTCAATTTTTAATCATATATAATCACTAGCTCCAGAAAAGCATTTTGGCATCATTTTGCTGCTCAGTCATCAGGTTACATTCAGCACAGAGCCCAGCACTTCTTATCTCAGCATCCTTCCTGAGCACTACTCAGAGTCACAAATTGAAAAATACATAGTATGAGGTATTGTTTGTATTTAGAAAGTACTAATTATACCTTTTTGTTCTTCATTTAAGAATGTGTCTTCATTTCACAGTGTTACTCTCTTTCTGACTATGCCCTATGGGGAGATTTCAATTCCAAGCTTAAATAGAAAAACAGATGTAAAAAGAAGGTAATTTATTTCTTCCTCTGGGGTCATGCAGTCCAATATCCCACTGGAAGGCACAGTATCACCGACACGTTCAGGTTAGCTATGGCTATGTCTGGGTAAGTCTTATAAACTGCCAAAGACAGAGATGACCTCCTGTTCTGAGCCATCACCAGTTTCAGAGCTGTATCACACTCCTTGTGAAATGGTGAGAGGAGATTTGACACATTGCAGCAAGTTTCAGGGTCAGAAGACCCAGACAGATGGCTTCAAAGAGCAGCTTATCTGCTGCCAGTTATGACCTGCCCAAAAAGATCATTTCAAAGGCTGCCACTGTCACCTAAAATGGAGGAAAAAGAAAAAAGTTTAAAAAGCATTGCCATGCTATGCCTAAGGAAGACATGTAATTGCAGGTATATAGAATCAACAAGTGTTTTGAAATAATTTTTTACTTTCTTTTTCTCTAACAAATTTTCTTTTCATCATATTACAGTCAGATAGGTCAAGCATTTGCATTCACAGTAGTACAGACACCGCTGTACTACTGATATGTCAAGCAATTATTTCAGTGCAAGTCAAGAATAACGACTTTTTAAATTTTTTTTTTTTTTTCCTACTGTCATTCATAGAGAGCAGAACCCTGCTCAGATTTTTTGCAGACTAAGGGGAGGGCATATTTTACTTCAATGTCCATTCAGCATTATCCTTTTTACCATCCCATGTATGTAAAAGTTAGTGGAAAATAAGGAAGTCTGAGAAAGCGTGAGATCCACATCTGAAAAATATGCAATCTAAGGTGTCTTATTAAAGGTATCCTATTCAGTACAGAGGATAGGCAATAGGCAGATGGTTTGGTTTTTTTTTTCCTGTTAGTGGTCCATACAGGGTACCAGTGAATGGGGAATTAAAAGAAGCCCCAGAAAACTTTGGAAGCACCACTGCCAGGCTATGTCAAGGCCATCTTGTGCAATACTTATTCATGTGATGAACCTCTTTAATTCTGTTCTTTTCCACAGAGAAATCAATTTCAGTGGTATTGCCTGGATGAACTCAGACATCGCACAACAAGCTAGTAAGCACATCTGAATTAATAGCTTATTTGCAAGTGTCAAGCTGCAAACAGCGTAGGCATCATCCTTAGCATTGATCATGACTAGACATCATATTTCTAAAGCACGTTTAATGTGTCTCTGGTAGCTGCTAACTGTGAAATAGTATTCTAAGCACATGCTAATAAAAATGCATGAACTCGTATGCTTTAAAATAACATCAATTTCCCTAGGACTAGAGGAGACTAACATGCAAAAAGGTTTCATATTTGGGTCCTATCCAGGATTTCTCCTGCCAAATAAAACACTACTAGTTAAGTTTTGAACTGTATGGTCTAAAATTTGCCCTTACATGAAAAAATACACTAATGACTGAATTATTTAATAGGTGCTTTTTACAATTAAGACAACATCCTGGTAACACTCCTGACAACCGAAATGCTCATCTTCTGCTGGCAAAGATCCAGGCCAGTCCATGCAGCTCATCTCTGCCCTTTCACTGGCATAGACATTCTACACTCCATTTCAGAAGTACTGTTGTCTTGTGCAGACATATTTAACAGATACTTTTCCTGTCATGAAAGGCCTTATTTCCATAAAGAATAAGATTATTAGGTGAGGTGGTTTGGAGGAGTTTTCAGGATCATTCTGATTTTGCAAGGGTTCCAAAAAGGAGAGGTAATTGCTCCTATCTGGAGCTGTTTAGGATGTCTGTTCCACATTTGCTTTTCACCTATGATCATATATGTGACTTGTCAGTGAAGACAGGCATTTCCACCTTTCAGTGACAATGGAAGTCTAGCTGAAATTTAGCCACCACCATTTCAGTTCCTTTTGATTGCCTTATCAAGCAAAAGTGCTTCACTTCCATGAGTTTCTTCAGCTGCATGGAAGCCGTTTCCTGTTAATTTTGCTTCTGAGAACAAGTTTGTATTACACTTCAGTGATTAGAAAGACAAATTTCATGATATAACATCAACTGGACGTCAGCCTGGCAGCCTTGCTAAGCTCTTTGAACTTAACTGAGAAGAAAACAAGCCTCAGCTTGCATGTGGTCTCTCAGTACCCCATGAGAAGTAGACTTTCAGCCACAGAATAGGGGCAGATATCACCAGTACTGGCAACAAAATTTAGCCTTAGAAACTGGAAGCACAGAACTTGAAGAATACTTTTTTAGTAGACATTTCTCATTATGAATAGAGAGAAAGAATCAGAGCTGACCTGGCAGCATGCTGAGGGCTCAAATTGGCAAGCACTTTTGACAGGCAAGAATTTCACTGAAAAATAATTGTATGGGAAGAGGGTAACCAGTCTCAATAATTAAGTTTTCTTCTGGGGTTCAACACACATTATTTTTTTGGCTGCTAAATAAATTTTCTTCAAAGGATTAAGATTGCAGATTGCTTTTTAAATATCCCTGTACTAATAAATAATACTCGGTAATAAAAAATAAAAATGTTCCTTTGTAATTCACATCCCTTTCCCTCCAAATCATGGCACTTTCTTCTAATTGGCTAAAATCCAAAAGCACAAAATACTTTTCTCTGAAACACCCCTCCTCTCTGAACTGTACCTCTTACAGCCCTTCTCTCTAATCAGGCCAGTGCAGATATGCTCTTCCCAAAATCTAGCTTATTTCTTTCCAATCTCCACTGTAGATCCCCAGAGCTGTACACCCTGGAATTAGGAACAACTTCTAGGAAAACTAGTTCATATGTGCACTGTGGTTTTTCATGTATTTTTCTTTTTTTTGGACACACACTGTAAAAAAATCAAGGTCTCAATTTCCTGCAGGGACAGATAGAGCAAAATTTTAATATGAGGAACAGCAGAACACAATTATCGGCTGCTATCTAAGACTTCTCTTCATCTCATTTGTTTTTTATTTCAAATCCAAACATTAAATTAATTTTTGAGTGTTAGAATTATTTTTTGGGGGTGAAAAAAGAATTCATATGTTTTCAAGGAAGAAATGCTTTGTAAAAGGCAGTATAAGAAAACTGCCAAAAGTTTTACAGCTGCATGACAATATTCAATGATCAATTCCATATTATCATGAAATTAAACAAGAAAGAATGTAAATTACTTCTATTTAGTTTTAGAGTTTTGTTGGCTTTTTGGATGATGGAGAGCATATTCGTTGGTAATGAGTAAGCATTTTTACTTATTCAGAGATTTTTTTTGAAAATTAAAAAGCTCACAGGGCCAGAGGACCTGAACATATCCTTCTTCAGTCTGGTTTTGTTTCATCAGCAACTTAAGTAGATTTGGCTTCTTTGATTGTTTGCACCCCATGGAGTGTATAGTCATCTATTTTTTGAGAGAAAGCCACAAAACAGGACATATATGTGGTATAATTAAGATGTGCTGGGGGCAGTGCCAAGGGCAATTTTGTCCCAGACAGGAAGTGACAGAAGCCACAGCCCTGCCTTCCAGCAGAAGCTCTGCCTGTGACAGCTGCCACATGACTTCACTGTTCTATACCTGGGCATCATCACCATTTTGGAAGCCATTGTGCCTGGCATATCCAGAGCCATCCCCACCGCTCGTTGGCAGGACACCACTACCAAAAAATACCTCCCAACAGGAAGCTTCTGCCCACTGTATGCAAAAAGGTGACATCTTTGACAGCTTCGTGTTTCCACACTGATCTGTGAATGTTTGGTTGCTGTTTCCAGAATCCCTCCTATAAATGTGATCACAGACCATTGTCTGATGGGATGCTCAGCTCCTTAGAACCACACCGTGCTCACATGTGAAAATACACCTTTATTTTCATCACCATCTTTATCTTGATATTAATATGAATGTACAAACAGGAGATATCATTTAATAGGAATGGTTTTCATTCACAAATACACCAAAGCTGATCTGTATTTCTTTAACTTCACTCTGAATCAAGATCTTCTTAGCTGGTATCTCTATTACAATTGACATAATTGAGATCAGCCTGTGCATTAGACCTTGGAAAATGTGTGTCACGACGTCTGTAGCAATGAAAGAGTATTCATAGACAGATCATTTGGCATATTACTCAAGAGTGGAAGAAATACTTCTTATATGTATATATGAAGGTACACCTTAACCACAATACAATCAAAAAGAGAAATAAAATATGAAGATTGGATCACATGAGAATTTAGAGCCAAAACAAATGCCTAGAAGGAAATTATATTCTATTTCTGGGCCAAGAGAGTGATAATGAATTACTGAGGGACAGTACAAGAAGCTTGTGAGACTGACTATAGCTGTCTGTTTTTGCCAGCAGGTACCAAAGTGCCTATAATGTATTTGAAAATTAAAGCCCAAGAATCTTTGAGTGCTGTAGCAAACAAAATGTTTACATTGATATGAATTGGGAGTGAGTATGAAGCCATGGGCTCAAAATAGTGCGAGAAAGGTTATTGAAATGGTTATGTATTGCTGACAGCTACAGCAGCTGGTCATCAACAACCTAACATGGGTCAGCTGAAGATACTCATGGCAACCAGATCTCAAAGAGTGACTGAATTCTGATATACCACAGGGGTGGGACAGGATAGAAATTATTCACATCTTCTGAAGAGCATGGTGAGAAAAATTCAAATCCAGCATGCTCCTGTAGAGAACTTGTCAAGGGATGTGGGACAGGGTGCAAAACCTGATGTCCCTTGTCCTCCATGTCAGTGTAACCAATCCTTAGTAAGTAACTTATAAATCACTTAGTAAAGTTGTGATAGTGATGGAGCAGAACCATTTCTTTTTCATTTAAATTGTTTCTAGAAGTACCTGCCACTCATGTATGGATTTTTTTTTCCCGGTGAAAACATGCCTTTTCTCTAAACGCCCTTTCACGTATTGTTGCTGCAGAAACTAGTAAAAAGTTTACTTGTCCCATTTCTGATGATATTATTTTTTGACTGAGGTTTCATTCTTAAAAGTTCGTGGAGGTTTTTTAATCTATAATTGAGTCATATCTTAACATTGTGTAAATAGCTGCCATTCATTTCAGAAATAATAAAAGAAAAACTGAAAAGGTTTTAGCAACCTATACAAGAAAACTTAAAAACTGAATTAATTTTCTTTAGAAAAAAATGTGGAAAAGTCAACCCTGGAGAAAAAATGCTATTGTTATTCCAAATACCTCCATAATGTGCAACCATGTGTTTTATTCAGGCCTTTGAAAGTGTTTCATTCCCATTTTCAAAAGATATCCAATAGCTGTACATGTTTATTAAGTCTGTTTGGATTTCTTTTATCAGCATTTAATTTAAGTAAACTTATTCACTCAACTTTCTTAGAAGAGTCTGTGGAAATTGTTTTAGGATGCCTTTTAAGACAGAATGACCTAAAATAATTGTATCTTGGCAGTATTCCCATTTTATTCTTTTCCATGACTAATATAATTCATATTTGATTAAACATAATTAGGCATTTTGGCTTTCTTCCCTTGAGGGGGGAATAGATATCTAGGTGTGTGAAATCAAATTCATAGGCATTTTGGCTTTCTTCCCATGAGGGGGGAATAGATATCTAGGTGTGCGAAATCAAACTCATACCAAAGGATCCGATATGAAGTCCTAGAGGAGCAGTGTAAGTCTTCCCTGTTTACTGGGGTGAGAACTCATCTTGGAACTCAGGGAGGTCGAAAAGTGTAAATTCAATTTTAGTTGCTAATCACAATCTCAGTTTCCCAAGTAGCTCTCTAGCCAGAAAGGGATAAGCTAACGCTTGTCTGTACATACTGAAGAACAATTCTTCAAAGTAAACAGGACTGTGTGTCATTTTTCTCTTCTCTGATTTGGATAGATTTCCAGTTATGGTGCCCATAACTCAAGCACTGAGACATGGGCCTTAAATCAGAAGTGTCTCCTTTTCTTGAAACGCTCATGAAAATCACTTTGTGTTTGATATCTATACATTAAGGAAGAGTGCTAAGAAAGGTGAGGATACTCTTGGCATAGCAGAGCTCACGGCTGAGCTGGGTAGGCAGTCAGCCTGTAAAACCCAGCGATACCAGCGCCAGTGCTTCCTAGTAACTCACTTTCTCTCTTTGCCACAAAGACCTAATGTCAACTAACGTGTCACCATTTAATCACCTCTGCAACAGAGGCTCAAACACACAATAAATAAACTTCTCTTAGGTAAGTTAAAATGTGTTATTTCATCAAGGGCTGCAAAAACCCTAACAAGATATGATGACATTATAGTAACTATAATATTATAGTCAAAGCTATGACTAGATCCAACCACCAGAAGATGAAGGTAAAAAAATTCATTCATGAAAAGAAGTTCTGGTTTCTGTATGTAACTTCAAAATTATTTCACAAAAAGTAGCATGTGTGCTCAAATGTTATGTCTGCTAGTGTTGAAATTGCTCCAAATTGTTTTTTTAAGAAGCTAGAAAGTCAAATTCTTCTTACATAATTCATGATGCAAGATATTTCAACTCAAACTATATAAGTAACTCAAATTATATAATTAGGTAATTAGTGCTGAACTACATATATATCTGATGTCCATGAAGACCATAAGAAAAATAACTTTGTGATATGGATTGCTTATATAACGTGCTTAGGAATCTACTGTTCCAATAGATTCTTACAATCAGAGAAGCCACTGACTGGATGGGATGGTGCATTATGCTGAATCAAGCTGAGAAAGGTGTTTCAATAAAAGCAAAACTCTGTTCCTTTCCTTTTTTCCTCATATGACTTCTGTCTATCAAGGGAAGGGCTTATTCTTAAGAACTAACAAAACAAAGATATATCTCCTTTCATCAAATCTGTACTTGGCTGCATAAGTAAGCAAAGATGGGGTATCCAAGCAGGTAGACAAGGAGAAGCAATGCAATTAAGAAATTAAACTATATCTGCAGTGGCATCTGTAGTGTAACTACATTTAAGGCACCTGTTTGGAGGTTTTGATCATGGACGTGTATCGACACACCATATCTCTTCTGAGTTTGTTTTCATGTTTCAGACATACTGTATTTGCAATCACAACATAGAAACTTCTCATATATGCAGGCCATAGTCAAGTAAGCAGATTTTTAAATACTAATAATAGTGTTATGCATGTGCTCAATTCCAGACAAAGAATGCCTTTTTTGAGAAGAAGTCTGTCTGCCTGCTTCTAGCAGGAGTCTTTTGTAGCTTTTCCATTGTGACAACGTTCACTCTGTCTTTGCCAAATCTTTTCTATTAAGATTTATAATCTTAATCTTTTGGTATTAAATGCTAACACCCTTTGTTAGTAAGAATGTGAAGTCAAACAGTGTGTATGTATGTATCAAACAGACAAAAATATGTGTGCTTGCCAAAACCTGATCATGTGTAAGAGGCCACCATCAGCAGGATTAAACAGTAATGGGGGAACTTTAGAAACAAAGAATAAATTCATCATGAAAGCAGTATAAAAGAATCATGAAAATTCATAGCAGGAGTCAGAGACCTTGGAGTGGAAACAGCAGCCATCAAAACTTGGTTTGACACTGCAGAATTTGCCCCACAGGGGCAGCAGTTCAGTCAGCAAAATACAGGGACACACACCTCGGGTTTGTCTGTGCACAAGAACTCACAAGGTGCTTTCTCACCAGCTTGTGAATTAATAGGTTATAGAGAGCAGCACAGGCACCTATAAAGCTGTAGTGTCCATGTCTTGCAGGACACAATCCAAGTAGGGTAACCTGTGCTTTTGAAGGTGCGATGCGGCTTGCAAATCACACATCCCTTGAGGGTGCCATGGGTATGATGGCAGCTCTGCGAATATCTGTCTCTCTGTGTGTTTATGATTATAGATTTTGGGGACTGCTTATCCAAAAATATTTAGAAACTTTTAGGTACTTGATAGGTTTTTAAAGTGTCTTGTGTTGTGATTTATATATTGTATTACTGATATTGACCCTGAAAATAAATATGATTGCAGGTTTTGTTTACGTCATCTATAAATCTATAACTTGTTTTTATCCTGATTCAGTTTAAACTAAATAAACTGAGGAATTTTCTTTATGACACAGTATTTCATCAATTTTCCCCTTAACTAGCTCTGAGGACTTTCTGTCTGAGTTTACTGATAGTGTTGCTCACTCCTATATTGTTACGACTTTTCGTGTTGTGCTCCTGGACACGACATTGTTTGTACAGGTATGGTCCAGAACACTGAAATCCCAGCACACATATTAGGAATAGATGAAATCAGCAAACTTCTCATTCCTCAAGCCATTTTCTGTGTTTTAAAATAAGAGTATGATGAGGATGAAACACAAACTGCTATCCTTCATCAAAGATCTTGGAAGCCTGTCCGTTTGAAAAGTGTAGTTGTAAGCTGATACTTATTTTTTTGCAGCTTTTTCAATAGATAAATGAGGAGAATACAGCTGCCAGCAATTAGAGATAGATCAAAAATGGAAACATCTGGAAAAAAATGAAAGTCTGCATCGTGTTGAAGACTTGGAATGTGGAAATACCGTAAGTAATATAGGTGAAATTATTTATTTACATGAATTTCAGAGTACCTAGGGCAATAACTGGCTTAGAAATGGAGCCCAGGTAAACCTTTTATTTTTAACAATCCCATCTCAGTTATAAGCAGGGTGACTAGCCATACAAAACACAATCACATACACAGATCTTAATATAAGTGATAATAAAAGACTAGGAACAGGAACTTCTGAGTTTGAAACAAGGAAACATCCAATATAAAGGAGGCCACTTCCACTTTAAGCATCTGCCATTCCTAGCATATAATTTTCCTAAAACAGAGATGAGACTTTGACAGAAAGATTAGAAACATCTGAAAGTCTTGATGTAGTGGCTGGTTATTTTATCTCAGCTGAATATCATTCCATTAATGCTAGGTCTATGCAGCATATCATTCTAAAGAATAAAAGTATTGGAGTTCCTGTTGAATAACAATCAGGTGTAAATTCCTTCAGGGACTCCAGATGACGTACAATTCTGGAGGCTGCTTTGTAATTGGAACAGTTCCTGAATTGCTCTTCATTTGCTTAGAGATTCAGATTTCTGTAGGATCCTTTACACATCAAGTACAAATCTTATCTTCATATTTAACTTGCTTGTTCTAGCTTCCAGATAAGTAATCTGATCTTCCCACTAAAAATCAGGCCAAATAATCAATCATGACAAATTCCTGAAAAAACATAATTAATAGAATTTTTGCAGAGTATTTTATGTATTCCCATGCATTATTCAACTTGCCACTGGCAATAGCTCTGTGCCTTCATTTCTGTGGTTTATGCCTAACTCTGTCATGCTGTCATGTGCTATAAGTCCAAGGAGAATACTATAGAATCACTGAAATGTGGAGAAATAGAAAAGTCTACAGTGGAAGGGATCTCTGGAGATCAACTGATTGAACTCTAGATTAAAACACCCGAGGCTCTGTAAAGCGCAGTCCTGTATATCTCCAGCAAGGGATATTCCATCACTTTTCTGGGTGAACTATTCCAACATATAATTGTTCTCATGGTGAACAAACTTTTCCTTAGTCCAGGTGGAATTTCCCTTGGAGCAACTTGTGTCCATTGCCTGTTGTCATTGTAGCTCCTTGTGAAGAGAGTATCTTTACCTTCTCTGTAACAATCTTTCGGGTATTGGAAGACTGGATTTCCTGAGTCTCCTTTATTTTCCTGGGCTAAATAAACACTGGTCCCACAACCTTTCTCTGATTGTCATCATCTCCAACATTGTCCTCATTTTGCTGGGTTTCATAGGACCATGTCAAGGTTTGCAATGACTCTCTTGCCCTGGGGAAACCAACCTAGACTTCTACTTGTTATTAAGATACCTGTAAAATCCCTGTTATTCTTGACATCTCTTGCCAGTTTGAGGGAGAGCTGAGCCCTGCTTTGCCCTTCTGGGCCACCACCCCTGCTGAGACCCAGCTAAAGAGCAAACAGAAAGTAAGCACAGGCACCTACTGGCCCTGGGTGAGACCTCTACCCCATGGGTCCCTTTAAAGGCCATAATGAGCCCTGCCCTGCCCCTGTCCCTCAACATTTTCCCTGTGTAGTTTGCTTAGCTCATGAGTGTAGCTGCTGCCACACGCCCACATAGCTCTCACTACAAAGTTTAGGAAGAAATCTCTGTATTTTTTTCCAGCTGATATATTTTTGTGTATAAGCTCTTTCAATCAGTGGAGTAATTTTCAAACACCAATTTGCTAGAGGTGGAAAAGTAGGGCAACAAATGCTGCATTTGTTACTTGTAAGCTAATGTAAGCAGAATAGAGACAGGGCAGAAAAGTACATGTATATTCATCTGTACCAGACTAGAAAACAATAAAAAGTAATTTGTCTTTCTGTCCAAAGAGAGATAGCTAGAAATAACTATCCTGCTCTGCTGATGGCAAGCATCACATCACATTATAGTGGCCATGTAAGGAGAAGCAGCACAATTATACATTTCAGAATAAATTCTCATATACTCAATTAAACAAATTCCAGACTGGCTTATACACTTTAAAAAGTAAGTATGTTAATATGACACATCCTTTTGCTTTCACTTTTTTGATCAAGACAGTTGTGCAGATTGCTTTGGTCAACATAACTTTAATAGGTGATAGATTAAATTATTCAAATTTTTTTAACCATTTATCAAAAGAAACAAACACTATCAACAGTAATAATTATATGACATACTGCATTGCTGGTGGGTCTGAGTTGAATGTTTACAGATGAGCAATACAAATGATTATTGTGAATTATTGAAATTCCCTTTTAACATCTGCAACACCGAAAAACTATAGTGACAAATCTGAAAAAGAGTGCTGACTCTAGTATGACAAATTAGTTGAAGCAGTTGCGAGTCTGTCAATTAATTCTGCACACAGATTAAATACGAATTTCAGTAACATATTTACACATAAATGCACATGAACAACACTGTAATAAAGAATAAAAGGGGCATTATGTTCAAGTGTGCAGGATTCTGTCTTCTTATTACAGTATATTTATATTTCAATGATGACTAAAGATTAGGCTGTGTACTGTACATGGAAGCTATGCGATCTTTTTGCTGTTCAGACAGCATGGATTGCAGAGTGCTGTAACCTGGCCATTACGGTCATTTTTCTGGAGGACACAGCGATTAGGAAAAATGACTGAATCCACAATCATTCTTCAGTCTTGTAGATTGCAAAGACTTCCTACCTCATCAAAAGTCAATCTCCCAATCTGAGACGTTTCATACCAACACAATTGTTAAGTTTGTACAGTGTTGTTACTATCTAAAAAGACAACACAAAAAGTACTTCAAAAGTTTTTTGAGAAGTCAAAACATGAGATTCCACAGACATGCAAATCTGAATATGCAGGAAAGGCAGCCAGCTCCTTTTACACACTGAAATGAGACTATCCTTTTTGCTATGCTGTGTAACATTGTCATCTCTGGGTGAATCTAAACTGGAATTTCAAATATTATCATCCATTTTAGAGAACAACTAATGCATATCACTTTGCAGTAGTAACATTTGGTATTCATCATCCCTGGAAATAGCAACTTCGTTACCAAGTTGAAGTGAAATAACAGGATCCAAGAACAGTTATTTTCTTTTTCTAAAAGGAGGCAATGGGTTATATAATAAAAAAAAAAATCTCATTTTCCTGTAGCAAAATTAAATGTGGAATACTCTTTGATATGAGCTGCATTATTTATTGGTATGATTAGCTGTAATACAGTATTAATAAACAATGCTAAAAATGCACAAATGCAGTAAGAAGTAAATAGTTTTAATATTATGATTATAGCTGTTTTCATTATATCTCTCTCCATATTAAATTACAATATATTAGATATAAAACACTAGATGGACACAATCTATAAATATTCTCAAGCTTTGTCTAATAACCTTGTAAGAATCTAATAAGATTGTTATATTTCATGACAGAATTTCACCTTTGGAGTATAGTATTATGTTGTACTCAAGCATGAAATCTTTCCTTTAGGTATCTAACATTAATTAAACCAGTTTCAAGCTATAATTTCGACTTTATAAAATGCCTAGTTTGGTTTTAAAAGTCTGGAAGTGTTTTTTGCTATTTTGTAAGAAACTAGATATATGATTGTGAAGATGTGGCATTCTCATAAATGAAAAACATAATTTTTTTTGCGTGTTCCTTGCTTAGATGGTGGAGCTGCTGAATAAAACTTTAGTGCATCTTTTTTGTTGCAAGTTCTATGCCCAAACGTTGATTTACACACATAATTACCTCAGCCCCCATGCTCAAGAGGTTTATGTAGAGAATCCTTCTTCCTTAGACACTCCCCCGCTGTCAAGTGAAGAAATGCACAAGTCATTTTTTAGCTCTTACTGAAATAATCCTGGGTGACTGAGTGTGGGGTGGTCTAAGATATTTTTCTTTCTGCTGCTGTTTAAATTGAAAAGGAAAAAACTTGGACTTTTCAGCTCAGCCTGTCCTTTTCCTTTTCTCTCCCTCCCAGCCTCTCAGCACTACTAGACTACTGCATGGTTGCCAGAGGCTCCATGCAAGTTCAAAAGCAGGAAACTATATTTTTTCTTTTTATTTCTTCATCAACAGTATTTTGCTATATGACACTGTTTCAAACAAAAATACAGTTTATATTTTTTTTCTAATGTAGCCAGTTAATAACAGTGTCATTGGCCAAATTGTCACTTATTAAATTTAGTGTAATAAAGTCTATTTCCATCCAATCTGTTGTTATTCAAGACTTTACATTCAACTTTTTAAAATCTACTAAGTCACTATGCCCACTTTGAAATCTTTCAGACAATTAATTTAATTTCAACAATTTTATTATATTTTCACAATAATTCTTTCACAGCGATCCCTGAAGGGTCCATATAAAGTGCTTTGATTAAACTTAATCTGCAGATAAAGATGGGATACTAAGTTCTGATCTTTTGGTGTAGTAATTGGAAATTCAAGTAAGGATTAAAACCAGTCCTATATTCCTGTTTTTCCATTCAGCAGTAGATAAATGCATTTTAAACCTAAGAAATCACAAGATAGCCACCTACAGTATTTATATGTATATGGATAATTTTTATTGTATAAAGCACCTCTCAGTTCCTTATCTTTGTTACAATGTAGTTTATCGTTACTGTCTAAATAAATTGACTTTGTTCATTGTAGGTTTTTTATTACAATTTTTAAATGCTATCAGATCCTTATTTAATGAGTCAATAGGTTAATGAAAACCCAGTTGCAATAACAGAACAGTAGATTTAATTTCTGAATTGTTCCTTCATAGACAAACTGGACCTAGAAATATGTATTAGACTTTATATTAATTTTTAAAATAGGTTGTAAAAAGCATAAAAGATTAGACTTCTAATACTTCAGAAAATGAGTGTTCTTCTTTTCACAAATAGAATGAGTACACATGCATTGACCATACAACCACAAACTGTGGGGAGAAATCTTGTACATTGCAAATAAACAACATTAAATTATATCTATTCATTACTTCTATTTAGTTCCATTAGAATAATTATTACATATACTATGTGACTTAAGCAAAGCCTTACTGAGTAGATAATTTGCCTTTTTTTTTTTTTAAGTGATGCCCTTAGTCTTTTTGGACTTGGGTGTTGTGATCAAATCACACAAAATTTTTTTCAAAGTTTATCTAAAACATTTGGTAGTCTTTTTACTCTGTTTGAAATTCGCCAATATTTGCATGAATCACACAAAGCAAATAGCCTTTTTATTAGGAGTAGGAATTCAGTGAGCTTGTTTTTGGACAAAAAGCCTGAAGCCAAAACATTACATTTGGAATGCTCACCAAAATTCCATGTAATTTTGAAAAATATCAAGATGGGAGGATTATAGCTATTATATTAGGTCTTGCGTAGGTCGTGAGATGCGTAGAGTATCAGAAGCTGAACATACTAAGATAGGACCTAGAGCAGCATACCTGCTTAAGAGCTAGATGTTTAATGGCACAGTTTGAACACACTGATAAGGGGGAGGAAAAGTTTTATCGTTCAGCTTAGCTAAATATTAGTGAAAAATAAGAGCTAAATTTTTTTGGGTCGCATTGTCACAGCTTTGAGCTGTGGGAGAATAATGCTGTTCTCAATAACTCTGTGAGCTATACAAAAGGAAAACCTTACAGGAGTTGGAGAATTTGACAGATGTATTCCATTTTCTGCCTACACAACAGAGAAATATATTCCTGCTATAATGTTGCACGTCAATAGACATTTCTGAATCTAGGACTATCATGATGCAGAAGTCACATTAATGTAGGCATAGCACTGACATTAACACATTTACTATACTATTTTTGATTAGAAAATGCCCTGTATAGGATTTTTAAACCACCTACATTCAATCCTACACAGTCCAGTGGTGCACATCATTAGATGTGAATACATCCTCCTGAAAGTCGTTGTTATTTATAAGCCTTTGAATACATTTTCCAAAGCTGTGAGGTTTGACAGGACTTTTCAGTAGTTTACTTAACAATTTGGGAATTCTAATGCCCTGCTTAATAGCACTTCAAAATTTAAAAAATTTGAAAAAAAAAAAAATCTTTGATGACTTGGCAGTCTCTCCTGCAGAATAAATAACATGTGAATAATTGGAAATAATATGTAATACAGAAGTACTTATTCTTTTTCTGCCCTCCATGTTTTCAGTTAGGAGTAAAACCCTTTACGGATTTTAGTCAGTATTTGTCCCATGATCTTCCTTATTTGATCTGAAAAACTGCTTTGAATCAATTAATATGTAATTCACACTATTATAACAAAATTCTTTTAATCAAACATGGGATGAAACTAAGTTTTCTTGTCTGCAGCAAGTACTTATGAGAAGAAGGAAGTTCAGGACTTGTTTACTCAACTTGAAAAAAAAGCCCAAAAACTTTTATCATTTATCTTGCCTGTTAAACGCAAATGTGATGTACAGATTTTTGAAACCACAGAGGTGGATAAATGACAGATTAACAAAGTATGGCAACTATATTAGTGCAGCAAGTTTAATGGAGGCAGACCTTTGTCTCCAAGACTACCTATGTTTTTTGAAAAATATACAGAACTGTGAGATGGTTGAATTTGCTTAAAAGAGATATTGGTGACTGGCCTACCTCTGAAAATTATTGTCTCTGTTGATTAAAAAAGAAGTCAGCACCTCTCAGACTGAATATAAATGCATAGCCGAAAAGAATTCTCTTTAATCCTTTTTCTTTGGTAGAGGTATATAGTGGAATTGCAATACCATGGTGATTGATGAGGACCAGTTACAGAACACAAATTAGTTAGGCCAAAGAATCTTGGTTGAACGAATCATTCAAAGCCATAACTAACAGATTCTAATGAACCCAGCTTATTCCTGGAAGATTGCTTGAGGACAGGATTCTTTATATTTCCAAAGATGATAGAGCTCTGAAATTCCAATTAGATCCACCAGATGGCTTTTAAAATATTTCTTCATGTTAAACCCATTGCCTTTTCAGAAGAGCAAGAGATTCATGTATAGCATCCTTATCAGGGCTACAGCTCACGAAGGAAAAACAGCCCCTAAGGATAAATAAAACTGGCATCAGCTGATTTTCTTCATAGCACAGAACAGAAAACAAGCAAGAGTGGAACACACTGAATTGCCATGGGAGAAGTTAGAGCTGCTTTTGCATTTGGCTTGCACTGCCCCAAATGTAATTTTATCATAGATGATATCTCACTTCAGTCTCTAAAGCCAGCTCCTCTCCACCTGGATGTTAATGCATTCAGCAGTCCCCAAAGGGTCTCTAACTAGGCCAAAAAGTGGCTGCCCTTGAAGAACTTCTTTTGGAGCATCCCAGAGCTTGACTATGAACTTGTGGAGCTTCAGCCTTCAAAATTTGTTGTGTTTGATCTATCATGCTCTGTGCTACAGTGGAAACATCATGGGAACGAGAGATAATTGCTCACAATTCACAATACTGATGTTGAAAGCAGTTTTCCTGTCTTGCGGAAACATGATCAGCTTGGTTATATGGCAGTGAAGTGGGAATGACGAGCAGTTTTCAGCCCTTTGCATGTCTGCTGGAGAAGAAATTTTCAGCCACAAACTTCTGAGGAAACCTCTCAACTCATCTGCAGGGAACTCACCTCTGTGCAGGGAGTTTTGGGCTGTGAGGCGGCTCTGGTGCTCACCTGCAGCATGGGAAGAACTGGGTCCACTGTGCTGCAGGTTTGTATCTTCTTTTCCTTTAGATGTCAACACTGCAACCAGAGCAGCTGACCTAAAACAGAAATTTAATGTTCTACAGTAGGTCCTTAACACAAAAAAAGGATCAAAGAAAGTAGATGTTTACAATCTAATAACTACAAATAAGCACATGGAAGTGTTTGAGTGGCAAAGATGTCACAGGGGTCAGGAGCAGTGTCAGATTTTCCATGGGTTGTTTTTTTTTTTTAATGGCAGCATCAAATCTCTTACAACTACATATACCAGACTTTGTTTTCCATGTCTGCTTGCATGAAAGAATGTCTTAATTTTTGTTTATTGTGGGAAAGCAACTGCATCTGTGCATACATATGCATACAGTCTAGGATTGCCTATGTACTGGGAAGTTTTTTAAAAAATGGAAACCCAGGTTTTGCATCAATTCTTCCAGCCATACAAAACCACTATTTCAATCCAAATTAAGCACTTTTATAGCTCAAATTTCAAACTTTCACAGAAATCTACTCTATTCACAGAGTAACATATTTAGGAAAGGAAAAGAATTTGATGGTGTGTAGGGTATAGTTTGTAGTTGGAAAGGTGATGGTAGCAGGGGAGGGGGCACCGTCTTGCAATGGTGGCCCCAAGTCAAGACTCTTTTTCTGGTAACTAGTGAATGTTTTCCCCATGTTGATTTTGACCCATGAGATTCCTCACTCCTACGCCTCCTCTTTTCTCTCCTGCCCCCCTGGTTCTGTGGGGATGGGGAGGTGAGCAAGCACCTGGGTGGGTCCCACCAGCCAACAAGAACCTGCGTCAACATCCCAGAGAGCAATTTTAAAATTCTTTGACATTTTAGTGATAGATGTGGAATTTGTGTAATAGTTAAGTATTTTGTCCCTAACACATACAAGTGCATAACATATTTTCAACTACTAATTTTGAAGGGCTAACCACCAATTCAAAAGAATTTCCCTATCCGATAACTACCACTCTTTTTTCTGTTATCTTTCTGGCCTACAATAAAAATTCAATTTAAAAAATCCATTCTTTGTTGTTTTGCACCGACATTCCTGACTGTTCTGCTTAAGATTGCAGCCTCTTTTAACTTTTGTACCGGCACATTAGTCTGTTCGACCACAGCTCCAAAGCTGGATCGGTCCATGATAGCATTTTTACATGGCGGGCACTTCCATTTTTTTAGCAGACATTTCCCATTTCTCTTTTTCCAAACAGCTTAGCTCAACTCATTTTCTACCAGACTATCAGTATAGCAGCATAAGGCAGTAATGATTCTTAATTAAAATACAGGGCTATCTGCAGTCTAATTTGAGCAGAATCCAATTGTGAGAGAAAAATTTTAGTGGAATCACACATTTTTTTGTATCTCAGAGCTAGTAAAGTGAGTTAATGTAATTGTCATTGATATGACATTAAGATGTTTAGGGTTTGCAGAACTTACACTGCTGCAACACAGAGATAAAATATGAGTTTAGTTTTGTAATGTTTTTTTGCCAAGTTTTCAGCAATAAGTAGAACAGTACAAAGCATATATGTGCCAAAACCTCTTCTTAAACTTTTACATATGATATTTGCAAACCAGTCTTGCTTATAGTCAACTGTTCTTCTAAAAATTATATACAGCAGGTATATTGATACAGTATTTTTTACATTATAAACATTAAAATTACACTGCTCTGCTTGTTGAAAAGACAATCTTCTGTTCTGTTGAAGCATGTGAAGTTCCTCAAACCCATTTTGACTTATTAGATTTATTTTTAGATGAGCTTTATATATATAATAGAATGGAATAATATTATATTTCTATTTTGATTGGTGTGACTGATCTTAATAAAGAGGCTTAATAAATATCAGAAGCTATGATTTGTAAGAGTACTTTTCAGGCTGACTTTTTACATAATAAAAATTATATTTTTAAAAATTTTGACACATGCAGTCATGATTCCATAATCTCATCTGGAACATAAAATTTAGTGTGTCTACTTAAATCCAAATGCTGAAAATAACTAAAGATATTCACCATAACCTTAAAGCAAACCTGAACTAACAAATCTTAGTTATTTATTCACAAAGAATTATACTCTACTATTAGCTTTCCTAAACCAATTATTATAGTTCATCTTATAGTTCTCCCTTTTTAATTAAAGTTTTTAAATTGTTTTTCTGATTTTTTTCATATCAATTTAAACATTCAAGGAAATGTGTTTTGAATTTTAATGTATAAAATGCTTGAAAATACACGAAGTATAGCTCAGATCCCTTGCATGTGTCTGAGCATACAAAGTTACACATAAGAAACCATTGTTTCTGCATCTCAGAGAACTCATTTTCACTTTGAAATCTAATCAGAAAAGTGTGCTTTAAGCCACGTTTTTCACATTTAAATATAAAACCCATGCAATATTAATTTTACTGGTAGAAGATCTATTACTTAAATATCCCATTTAGCTCAATTACTTCAGCATAAAGTCTTTCAAAGTACAAACAAAACATCCTATAAAGTATCCTGACCTCCACGGACGTTCTCCTTTCCAAATATTTCTCCTTGATACTGCTTCTCTCACAATCCATCATCAATATTTTTCCATAGGAAAAAAAATTCACAAATGATTAGTGGGGGCCTTTTACATTCCCTTCCTTTCAAATTACAGTTAACACAGTGTTAATTTGGTGTCTCTTTTGGATTTTTAAAATCAGTATGTGCTTTTGCACAGGCTTTTGGAGACTTAGGTTTACTGCATTGCTGTACTTTGAAAGCACTTTTGGGGCCGGATTTTTGTCATCTCTCCTAGTCACTTTGTGATGGTTTCTAAAAGTGTGGCAGTGAGTTGTTGTAAGCCAGACCACCACTTGAAAACATCCTGGAAAAGCAGACTTTATTGAGATTGCCAGCTCCATTCAGAATACTTCAAGGAGTTGCCAAGAGCTGGAAAGCTGAGGAGGATCAGAAGGGATATTGTTGAGCAGCTCTGAGTGGACAAGGATCCCCAGATGGCTGCTCCCTCTGGGTACTGAGCTCAGCGCAGCACAAGAAATGATGCAGCTGGAGACAGGAGGTTCTGCCCAGCCTGCTGCCATTCTGGGATGGAGGGAAGCCTCTGCTGCAGCCCAAGGCCACCACCTGGCACCTGTGTCCCTGCTTCCAGCAGCCTCCTCTCCTGACAGCCTCCTGGCTCACCGGTTTGGAAATGCCTCACCAGCGTGAGGGGTCTTAGTTCACAGTTCTTACTGAGCAAAGGCTTATCCCAGCAGGGACTGCAGGACCTTGGTGTGGGAGCAAAGTCTTACTTTCCAGTGAAAGACAGTCTCTTCTGGCTCCCATTTCTCACCAAACCTGACAAAAACCTGGCTAATGAATCCAGCTGCTACCGAGCTGGGACTGTACTCTCATAGGTCTTCTACCTCTCCCACTGAGCACTTGCAGTAACTTTTGCTCAAACATACATTTCTACATGCTATAATTTCCTTTTGTGTTCTGTGGCAATTTCTTTGTGTCATTTCTTCTGTGGCTGTGACCAGAATCATCACCATGGCACCGAAATTCTCTTTGTTGTTACATCAGAGATTAATTTGTTTCCTAAAGCCTGTGCCATGATTGAGACATTGCTCATTAAGAAGCAGAGGCCTGCATTTTTTGTCTCCTCTCTATAGGCACGGAACTAAATTGTTTTCAGACCATTCAGCTGAAATCCGTACTCTAAAATTAGGTCATTGCCCTGATAAATCCTTCCTGACTATATATCCAGAGAGCTGATTAAAATCCAATCTATTTGACATTACAATTAAGCCTCACATCTAGTTTACAGTTTTAAAATTACAGCTCTGCATCCTGAGAAAGATCAGAGGTCTCTCCTGTTCAGCTGAGGGATCAGAACAGTTCTACTGAGAGCATCTGAGGGGAGGAAGAACTGGTCTTGACACATATGCTGGAGACAGATAAATGCTGCTGAAAGAGGCCCTTGCTGATGAGCAGATCTGCTCAGACCTGCAGATGAGTCCTGCAGGGGCCATGTGACATTTGGAATTTGAGGGGGAGACTAATTTTTCAATGCAACTTAGCAAGTGAATGTCAGTGACCAGGAATGATACAGGCTGATTCTTTTTTATCAGTACGGTATGATCCAGGTCTCTTCAAAATTCTACTGTTCCCCTTAATTGTCTAATTTTTGTATGATTCATTTTCCTAGCCGGTTTTTGCTTTTTCATATTTCTGAAAAGCAGGGAGTGGCATAGGAAAGGGGGAGAGCTGTCCATAAAACCTCAACATTTTGTGTCACTCTGAACTTAAAACATGCCCGGAGGAGATGAAAGTTTGTGCTTTTTCTGCCTCTGACAGCAGTGACTCTGTAGTTATTTAGAAAGTAAGCAGAGAAGACTGAGATAGAGTCTGTTCTACTACACATCCCAGCAGGAGAGCACCCACAAAAATCCCTCACATTTTCCTTGTTAGACAGACATTTTCAATATACACAGGTTTCTCCTCTTTATTCAGAAGTGTCCTTTGTTCAGTCAATGCCCCTTCAGCATCTTACATGACCAGATGCTCTCAACCTCCCCCACTGCCAATACCGCAGAACTTTTGCTATTATACCATGAGCTGAAGCATGCAGTCCACCTTCTGCTGAGAGCAGTGAAAAGTAGTGCACAAGAACAATCTGTGTGTTACTTCCAGTGGGATTTCTTTAAAAGGGTGGCAACATCTACCTTTATATACTTTAAAGACCATTTACCTACTTATCTGTTGAACACCTACATGAAAAGCAGTATTATACTTTTCACCACCATTACACTGTTTGGACTAATTATGAACAAGGGCGCATGGGCAGGGGGAAAAAATCCTGATATTTATTATTGTGTCCAGTTGAAAACAAAACCTCCATGTATCCATTTCAGCTCCTCTATGCTTCAGCTTTCCTTCCAAAGCATACCAGACATTTTAAAAACACCTTTTGCCAAGGTCCTGTACCAGCCCAGTAGTCAAAAATTTCCCACTGATACATCTTTAAAAGAGAGAAATGTTTTATCAGATTATTAACTTTAGAAAATTTCTGGTCACAGTAGAAAGATAATTTTCACAGCTGTTATCTGGCAGACTGATCTATACCTTGGTTGCATTTTAGGTGTCCCATGAGTTGGTGGTGGTTTGCATTTATTGTCTGTTTAATTCAGTTGCCATTACTCAGGTTACATAGCATCATTTTGTTAGAAGGACCTTTACCGCTGTATTGCACAGCAGGATGAGGAACACGCACTGATCAAATATTTTTCCTGTTCAAACAGATGGTGTGCTACTCTTCATTACCCTGGGAAGCTTCCCAATTCATCCTAATTTCGCTCTTTGCTTTTTCACTGTTTAAAAAAAAAAAAAAAAGAGCAAAGCTAAATAGTTTTATAGTTAGCTCTCCAAATAAACCCATTTGTCACCTTTGGAAATATATTGCTTTTTAAAAGTGTGGTTTTTCCATACATAGCATTTTTATTTGATTTCTGCTGTACTATATACATCTTCAAAAAATATTAAAATGTTTTCTTGCATTTTTGTGATCGGTTGCTTCAGTGCCTCCAGAACTCTTTTTTAGTGAATGTGAAGAATTTTATAAGGCTGTTTTGATATGCATTCGAAAACCTCAACTAAAGCATTTGCTCTTGCTTTAACATGATATTGCTTGCTCTGTTTACCAAAAAACTGTACGTATTTAGGGGTTGCACTGCGGAGACTGTGGACTATCTTCTTATCAGTGTTTTCTCCAGTTGAAATCTCATTTCCTTCTTAGTGCATTCTCCTACACAGTGATCCCTTTTTGTAAATGTGTTTCTAAGTGTTTGCAATTTTAGAGTTATCTACCCTTTTTATCAGGCAAATATATATTTCAAAATTATATTAAGTGCCTCCTTTTCTGGTGCAAATTGGTTGCACAGACATATATATCTTTTTTTGAATTTGGATTTGTTTTCTTCATATGGTCAGTCACATTCAAATTTTATTTTACAGCACAGACTAATCAGTACATAAAATGTACTTTGCATTACCTCTGTGATCTGCGAAATATTCTGCAGTAAGATAAACAGGGTTTATTTTTTTCCTTCTGCATGTCTCTCTGTTGTCTATTTTGATTGGTAATATGCACATTTTGCTCCATGAGAATCAACCTCATTTGTTTCTAAGAGATTGTTTTATGTTGCTTAAGTCATATAACTCTGTTTATGATTCTTGGGGTATCCTGCATAGGGCCGGGAATTGGAATCAATGATCCTGATGGCCTTTCCCAACTCAGCATATTCCCTGATTCTATGATTCTCTTCACTTGCCTAACTTCTGTTTCCCTCTATGAGGCATGAATGAATAAAATTCATGGGTTCTGTTACCTTCCTACTACAGACACAGAGGCAAAGTTAATGTAATATCATCTAAAAGGTGCATTTGTCAAAGCTTGTTGTCTGAGGTCAGTTTCATTCAAAGTCACCCTTTCCTACCAGGAACCCATGAGCCAGTCAGTGTTGTCCCTCCCTAACACAGATCTCTGCAGTGAGATGGCAATTAAAGTTAACACAAGCAAGTGTGATCCCCTTGTTGCCATTTGCTCTCCATTTACTTAGTTCAGTCTGAGCTTCTCTTTTATCCTACTTTCTCTGTGTCTTAGTGCATGTGAAGAAGCTTTGCCCTGCAATCAAGCTTGAAAGAACTGAGAAAAAGGATGTTTAGCTAAGTCAATAATGATTCCTTCTAAACTCTATTCCCTCCATGCAATTAATTTAACTGTAGCCTGGTCTGAGAGGCTTAGGCTGAGAAAATTCTTCTTACCTATTTTGTTGTGCAACCAGGATAACATTTACAGTTGGTCATGTTGTGTTTGTGTAGGCTGTAGGATTTTTTTTCATATAAATTCTAACGCTATTGGGAAAAGAGTTAAACAATTTCTAGCTAAACAATTGTCAAAATCCCTAATTCAATGAAGCACTAAAATGTTATGTATAAAACTATATAAATACGAGTGTGTTTGTGTGTGTGTGTATATACACATTTAAGTAAATAATTAGATTTGCATAACTTGAATACAGTCTAATACAATCTTCTGCCCTACTGGTTTAGGTAGCCCACCTTCCCAATCGTTTGACGCCAACAGATGCTCATATTCATGTAAGAGTAGAAACTAACCACACTTACTAAAATTCTGTCATTGCTTGGCAAGACAGCACTAGCTACAAAAGTCTAACTCCCATCTATATCAATGTAACAGCATCCTGAGGAAAACAACTGAACACAGTGAGTTCAAAAAAAAGAATTATTTGGAATAAAAACCCTTGTGTTTATTACTCAGTAATATCTCCTGCACATTGACTGCTGAATTGGAATTCACTAAAAATGGATTAAAATGAAAGCACGATGACAACAAGCACAGTGTCTGCGCTTAACAGTCATAATTTTTCCTAAATACTAAAATGCTGCATTTTTAGAGAGAAGATGTAGCAAAAGATGGCAAAGAATAAGTCCTCAGTGCTAAAGATTTGTGCACTCTTACTATTATTTTGGAGATATTTATAGATGAATTTTCCTGAAAGCAGTTGCTTCTAGATATAACTTGTGATAGAGAAATAAAAAAAGGAAGTAAGCAAAGTTAGAACCAAAAAAAACAACAACAAAAAAATGATAGCAAAAGGAAGAGATGTTGGTAGAGAAGATGCTAGTATGATTTTAAACACCCTGTATATAATTTCTTTGCTATTTATTCACATTCAGAAGTCAAAATGGTCATCTAATTAATTTCTCCACTAGCTGACAAACATTTTTTAATGAGAGACTGACACATAGGAGGACTAAAAACATTTTATCTAGCTAATGAGAACAGCAAATTAAGCATGACAGTCAAAGTGTAAAATAAATCCAGTCACTAGGGTCAAGTGTTCCCTGTGCGCAGAGGATTTTCAAAGGGGTTATAACTGGGTAATAGATGGATGAACATTTTAATGCAAAGTTTCTTCTCTTGATGACATTTCTTTATATTCATTAATTTAAAGTCTTGTGAAACACACAAATGTACAAAGTCAGCATCATTCTGAGCAAAATGAGGTAGGGAAGAGGAAAGCAGGAAAATGAGTAACATGTGAGCAACATCTCATTATGAAGCCTGGAGGCACTGGGCATTATTTTAAGTCTATTTTTGGCTGAATGCTTCTGTGATGAAGCAAAGCATGAGGGGAAAAGGCAGCACGGCCTGCTGGCACTGCCTCTGAACTAAAAGCTCTCAAGAACTCCTCTTCATTCACCTTGCTGGCTCAGGTAATAAACTGCATTTTAAGGATAAGCCAATACCTGCTCATGAGAGTGCTTTGGGTTGATTGGACGGGGGATGTGACACGAAGCCATTTTTGTGGTGTGCACCAAAGCACTGCAATTCCATTTTTTCAGTGGACTGGACCCTGCACCTAACAGCCTTTTCCAGATGTGCAGGAAAAATATGTGGGGGGATAGTAACATCCTATTTTCTGAGAGTAACATTCATCCTGCCTGAGCAGTTGCTAAACTTGTGTATCAGCCACAGGTTGTACAAATGAAGAAAACAATCCTACTATAATCCGGTCTCTCATGCCTTCTCTCCATCAAGGACACAAAACTAGGGATATTCAAAAGATATAGACATAGATACTTTAAAGATATCTGTTTTAAAGGAATTTCTGACTACTTTGTACTGCCACAGAAACAGGCAACCCTAGTGATCGAATAACCCATAATCTTGTCACTTCATCCCTTTGGAGAAAGAGAGCAGCTGTAGAGAATGAGATTTGACTGTTCTTTCACCTAGGAGGAGGAAAAAGTCAATACACAACTATGAATAGTTTTTGCACCTTACAACAAAAAAGGAATAGATTGCATATCTACACATGTGCATGGGCAATCCTTAAAACAACATTAAAAGGACACAGTGTAAAAAACATATTATGCTCTATGCAACTATTTCATGGTATCTCATTTTGAAAATTTTGCAGATCTACTAAATAGCTGATTCTCCATGTGTATCTGTGGTAAATATGAAGTAGGAACACAAGCATCACAGCTAATAAAAAATATTGAAAAATATACATGCATAACTTCATGATTACACCTTACGAGATAACACTGGGTGCATAATTTATTTTGAGGAGTTATATTTTTTTTCATCAAGAACATTAGTTTTTCCCACACTTTGTCATGATCTCATTCACAGTTCCTTCAAGCAATCATTTTCCACTGCTGCTTCTACTGAACCAAATCCCACTCCTACAGATCTGCTTCAATTTTTTCTAGCTATATACCAAAAGTGGATAGCAACATGCCTTCCTTTAGCAAGATTTATCTAAAATTGTCATAAACCCCATGTAACTACCCTTAAAATATTTGATGTTCAAACCGTATCTCCTACTACCACTGTTTGAGACAGAATAGTGGTGTAGTAGGAACACGTGTTTCAGTACATTTTCTAATGTTCTTGCCTTCTTATTTTTTCAGTGGATTACTGTTGACAGGCTTCTTCTGCAGCTAGAGAAGATCCCCTTTTCCTTCTCTTTTTCAAATCCTCCAAGTCTTATTAGAAGTTGAGAAGCAGATCTGTGAAGACTGTAATCTGGAGAGTCAGCACACAGTCCTCACTAAGAATCATACAGGAATGATAAGTCATTGCATGCAGTTACACAAGAGAAGTGCATGGAGACAAGGCTACATGACTTCATTGACCTATTCCATATTATGGAGGCCTTCTAAAGTGAAGGAATTATAAGAGATGCTCTCAAAGAACACAACTTTTGCACTATGATCAGGATCAGTTCCTGTGCAGTTAGTCTGGAGCCACAGGTTTGTTTTGCTGGGTTTTAATGTACAGAAACAGATCTGTTTGTAAGACACTCTTCCTGAATATCCAGGTTGTATTTCAGTGTTTGTCAGAGTATTTTTTGTAGTTCAGTGGGACAGCTGAACATCAGTACCTATCATGTTCCCTTTGGAAATGCTGAAAGCACAAGAGAAACAAGAAACAATGAGACAGCAGAACAAATTTGGAGGCGCCTTGTGCAAGTCGTAACTCTCTAGCACAAAGCTGGACAGATTCCCACAGGTCTCACTCAGCCCTGGTTAGCTATAGAGATATTATATTTTTTGGAAATGCACACAGCCATTAAAAACTGTTTCTTCTCATTTAAAATGCAAATGCCTCTCCCCAGGCTGTTAAGCCCATCACAGTTTGGCAAAAACACACTTTGGAGAATACATCCTTTAATTTTACAATACATTGAACACAACACCTTTTATTCCATCTTACCCAGCTTTTGGGAAAACAGCTCTGCTTGTCTTCAAATAATAAAAGTAATTGAAAAGCTATTTAAAAACTTTCCTTATTTCTTGTTGTATGTTCTCCCGGCAAGCTTTAAGAGATGACCATCTGCAGAAGACATTACCAGGTGACTTCACTAAACAGTTGTCTTCCCCGTGACAAAAGCTTTCCTGAGAAAAAGAAAAAGGAAAATTCTTCTATATTAACTCTAAACTGTGAACTGCTATCTTTTGACATCCCATTGTATCATGGATTTAAAAGGATAACTGGGAACACGGCAGGCCCATTCTGAATGGGAGGCTGCACAAGATGACCTCCAGACCACCCCTCAGTTTCTTCAATTCTGTGAAATTATCCCACACTGGCTCTCCAGGCTGATAATCAGCCCATAAAGGAATCTAGATAGAAGCAGAATTCAGGACCTGAACAGACTCCCCAAACTGTACTTTTCTTCATCTCAAACCCTCAGAATACATCATCTAATTGCCTCCTATCCTCAGCTGTCATTTTTAGTCCTTCACAGTAAAGTTCTGAGTGAACTCAGAAATGGGCTACTCATTTTTCTTCAGACATCTGTCAGATCTATGGAGTTTATGCCATTTGTAATGCTTTTTTAAAAGGGTCAACAACCTTATCAGGCAGTGCCAAAGAAATATAATCAAAGACCAACCATGCTAAATTGCAATAGATTCTAAATTACATATTCTGCACTTTCAAAAGGTGATTCACAATTTTCTAGCTCCTCAGCTGACATATTTGAAATTGGTGCTTCAAAATGTCTGACTTTTAGCAGCCAGAGGCTGACCTTAAACCTGTTATTTGTGGAAAAGAGAAAAAAAAATGAAGAGAGTGGGAGGGAAAAAGAACTATTAACTGAGGAAAGACTATGCTGAAATTGCAGAATAAAGGGAGAAAAAGAGGTAGCAATGTTCAAAAACTGCACAGATCAAAAAAGGGAAAAAGCAAATAAAATAGAAAGATAACTGGGAAAGCGAATGGAAATGCAGAAAAGCTAATGTTAGAAAACACCGCCTTATTGAAAGAGGGGGTACATTTTTCTCTATGTATTCGTGTTCTGCAGTCAATATCAAGGTGGTGCTTTGAGACAATATTCAGGCAGTAGCAATATGTCTTGGTTGTGGTTGTCAGTCTCAGTTCCTATTATCCATGTGTGTTCACTTGTCTTTTTTGAATTTGAACTGTTTGGGATAGGGCAGAATACACAGAAATTTTTTGTAGGCAACTTGTTCCATGGAAATTTTTGGTTAGAAGAAAACTGGTACATAATAAGATTGATGGAAGAACTATGATTTTTATATCTAAAAGATCATGATGCCATGTACTTCAAGAGAGTCCAAGATTTAAAAAACAAAAGCTTGGGCAATCTTCTTAGCATGTATGAGTACTTGATGAAAGAGACTAAAGAAGATGGAGACACTCTTCTCAGTCATTCCACTTAAAGGGAAAGCAACAATTTAAAATACAGCAAATTCCATTTAGACCTAGGCACTGTCCAAAGGTTGTGGAGTCTCTATGGCTGGAGATAATCAAAACATGACTGTGCAAGGCCAAAGAATAACAAAGACAAGACTAGACATGCTCAGTGTCCCTTTGCAACCTCAATGATTCTGTGATGCTATGAGACTGGGATATGGGTCTTGGGAGAGTCCGGTTTGGAAGCAGACAAAGACTAGATTTGGCTGGGAAAGCAGCAGAATAGAAGAGGAAAATAAAGAAAAGAGTAGGAAAATGGAATACATGAGAACAGATATTTGGTTTTGGATAAATTTTCAGAGCAGTTCTAAGAGGTGATTCAAATAAAGTGCTATGAAAACTGAGCATGATTTTTTTGGTGAGCATATCATACCTGAAAAGGCACAGGCAATCTCTGTTTTCTTTTCAGGGAACATCAAAGACAGAGCTGTTGCATGAGGGGGGCTGAGCTGGAAAACGAGAGTGATCACATGGACAGAAAGAGACAAAGCTGGAGACAAGAGTAGAGGCAAGGCTATGACATAGGACTAAGGTCTATGTGTGGCAGGACTGGACACGGGCTGCTTACAAAGTGTGCTCAAGATCCATCAGGAAACAAGGCTGAAGACTCCAAGGACTGGAGGCAAGCACACTTACAGCAGTTAGGGGAAGCAAACAAGGTTCAGGTGTGAACTTGAATGGACCAACATGCAGAGAAGGTGTTCATGGACACTCCAGATGGGACATTCAGGAGGGTTAAGGACCATTTGTGCACATGGGGTCCTGGCATGTTGAGACTTTCTCGTTTTGATGCTCAGCTTTGAAGACTTGATTTTCTTTAAAAATTGCGTGTGATATCACAAATCCTTAAAAGAACAACCAAAGCACAGTGATTCAATCATATTGACATCTGACAATCATATTGACATATGATCATCAGTATGATTAGCACCACTAGAATCCTCACAATTACTACTATTTGTGTCACAAAGGGTAGATTTTTGGCATCAACAGAAACGGGGGTCTCAGGCTTTACCCTTATGGATCAGTTCATTGTTCAGCAGGTATAAAACATGCAGTTACCAAGTCAGAATAAAGACCTGTGAAGGATTAAAGCAAAATCCATGGAAAAAGAGCAGAAATTTTACCCACTATATTCTATGTAATATCCATGGAGTGTGCATGAACTGAAATTATTTTCAAAATTAATTTTGGGTAGTTTTTCACTGGGCCATGAAAAGCATATCCATGAGCAAAGAAAAAGTAACTACTCTATTATTTAGTTCCAATATTGGTATAGTTAATAATGCACATGTTTCTCATCATCTTATTGTCAGGACTTACTTATGTGATTCATTTCCAGAATATAAAAGCAAATCTTCTCTTCAGCCTCAGGCAGAACACCAACACAGAGAATTTCTTTCCCAGCCCTTACACTGATAGAGAACTGACCCATAATAAGGCTATCATGCAAATTGTTTGATAAGATTAAGTAATGTCAACAAACCCTATTCCCAAATATTTCAATTTGAAGTCTGGTTTGAAATCCTCAAGCTTCAATTTATTATCTCATTTCCTGAGCAGAAACATCTTGAGTGCAATAATACAGTACAGTTTTGCTTATACAGCAGTATAAGATTCTCAGAATTAACTCTAACACAGGAGCATTTCTCCTTTTTTGGATAATACTCATCTTATGCCAATACATTTGCCACAACTGAACCCTTTTAGAAAAGTACTAAAAAAATTCCAAGTCCAAGTCAATTATCAGTTATGTGTGTAAATATTAACTGAATTTGAAAGAATGAGTTAGAGAAAAAACAAATGGATTTTTCAAGCTTTCTACCGTTTTTTTCTACCATGAAAATATAATACAGTTAAAACAGTCACACTGGAGCAGGCATAGAAGTGAGAGATGTCAAAATAAAGACAAAGGTATATCGGCATATTGCTGTGATATTTCTGTATGTCTTATTTTATATTCTGTCTAGAAAATGGTTCCTTTGTTTTTAGAAGGAAATCCTCCCCACACACGTATTGAGACAGATGATAGTGACTTCCAGAAGAGTGAAGAACTCAATCGATTATGTGAAGACCTATTAGCAATATCATATGAATGTGAAAGATGAACTCAGTGTAGGATGCAATATTTAACAGCTCTATTTTGCCCCAGATGCATCTGAGATAGAAAACAAATCCTGAGAGTTTTATCCCACATAATAGGCAGAGACTGATGATTCATTTCCTGACACCACTGAAATTAGCATTAATATTTGTCATGCAAAAGGTGTTGTAACAAACTTTGGGTTTCTAATCTATTTAAATTCAATGAAGGTGTCAGCTAATAACCAGAATTAATTATTCTGCAAGAATGCATCCACTCAAAGGTCACATTCAGTGGATGGTTCTTGTGCCCTTCTCTGGCATTTTGTACACTGAGATAAAATACTTTGTGGCTCCATCTGTTATGAATATAATACTGCTGTATAATATTTTCTGTATTTAGATCTGGTTAGTTGAGAAGTTTATTATTTTAGTTCACTTATTTTGTTGAAGTCAACAGATTAGTGTTCAGGGCAAGGAACAGGAAGGGAGGAGCAACTCAAGCTATGTCACTCCCCAGTAGTTGTTTGACAGCAGTTTAACCACCAGCGTTGAATATTTGGCCTCCATGCCTACCAGCCTAAAACAGTATTTTAACCATGAACAGAAGAAGCCCACAATGAATAACAAAAATCAAAGGAACTATGATTAATTTATGAGGAAAACTTTGGGCAGTGAAAATGAATCGGTTTTTGAAGGGGCAAGATTCAAATCGGAGCCCTCTCAAAAGTATCTCTAGAAGTTTTGACGTGCCCACTCTTATAGTAGACATGTGTGGAAGACTTTTTAGAAAAACATTTCTCTGATGACTTGCCTCTGTAAGAAAAACAAACAGAATTTTTGTTTTGAGAAGACTGTTTTATCCATGGATTGCATTTATAACAGTGCAAGAAGAAACACATTTTGGACCTCCAGGGAGTGAACTATTACTGCTATAGGTCAGACACCAACCTAGGAACAAGAGAAGTGGCAAAATTCCACCAATTTCAAGGAACAGGGAAAGGCAAAACTTCTTTCATGTAGGACAACAACACGGAGATAACAGCTAAAGGTAAATCAAATCCTTTCATATGAACTCTCGACATTTTCTGGATAAAAACTCAAGAATTCTTTAAGCTTGAAGGGCTATATTTTCATAGAAATATATTATTATTCACACAATTAATCTACACATAGAATTTAAATAGAAACAAAGTACTGGATTTTCAGGGATAAATTTTTGCATTTGCATGGGTGCTAGAACTATGAAACAAAGCTTAAGCCACCCTATTATTTCATTATCTTTTAGTTTCTTATGCCGCCGTCTACCTGACAGAAACCCAGAACTCAACATGTGCAGCATGACTTATCTGTCCTGCACGGGTCAACCTTGTCATTACCACTGCCCCAGAATGAAAGCACCCCACACTTGGACTGGGACTAACCCTTCACAGTGCCTTGTCATCTCAGTGATGGCTTCAATCCTTGCTGCAAACTGTACAGTTGTGCCTGAAGGGATGTACTGGATGTTCCCATAAAGCTACTGACTGCTATCATAAAGCTTTTGTACATCTCCTTTTTATGGGGTCTGGATCACTGGGTGACTTACACATGAAACTTTGAATTCAAGGGTGGGGAAAAATGCAGTAAGCTCACAGTAACCTTCAAAGCACAAAAGCAGCACCATTTTCTTATGTAGAAGTAGAATACACTTTCCTCTGTTCTTGATGGCAAGTCTCACCAGTAAAGGAAAGTCTATGTGTGACAATGCGGTAAAAGACACAACTGTACATTTTACTCTCTCTGGTTTCATGAGATATTACCCAGTTTTGATACTCAGTCACTTCTCTCTTTGCTGCTTCTCCGCTAGCTGTGAACAGCCTTTAAAGACATATTAAGGCACAGTTGCTTGGGTTACCCTATTCCTCAATCAGACCTTTACAATGCTTTCTGTAAATTAATTTGTTCAATTTGGAAGGCTGACTATATAAAATAAACGCGTACTATATAAAATCATTATTTCTATTAAAGCAGAAAAGAAATACTCTCTATGAAAAATTTTGTTGCAGTTCCAACAGAGTAAATTATCTGAAAGCCATTAAGGTATTTCTCTTTGAAGGTTATTGTACATAAAATGCATTATTAACTTACTAAATGTTATTGAAATGTACAGTTTAAATAATGTGATTAAAAGACAGTGACTCTAAACTCAAACTGTCCTTTCCATTATAAAGTAGGGTTTTCCTTTTCTAACAGACTACAGAGGTGCTTAGTTTACTAGCAGGAAAAAATTTCATTATAAAAAGAATTTTCTTTCATTTTGCTTCTCTCTCAGCTGGAAATATTAATTCATGATAAAATCTTTCAAGTATTTAAGGAATAAAGAATAAATTTGAATCAAAGACATTAAAATGTCATTCAACATTTTTAATCTACTGATTTATTCTACCATCAGATAGAAGGTGATAGGTGGAAAATCATAGAATCACAGAATCATTTAAGTTGGAAAACATCTCTGAGATCATCAGGCCCAACATTAACCCAGCTCTGCCAAGTCCACCACTAAACCATGTCCCTCAGCACCACATCTGCACACCTCTCAAATACCTCCACAGTGACCCCATTACTTCCCTGGGCACCCAATTCCAAAGCTTGACAACTGCTTTGGTGAGGAAATTTTTCTCAATATCCAATCTAAATCTCCCCTAGCACAGCATGATGCCATTTCCTCTTGTCCTACCACTTGTCTCTTGGGAGAAACGACACTCACCCACCTCACTACAACCTCCTTTCAGATAGTTGTAGAGAGTGATTAGGTCCTATGAGTATGTCACCCCACAGAGATATCCTCCACACACAAAGAAAGCAACAGACCAACATGGATGTTGGATCTTACAAAGTTCTAGTTGCATCCTTGTAGCACAAGGATGCTGACAAGCATAAGTGAGATGGGTTATACAGCTCTCCTCTTTCGTACCAGTGTCGAACAAGCATCACTCACCCTTGTGACTGGCGGTACATGTAATCTACATCCAAACACAAAGCCAGGCACACGCATCCTCACTGTAAACCAAAACTATTAGGGACAGCATCTTGCAGACACGCTTTTTTTGCCTTGCTTTTTTGAGAGAAGGAAATTTGATTGAGTGACAAGACAGGTGCTTTACAGTTCCCTAGGCAGGTCCCTGGTCAGGATTGCTCAAGATGTCAGAGCTGCAGAAAATATCTTGGCATACACTCACTCTTGATTCAGTCTAGAAGAGGATGCAAAGGGTGTCCAGAAGTTACAGATTACCACATTTGGGCCCTCTGTCATCTTTCAGACTTCAGGCAATTAACAGACATCATGAAAAATTGGTCTTGCTTCTTTCCACGTAATCAAATATTCAAAATCCCCTAACTTCGTTTTTCATTTCACCTATCTCCTGCAAATCTTCTTTGGCAAACCCTCTGCTTGTTGCAGAACATCAGCTTTTGGAAAGGACATAAATATAATTTCTCTACTGACATATGACCTGAATGTCACCATTGTGTTTATTCTGGTTTGTGTTTATATTGGAGTAGTACTAGAGAGAACCAAACACAGAACTGTGTCCTGTGCCACATAAAACAGAAAAAACAGTGCCTGACTCAATGATCTTACAGTATGATCAATTAAATTCTTCATTTGCCAGTTTGTATTGCTGAGTGACTCTGTGGAAGACATATATGTTAATATGCAAAGTCAAAGAGGGAAAGCCTAGAATTTTTTGTATATACTTGAATAACTCAAGTAATACAATTTCAGTGATCTATGAAGTATCAGTTCACAAGGGCTTTGAAACAAATCAAGTCTTTTAGGTCACCTGGGAAAATGCAGTAAGTTTTACTCTGTTCCCTGCAGTAAAACATGAAATTGTGAAATGAATTATTTACAGCTTCAAGCATCTCCATCTGCTCCTATTTTGCAATACTAACATTGTATGCACACTTCTTTATACCTCACTTGATCTGCTATCTGTCTTCCATCCTTAATTCACTTCCAGCTTCATAATCTGTTAGTATGCAGCCAATTCCCAAATTGATGTCTACAAGAGCTCTTCAATGATCCTTGTATATATAAACCACTAGCTAACCATACAAATGTTACAACCAGATAAGTAAAGTTGTAAATTTCTAAGCAGCTTTGAAATCATTAGCCTTATTTATAACATTATTGCAACAGCTGTTGTGCATCTGGAACTTGAGAGCTGGTGGTAATTGTATAATACACTAGTCAAGAACATGTTTTATTAAATCAAAACTGTATTGGAAACCAGTTCAAAATATGTACATATTTTTAAATTAAGACTTAGAAAGAAATATAGAGGCTCTTTCTGTTGGTTTTGGTGTTACTAATAGTTAATTAGATATGCACAACCTTCAAGGGTAATCTCCTCTTATCTTTTTAGCAGCTCTGGTTTTCTCACTCTTTCCTGACTGTTAAACAGGCCCCATGCAACATAAGATCAAAGGAAAAACTAATACTTCTTTCAAGAACAGTACACACTATACATTCATAGAGTTTATCCACTTAGGCAGAAGGTGTTCACAAATGACACAGAGGAAAGAAACCTAAAGGTTCTTCATGAAAAATAAGCAATAAGCAATGACAGATTTCAGGTTTCAAATGGAGAAACATCATGCAATTTCTTAATGCTTTTAAGACAACAAATGTGGAAGGTCATATCTCCCGTTCCTTTTACCCTAATCCTAGTCAAACATATGCCAAAAGCCTGAGTTTGGGCAAATGTTCAAGCCATTTTACTTCATCTGAACACACTTACTCAAGGAGCAATGAGCAACTGCTAAAACTGTTGTGGTCTCATGGGTCAGCAGGACACCCTTTGTTGCTGCTGGCTTTGATTGTCAGCAAATGGACAGCAATATCCTCAAGAAAAAAGGCGCTTACATTCTTGGTTTTATTAGGATATCTTCTATTGGTCGTTGCATGCTGTGTTTTACTGCAGCTGCCACTGCAGTGTCTGGCACTGAGCAATGTGTATTTCACAAAATGCTTGCTCCCAGAAGCGCCTCTTGAACTGAGCAGTTTTTGACTCTGTTTACATTTGTGTCTATGCCTTGGTACGCAATCTAAATTCTATCGTCTTTTTTTTCAGATTCTTGTTCAATGTTAACTGTTTTAACTGACTCTCAAAAATATCTCTGTGTATTTGCATTATCCAGAGCCTGCTTGGACCAAATTAGACTAGACAGCAAATGCTCTCACTGATTTTAAATGTGGGGTTTTGTTTGCATTTTTTTATTATTTGCATAATAAACCAATTAACTTTCTGTTTATTGCTTTACTGACATATTATTCACTTTTCACGGTGAGGTAGGAGAAAAGACAGAGAAAAATTACAAATCCTTCAGCCATTTAACCCTTCAACCATTTAGCCCAAAGCCACAAATTCCTGTCTGAGAATTTTTGGGGTTGGTATGTTCAGAGTTGCAACCTCTTGGACTGAAGAAGATGAACCAGCCCTTCAGATTCAGGTAAATGATTCTTATAACAGAGCCCTTTCAGGCATTATTTTTTTACCATACTTGATTTTTACTTTTTAACACGTTGATATATGCCTTTCTCAAGGGATATTTAGGAATGGAAGGTACACTATCCAGTGGTGGTTTTCTCCTGTGATCTCTCTTTCTAGCTAAATCTTGAGTCTTAGGAAGACATGTTGCGTATGCTATCATTGTATATGTTATTATACACAAGAGATATGTTCAAAATTTTGGCAGCATGAGAGAAGGACAAACTTTAATACTTTCCTCTCTGTTTTTAAATATGCGTCGACATAAAATCATTCTTTCATATAGCTGAATGAAGGTATTTTTTTGCAATGTGACAAATCGTATTCTTTCATCTAGTCCAAATATAACTGAAATATTTTTAATATTGCAAGGCAACATTAAAGAGCCCAGTCCACCAGAGAGGTACAGTATACTTGCCTATTGTTTCTTTCCATTGTCAATTGAAATTATTTTTCCTTTAGTACTACACAAAGAATGGGAGCACAGAGAGGTTATTTAAATTTCTGGCATTCAGTAAAGATCAGAGTTATAGGTAGCTCCAGTGCCAGGCTCTGCCTTTCGTGAATCACCATATGGACCTGCATAGGTTGCCTCACAGAGAGCTGGAGTCAGCAAGCAGCTGGATGGGGACTCTACAGTTAGCCAAAGCTTACCCACCACACGAACTGAAAAGGATTTATGCATTACAACAGCCTTGAAACTAGCGCTTGTCACCATAACTACTCACCAGGAAGAAGTGTTTGCATATGCTTGTAGTCAGTCAATTATTTTATTTGATGCTACATTGCTTCAAGCCAGACACCACAGTTTCACAGAGAAACAGACAAACCATTGCATCAGTCATCGTCAGTGACCTAAATTACAGGTATATGATGCGTATCTTTACAGACAACTCTACCTTTACATAGATTTTTACCAAAAATATGGTGAAAAGAGTAAAAATATTCTTCATTCCATTTGTGGGGTTTTTTTTTCTGTAGTTGAATATAGCTACTCTCCAGTGAATATCAGTAAATGTAGAAAATATTAAACCAAGAGTTAGATCTTGAAAGGAAAAAAATCTTCAATACTTTCAATTTTAATTAATTTACTGATTAAAAGACCTCCATATCTGCAGACACCATTCATTTGGAAAGAACAAATGAGAACAGGTTTAATAGGACAGATTTAGATAACACAATTATAGCAATAGTAAAGTCAGCTCAAACTGCTTTGAAAAAGACAGTCAAGTCTGTCTCAAGTGATGGTGCAATGAGAAAAGAGATAAAAATCACCAGGAAAAAGAAAATAATATCTCTGTTAAATTTTTAAATATTGCCTATTTCCTGGTTATTTTATAATAAGCAATTAAAATTTTTGTCCTCTATATATATATATATTAGCTCTTCCAAATTACTTCATAAAATAGGCAAAATACGAAAATCACAAATAAAAATACACAAAAATAAATATGAAGAGTGAAAAATTCTAATTTGAGAATGGGGTTTATTGATTGTTCTTCAAAACTTAAATGTATTTGAATGTTTTCGTGCTAGTTCTTAATAGAATGTAATTTTTTCAATAATTACTATATCTAGGAAGTCTAGATCCAATGATACTACTTTGTTTTAAATTGTGAATGAGTCAGAAGCAGGCAGTGACTTGAACATGATAGCCATATATTCCTTGAAAAATGGATTTTTACATTTACAGAGATTTCACTGAGCTGTTTTTAAAAAATCAACAAAAAGTTTACAGGTTGGAGTGAACATGAACGGTGGATAAATACAGAAAAATTATGATCCTCCTTACATACACCCAGTTAACAGAAGAAGCTAATTTACCTGAGTAAATTATTTACTCATTTCAGTCATGTTAAAATGACATTATTTCCAACTCTACAAATTTAAAAATTATTAAGTTATTGAAGTTATGTTTCTATTCCCATTATACCTGTAATAAACTTCTCTTACACACAGCAGTTTTACCTGGCCAAATTATTGCTACAGTCTGTAAATACAGCCCTTACATTTTGCCATCAAAAATGACACTGAAACCTGCATGGCTAAAAAATTTGTGCACTGTAACTTTACTGAAATGAAACTATAATGTTACTATAAATCTTCAGAATTTAGTATGAAAATACATTCCCATATTATTTACTCATGCTTTTCATATATTTTTGTCTAAAATGTAAAAGGAACAGAAATCTGTGAGGTGATCATTTTACACCTGAGTTTTCTGCAAAGATCAAATTGTGCAAAATACATGATCTGTAAAACGTCTTTGCTGCAAGCATAATTACTACCTAATAAGATTATTCAACTGCTAATTAAAGGTACTGAAACCTTGGAATTGCAAAGGATTACAGATTCTGCTAAAACTACTATTTCTATTAAAAATAGTCATTCAGACCCAGGAATGGGAAGATTCAGAGCATGCATTGTAAATGACTTTTATGAGATCAATCTTGGTGGGAGGATATGCACATTGGAAATTATGAAAACTTAAAAGAGTATCAGAAAACTAAAAAACCCTTGAAAGTACAGTGCACAGTGAGATCTAAGCCCAAAATGTCTAAAATGCCTGAGTGTGTCCATATAATTAAAATGTAATAAATATTTGATAACCTTTATTACTTTAGTGAGACTACAAAATATATCATCTTCTACGATACCACCGTGTGCTTTTGGAGGCAGTAATTCAGACAGTGCATTTCTCTGCTGTAGTATATCAGTTTACAAAAAATACTTCAATTTTTACATCTGATTTTCACCATGAAGCTGTACAAGACTGATGATTTGTCTCTATAGCATTGGATGCAACACTCCAGCTGAAATCTCCTGAGAGCAGAGGAACAGAATCCCCTCCCCGGCCCTGCTGCCCACAGTGCTTTGAATTCAGCCCAGGACATGTTTGGCTCTCTGGGCTGTGAGTGCACATGGCTGGGTCATGTCCAGCCTCTCATCCGTCGGCACCCCCAAATCCTTCTTGGCAGGGCTGCTCTGGATCTGTCCATCCCCCAGCCTGGGTTGATACCAGGGATTGCCCCAACCCAGGTCCGCCTTGTTAAACCTCAAGAGATTTCCGTGGGCCACTTCTAGAGCTCTGTCTGAGTCCCTCTGGATGGCATCCTGTCCTTTGGGTGTGGAAACCTCTCCACTCAACTTGGTGTCATCTGAAGTTTGCTGAGGGTACACCCAATCCCTTTGTCTATGTCATTAATGAAGATATTAAATACAACTTGTCCCAACACAGATCCCTGAGGGACATCATTTATCACTGATGTCCATCAGGATTCTGAGCCATTGACCACTACCCTATGGATGTGACCATCCCCAACCACTTTCTTATCCATCTAAGAGATCACTCATCAAATCCCCTCTCCAATATGGAGAGAAGAATGTTGTGGGGGACTGTGTCAAAGGCCTGACAGAATTTCAGACAAATTCCAGAATTACAGACATCCATAACCCTTCCCCTGTCTACTGATGCAGTCACTCCATCACAGAAGGCCATTAGGTGTGTCAGTCAGGACCTGCCCTTGGTGAAGCAATGCTGGTTGTCTCAAATCACCGCAATATACTTCAGCCTAACTTCTACGGGGACCTGTTCCATGATATTCCCAGGAACAGAGGTGAGGCTGACAGTTCAGTAGCTCCCAGGGTGCTCCTTTCTATTCATAACCAAGATGTGCAAATCTATCGAACCAAAATCTGGAGCCCAAAGGAACAACTTTTTCTCTCCTGCTTGTTGACTGTTGGTCAACAGTTGTTTCAACAAGTGAGCTACTATTTCTCTTTTTCTGGAGTTCTTTCAATGTCAGTCCAGAGCCTTACCTTCATGGCCTAAATCTGAACGTAATTCACTTTAATGCCAGTTGGAAGTTTCAGAAAAAAAATATGGATTAATTTATTGTGTTGATAGTCTAAGATCGTTAGATGAAGACCCTAAGCTCCTTTGGTGGTTCTAGACTGTCTTTGTGTTCCTGAATAATTTACACAGATACAATTTTAACTATCTTTTGCTATCTGTAGATTGTGTTTAAATTAAATTATTTCACTCTTGCATTTCAAGTTCAGGACAAATCTCAGTTTTGTATTAACCATATATTGAACTTACCTGGATAGAAAAGCAGCAAAAGAGGAAAATTGACACATTTAAAAAGTATCTATTTAGGAGGTTAAAAATTTTGAATTAAGAGCTTGATAAATTGTTGCACATACTATACATCCTGTGCATATTATTTACTAAAGTAGATTGAATCATCCTAAGAGGATATTTGAATTTGAATTCAGCTCAATGCTTCATTTTACCACAGGGATAAGTAAAGAGGCTCATCTAAAGCAAGAGATTACATAAGACGAAAGTGTTCTTAAAGTTTTGAAAGATACGATTAATCTTTTTTTTCATTGTCTTTATACATTTGTCCTAATCTTTAAAAGGTTTCAAATGGATAATAAAAATACAATGAAAAACAGGGAAAATGTTGGAGGATCTCAAACAATGCAATTGAGTGCATTTTATAGAATTCGAAGGGACTTACGAATGTTTACCTTAACTGTGAAAGTGACCTCTGTTTTTTCACAATGGAGTTTAAACTAGCAGTATTTATCATTTATCAAAGAAAAAGAGTTCATATATTATTATTATTATTATGTACCACCTTATTAAAAAAACTTTCAGAAAAAGGAGGGGAAACAAATTGCTTGAACAGCAATGTGTTAAGCCAAATGAGAGGCACAGGATGCCAATCACTTGCACATGGATTATGGTGTCCATCAAGTTTGCTAGAAGCATTTTCAATCAGAGAAAAAATATCAAAGCCTTGTAATGATTGTAAATTGCATGGATTTCCCATTCTCATGAGCTAGCTCTGGTTTGGATATTAAATTGTGAGCCCATACAAAGGTTTCTTTATATAAATATAAATCTTTCTACCGGTTGTGCATGAAACATGCCTAGCAACATAAGGTATTAAGACCATCCATCAGCAGCCTTATAGTAATCAAAAAGGTTTCATCACTTTCTTCTGTTGGTTGGCTTTTTTAAAGGCCAAATAGAACTTAGCTGGATATTCATATCTCAGAGAAACTGTGGGTCATTAAACATGTCTCCATATATAAGGATTTATATGAGAAAATGTTGACATTTGCACTGGCAGGAATAGCACTGATTAAAGCATTTTGCTTCAATTCCTAATATTTTCTTGACCAAGAAAGGACAGATTTTTAGAAAGAGAGAATTGTCTGACAAATTCCCTGTGTTATTGAAGTTTTGTGTTTCATAAATCTACTGTTTCTCAATTGTGTAACAACGAAGAGAAATATTACCTTGTTAGAATGTCTCTCCATCTGATAAGCAAATGCATTTTGATCTGTGCTAAAAGAAATGTGAGGGAGAAAATGTATGTAGGTGAGTAGTCATGTACTCATAAAATAAATGATTTCTTATAAAATAAAATCCAGGAAGTGAGGAAGTTAAATACAAACTGCAAAGTTTTGAATTTAATCTCAATAATAAAAAGATTTATTCATTCTCTCCTAATATTTCACTCTTTCTGTACTTCAGAACTGAAAGGTCAACACATTGCTCACTATGTCACAGTCTTTTCTACATGATAATTTACCACACCAGTAACTAAAAATACAGTAGATCAAAGTGTTTGAAGATAGTCACAATTATCTTTTTTCTGTGATTGCTCATGTTTGACCAAGCTAATTATTCCTTGCTTCTTTCCAGATTTGCAATAATTGCCAAAGGGTGTTTTTAGAAGGATAGCTGCCAGAAGGGCAGAAGAAACAGCTCAGAGAATGCTAATAGGATTCACAAACAGCAGCTTCTTAAAGGGGTGTGACCTGTCATACCAGAGTATCTGACTGCTGCATCTTAAATAAGAGCAGGGGAGTAGGGCCAGTAGTCTGATTTTGTGGTTTGACTTGAAACTGATGACACTGCTTCAATCCACAGAATAACAAAACTTATATGGTAGAGACCACATTATTTATGGTTTGCTGTGAGGAGTAGGTGTTGCCCTAAAGTTCAATATTTCGCTGGCAATGAATATCTTTAAGCATAACTAAATCTTTAAGTTTAAAACAAAATAATTTTCAATTGAATATATTTGTGTTTGTTTAGCAGGCACTTGATTTTAAAGAACAACCGATACCATTTTGTATAAACCCTGGAAAGAATCTGAGGATGGCACAGCTAAATCATGCAGAAAGTGACACAGAAATAAAATTGCTAGAAGCTTTGGTGGGAAGACTAGTTAATAGCTTACTTCTTCCCACTGTAAAATAAATACAATTCCAAATTTCTTATTAGATCATCTACAGCATATTGCAGTATCTTGAATTTTTAATATCAGATTATCAACATTCATGAAGCAAAGTGTTTGCAGTCAAACCTTAATCAAGGGATATTTTCCTAAAATATAAGAGCATAAATTTAAAATTCTTCAAAGATATTACCCATTGCTTTGACATCCAAGGCAATAGAAAGAAGCTAAAGCTGAGAAACACATTCTTTAAAACGTGATGTTTGTTTTGTCATTTAAACACAGAGAGATACTGCTGAAAGATACTGCAGCAACATAACTCTGCTAACCTACATTCTTTGTTTCCCAGCAATACTGAGTAAATGACTGGTGCAACACGGTAAAGAAGGACATTTTTAGAATTTGATATTTTAATATTGTCATTAGTACAAGTCTCATAGCGATTAAGCTGCTGCTATTACCTAAGCAAAATAGGCTCTTAGAAACACATCCAGAATATAAGTCAAAACATAACATGAGTCCAACCATCACTGAGATTTAAAGTGGCAAAAGTGATCTGTCTTAATGCAGTAATTTACACTAGGAGAATCCCGACGGATTCCACGCCAAGGTTACGGGAGACATATCCAGCTCCACCTGCAACATGATACAGTTTTAATTCACTCTGAATATCCTCAAAGGCTGTTGGCCATTCTGGGTGAAAGCACTGAAATTGATGACTTTAGTTAAAATATTCAAAAGGCACTAGACCAGAGAAAGGAATTGAGAACAGCAGTAAGCATGACTCCAAAGATTAATTATTAAGTAGGTAGGATCAAAAGAATCATTACTGTCAAGCACTATTCAAAGAATTGGTAATGCTCTCCATACAGTGACCATCTGAGAACTATGCTCAAATTTCCTATTGAGGACCTACTTTTTGTCATGCTTGACCACCCCACTTTATCTAGCAGTGAGTCAAAGAGAAAAGGAAGTGAAGGACGTGCTCTGAAGTCCCAGCAATTGACTAGCAAAAGGGCAGTAGAACTACAGCCTTTGTGTACACTACAGTGATATTCTTGTGATTAGTTAGTTGCTTATATGCTCATTTTAATTCTTAAAATTCCAATGTTTTGCCCATCAACATGTCACATCAGAAATTTTACTTTGCTTGCCTCTTTATCTAACAATTTTTGTAGCATTTCTGATTCTTCAGGGTACACCTGAGATAAGAATCTACTGTTGCCAACATCTAATTTGTATTGACTGCATTTTGTAGAAAAGTTATGAAATTTTATGGTACTAAAACATTTAGTTAAGCACCAGCACTCAGCCTCCAAGCACTGTCTTACAGGTAATATGAATTACTTTCTTCTGACATATCAGTGATTTTATTCCATTTTCTTGGATATCATTAACACATTTAAGTGCTATAGCTAATAATGAAATGCTAAAATTGTGGGTTTCACTATGCCACTGGAAGTACTGATCAATCAGTATATCTAGGCAGAGATGAAGCCAATTTACTTTAATATCATTGAAAATGGTCTGTCTATACAAGATGAATGAGCTATATAACAGCTTAAATACCGCCTCTATTGGATTAGAGTATTTTATCTGTTTTGTACAGAAGATGCAGTGCAGTAGTGTCTGAAAAACTATGTATGGTGTTTTTTGATATTTTAATACCTTTGAGGTACTCATCTAACAGAAATTCCAATTCTGATCTAATTAGTTATGGGAATAAGCTAAAGTGGGAATGATTTCCCATTTTTAATACACTGAGCTCAGTGGAACAGTGACAGTACGAGTAATGGGGTGAAACTGCTCATATTGCTGCTTTCAGAGGGTTCTTTCAATATGACCTTTTCCAGCTAGACCATGGCAGTCTTGTTGATAGCATTATATTACTATGACTTTATTTATTGCAGAATGAAGAAACAACAAATGTTTATTTTTTTTTATAATTTCTTCCTTACAAAGAAAAAATGCTTGCTAAGAATGACCATCACATTGAGACTATTCATCATATAACTGCTACAAAACACATGGCTTGTTCCAGGCAGGGTTGATCTTGTACTGACATTGGTTCTATTATTTGCCAGAAAAACCTTTCAGGAGCCTTGCTCTTGCACACAGTGCTGGAAGACCTCTCTTCTACTAAGTCCTCACTGTCAGCAGATCCTTCCAGTCTTGGACAGGCGATTTACTCTCTGTGGGATTTGAACAGAATGGCACAGGCTAGTCTTTTTAAAGCAGAGGTAGAATAAATCAGTCCCCAAACGAGGACAATTTAAGCTAGCTTTCTAATTCTTGGACTGGAAGTTGCATGAGAGAATTGTCTCAATCATATGTACTTGGATTTAATGCAAGAGTTTGAAAATGCTGATTAAGCATCTCTTTGCAGTACTGATGTTGATTTATAGCAACACCTGGAACACTGGTAATGATCCAAAAGACTGAAATAAAACAAATATTGTGATCGTATTTTGCAAGACAGAGACAGGAAAGAGAAATGGTCTGACAGGAATATAATCACCACAAGAAATGAAAGTGCAAAATCTTGCACCTGGCGAGGAGAAGCTTGATGCACTGGGGCTGTCCAGCTGGAAAGAATCTTTGCAGAAAATGACCTGAGATCCATGGTGCACACCTAGTTTAACATGTCTGACCAGGAAGTTGTTTGAGTCTCCATCCTTGGAGATATTTAAAAGACATGTGACTGTGGGACTTAGGGAGATAGTTTGGGGCTGGACTTGGCAGTGTTGAGTTAATGGTTGGACTCAGTGACCTTACAGGTCTTTTCCAACCTAAATAAATCTAAGAGCCCACGATGTGCACTTGCCACAAAGAATCCTTATGATATTCTGGCCTACCTTAGGCAAAGAATTACCAGCAGTTAAAAGGAGGTGATCCCCTTTATTCAGCGCTTGTGAGGCCATGCCTGATGTACTGGGTCACATTCTGGGCCTCCGATGACTGTGACAGTGAAGACAGTCTGAGATATCTGTGACTGCCCAGTCTTGACAATAGGCATCTCAGAGGAGAACTTCCTACCATGCATGCATGCCTTATGGGAGGGAATGAAGTAGATGGAGCCAGGCTCTTCCCAGTGGTGGGTGCCCAGTGGGAGGGACAGAGATAATAGGCAAAAACTGAAATACAGGAAGTTCCCCCTGAGGATCAGAAAAAAGATTTTTACTGTGCGGGTGAGCAAGTACTGGCACAGGCTGCTTAGAGAGTTTGTGGAGGGTCTGTCCTTAAAAATATTTCAAAGCCATCTGGACACTGGTCCTGGTAAACTGGCTCGATCTAAGTGGCCCTACTCTAGAGGAAAGGTGGTACTAGACGACCTCCAGAGAACCCTGTGAACATCAATAGTTCGGTATTTCTGAAATTGATAAGATTTTTGTCATTCTGTCAACTTAACATGCATTTTAGGGGGAAAAAAAAAGGAGTAACTGTTACAAGACTCAGTTAAAAACTGAAGAAACTAAATATAAATGAAACATATTGTAATAGCTTGTTCATTTCATATTGCAACATCCAATCCTTAAAGATGAGTTCGTCCAGATCATGAGGACTTTGATGAAAAGAGATAGTGGATGGATTATTCTCTTCAAGTCATCTGATCCTTCTGACAGGACGACTTAAATATGGGACAGAAAAGGCAGAATTATTGAAGCTGATTTCTAGCACAAAGTAATTTACCACTTTTAGCAATGATCAGAAAATAAATTACTGATACAATTTACAGAAAACACAAAACTGAGGGAATGGTAAATAAAAGAGAGAGCGAATTAGCAAAAGAAAACATTCTGAGTTCCAATATAGCCAAATATAATTCCAAAGTTATTTAAAGGAAGAAGGTTTGCAATGGATATCTGGCAGTAAACATAGTCTCTGAGAAAGCCTTGTTGGGAGTGGTAAATTTTCATAACCTTCATTGTGACCTAAAAAGAGTCTATACGATGTTGTGTAAAGATGTTCATTGAGACATACAAAGATAAAGACAGACTAACCGAATTAGGCTGAACCCTACTGATTAACATTCCTACAACTTATCAAGAGCAGCAATGGTAAAAAAATAGAGTTAAATGGAAGCAAACTAAAAGTAGCCAAATGAGCAAAAAACTTAGTGATAGATTTTCTCATATTACATTATTTGGGTTGTTAAGGGACACTTCCCAGTGGTGTTGTGTTTTCTGGAAACAAAATAGATTGGATTCAGTTCCAGACAACTTAGTCCAGTTCCATTAACTTAGTTGACAGAAACCTGTCAACTCTGTCACATTTGCCAAGCCAACTATCTGAAATCCAGGCTACCACAGGCAGAGCAAGAAATAAGACAAAGATCTAAACCCCAGTATATACTATATTGCCTTCCACTTCCACTTCCACTCCACACATGAAGGGAGATTTGGCTATTGCTGCCACTCCATTCTTCACAGGTCCTTCTACTTCCCCTCCTTATTTCTCATGGTTTTCTTAGTCTCATACTTTTTGCACCCCACTATGAAAATCCTACCTCAGATGGTAAAAGACTTCATTCCTTACCCTATTATTTTGTGTAGGAATACAGAAAAAGAGAATATCTTGGAAAGCACCTTTACACAAATCTGTCAGAATTCAGACCTTCGTTTCCAGAACTAAAGTTGTAGGTGAAGGTGTAAAGGTGAAGGTGTACAACTGATGTTGTAGATGGACCCCTTTGCATATTCAATTTAGCATTCATGGTTTTCTCCTTTTATGTGCATGTTTATTTTATGGTAACAAAGACAAGATCAGAGTTTTACAATGACCATGAAAACAATGTCAGGCCTATTTTTAAGTGACTTTCTCATTATGCAGGAAAACTAATTATAGCTACTCCAATCAAAAAGGCTGCAAAACCCTTGGCTTCCTTGAAAAGTAATAATAAGGAGTCTTAAAAAGAAATCCTTACTTAATATATAATATTTTGATATTATAAAGTTTTATTTATCTGTATCTTCACTGGAGGATTCTAAAAAAATGAAAATTACCAGTTGCTATGCAACTAAGCAAATTGAGTTCCGCATATTTGAAATGCCAAATGGTACTTAACCATTTAATATAAATGTTATATAACTATTCAATATTGTACATGAGTTGGTAACACTGATATTGTTATTCTTCCAGGCCAATTTATTTTATCAGGACTACTACAGCAGCTCCAAGTTCAATGATTATACCAAAGGAATAAAGCAATACTCTGATTTATAAACCTGGAAATCTCAAATGGCAGCAGCTGGGGTTCCTTAAGTCTGAAATTGACACTGCAGCCAATGTTGAGCACAGTCATGGTTTCACAGCAAAACAGGAATGTGACTACGTGGCAGCTGGATAAGTACTGAAGAAATCAGAATTATTAAATCTCTGGGAAATATTTAGAGAAATATATATTCCAGTTTTTTATAATGGGAAGAATAATTTTCTTAATCATTGTCCTTACACACATGCAAAGAGAAAGAATCTTTTAATTAGTAAGAGCATTGCAGGAGCCTGTGGCTAAAAACTGACAGTGGAAAAGTGCAAACCAGAATAAACTTGCTCTATTGTAGCAGGTATGATATTTAACCATTAAACAAACTTTTTTTTTTTTCAAAAGTGATGTTAGATCCTCTTTTCTATAGTGTTTAAATTTTCATAGAAATTCAAGTTTACTCCTGTCTTAGACCTGAAATCAGCTACTCTGTCACAGCAGTCCATACTGATTTTCCAGCCTATGATCTGAGCAGTGGCCAGTGTGGAACACATATTAGACAAGATTCAGAATCCAAAGCAATTACAATTTTTTGGTTTCATTTCCTCCCCCAGCCCTTTGTGGAAAATAAGTAAAATACTCTCTAGCTTCAGCTTCATAACATGGCACTGCTTTTAGGTTGCTGGACTAGGGTAGAAATCAGGTAAATTGCATCATGCAATCTTTCTGTGTCCTCCACAAAAGACTTTGTAATGTTCCCAGAAAATTTGACTCAGTTGTCTCCAAAATATCACCTAAATTACTTACGCTGCAGTATGAGTTCTTTTTTTGGTCTCTCCCTCTCTCTGTTTTTTTAACCTAATCTTCTGTATTATACCTTGTAGAGTCTAACTTCATGGAGAACTGATGAAGATTAGTGCTTCTAGTTAAGAAAATCTACCTTTTATAGGTAACTTTAACTTCATGGCATTTCCTTTGGCATGGTACAGCTTTTTCACCTCAAATTCATGCACTACAAAATTAAAAGATTCATTTCACATAATTTTCAAATCTGCATGTAACAGCATAAACATACCTATATTATTTCATTGTGATAATTTAGATGATGCTACTCAAATAGACAATGCAATTTGTCATAGTTTAAACTCAAAAGGATTTATACAGAACAGTGGACAATGTATATTCCTGTTTAAGAGCTAGCAGTCTCATTTGCATAACTTGAATACATTTATGCACCACTAATGTAATATTCCTGTTGTGCATAAATTTCAGCATAGAAAGATGGATTTTATAAAATCTTATTGCATACAAACATTTATTTCAGCTCACATTTTGGGATATGCATGATACCATGTGCATGGTCTGAAGAAGTCAACAACAGGCAAGATGGGGCTAGAAGGGTACAAACACCACATCAGAGATACATAGAGCTAACTCAAAGAAATAAGCATAAAACATTTTTCTCATAGGTGATGTTTGTACATAATCTTTACTTTAGCATCTAGACCTCAGGTTCCACAGAACTTAGGCCTGATGCGTGAGCGAGCCATGGTTGCTGACTCAGTAGCTGCCAGTCTCCTTTGACCAGATGATTATTCTTTAGACAAAACTTAATTTGCCTTCCTGTAAAGGTCCTGCATCCCCTATAGGACTACAGAGTGTTGATCTTGGCATGTATTTATCTTCTTGTCTTTCTGAACAAAATGCCTTATTCAAATGCATCAGCAGTTTTCAGCTTGCATGCGTGAGCTGAATATGTGATAGGAACTCATGAAGCCTCTGTGAATCGAGTTGGTAGGTCAATGGGAGTCTCCTTCCCTAGCACCCCTGTATCAAAAGTAGCTGTACTTTCTACACAAACGTCTATCAAAATGTTTAATTAAGATTAAGATATGTTTAGGGTTCATCCCTACTTTTTAGGGATTCCACCATCCTTTTTGAGTGGCTACACAGTATTTATGCAGCTATTAACTGATGGTGTTCAGCTAACTGGTGTCCTGGAAAATAAATCTTGCAGAAAGAAACCTTGCAGGAAGAATCCAGGAACTCATAGCAAGTATAGGGGAAGAGACAGAATAGATCAGGACTACCCTCTCTCAAGACAATTTTCCATTATATTTTCCTAGTCCCTACATCAAGATACAACGATACTCAGAGGTAAGATATTATCCAAGGCTAAGAGAAACTTTTATTTCTCTTCCCAAGTTTGATTTAACACAAGTTAACTTGTGTTAAATCAAACTTGGGAGTAGAGATTTGTGTAGGAGGTTTTTGATGTTGTTGTTTATCATCGTATTATTCATGTGCTGCCCACTGAAAGTCAACAGTGATGTTCCTGCTCCTTGTTTAGGACTGGCAAGGTGCCACAGCTGGCACAGGATTAGACTTTTGCTTTTTTCACAATTTATTACACTTATTTTGCAAGGTCAGTTCGGGTAGCTGTGGAAGGCTTGGCGATCAGGCTCCAACTTTGTAGCAAATATGTAAATATGTAAACTATGCTCTCTATGTCACAGCTGGAGAATATATTGAACTTACTGCCAGCACTTCATGAATAACAGTGAATTTGCCTAAACACATAATTTTGTGTTATTCTTAATACAGTTTACTTCCTGCAGAGCGTTAACATAATGTAAGTAACCATAGGCTATTTTCATAGCTATTAAATAAAACATCTTAAAGAATTAAAACAGTTGATACCATTCCATTTTACTTATAAATTTTAGACAAACATTTTGGGTTTTAATAGAAAATGTCCTTCCCTTTATTTTATCTGGACAGATAAATCTCACTATTTATATTTTGGTCCCCTCAGAATTTGTAGTGTACTGTAGAGAATATGTATATTCAGTTGGTTAGGTACAACTATAAGTAACTCAGCAATGATTAATACTGGAAAGAAAATTTTAAAAAATCCACTGAATTGAATCCAGTTGATTCCAAATGAAACAAAACTAAAAGGGACAGCCTGACCTGGCACAGGTTGCACAAGGAAATAAAAAGTGAAGACAAATAGTGTTCAGCTTTTTTGTAGTAGACAGTACAGCTCAATATTTAGCTTTTCTTATCTGTCCAACCTTGTTGATTTCCTTACTGAAAATTCAGATGCAAATAATGATATTTAGGTAAAGAAGCTTTTAGCGCACTGTAGACAATTCCATTTAATGATGCTCCTCTTCACAGCTTTATTTCAAGTGCAAATAGGTGTATTTTCCACTGATTCTTGTTCTGTCTCCAGTGAATATTTACTGAGCATCAAAGGAAAATAGCAATGTTCCCTGAAGCTACGGTCTCAAAGGACATGAACTCTCTAAAGTGTTGTGCTTAGGATGTCATTGCAGCTTCTGCAAACATTGCAATGAATCCTTCTCCTGCATCTGCAGATTTATACCTTAATCCATTGCTGACTTAGTAATAATAATGAGACACAGTGATATGGCTGCAAATATAAAGCTAGCATAACTTCCAGCTTGTTTTTCAGCTGACTTAGAGCATTTTTTTTAAGCAGGTAATTCTCAGAGTGAAAATGGAGTTCAGCAGTGACCGGGACACAGGAGTTGAGTGCACGCTAAAATAAGTTTTCCAACAATGCTAACTCAGGAGGAGTCATTGATTCCTTCAATGACAGAGAGGCTGTACAGAGAGATCTTGATAGAGTATAGAGCTATCATCAACCATATGAAATTTAACAAGGACAAATGCTGGATTCTGCATCTGCACTGGTGTGATCCTGTGTGTATATATGGATTGGGAGACATGGCTGAAGCACAGCACTAGAGAAAGGCATGTGGGGGTTTGGGCTGATCGTTAGCTCAGTCTGAGTCAACAGTTTGTGCTGGCAGCCAAAAGGGCCAACCTCACCCTGGAGTGCATTAGGCACAGTACAGCTGAGTGTTCAGGAGATGGGATTGTCCCACTGTGCTCGGGACTCAAGCTGCCTCAGCCTGAGTAATGTGTGCAGCTTTGGGCTTCCCAATATGAGATGGACGTTCATTAGGATGTGTCCAAAGGAAGGCAATAAAGATGGCGAAAGGGACGGAGGGCATGAATTACAAAGAATGACTAAGGATGCTGGGTTTGTTCAGCTTAGAGGCGAGGAGACTGAGGGGGGTCCCATTGCTCTCCACAGCTTCTTCACTAAGGGGAGCAGGGAGGGATGTGCTGATCTCTTCTCTGTGCTGTTAGGTGATAGGGCACAAGAGAATGGCTTAAAGCTTCATCAGAGAACGTCCAGATGAGCTATTTCGAAAAATCTTGAAAGGTGGTTGGGCACTGGAGCAAGTTTGCCACGGAAGAGGTCACAGCCCTAAGCCTTCCAGCATTCAAGAAACACTCAAACAGTGCTCTCAGACACATGGTTTAACTTACAGGTTGCCCTATATGGAGACAGGATTTGGATTCCTGTTTGCACAGCAAAAGCTGATTATCTTTTAAACTAAGGTAAGGCATTCTACTTAAGTCTTGACTCATTTATTTTGATCTAATTTAGCACAGGCAAGTTCTTGTCCTATGCATAGATTATTTACATGAGTGAAAAACAGATTAACATGTTTTTCATATTCTGGTTTTTTGCTCACAGAACATCCTTGTCCTTGAAAGGCTTTAAGTACTTTTTTCAGTGTATGCAAAGGTCTTAGCTAAGCTAGTTATGAGGCTTTTGCAGCAGCAGGACCTCTTAGCTGCAGTAAGACAAGTCCCAAACCCAGAAATATTTAGGGATCTCTGCTGCATGGCTATAAGCAGAGTTGTTACTCAGCATAGTAAACAGCAGTATTAAGAATACATGTGCAGTGCTGAAACAGTTTATACAAACCATGCTACTTTGCATTGTTTTTCTTTTCCTTGGAGAGCACAACACATTGTAATGACACACAGTATGAATAATTTTCTGCTTTGTTTTCTGCACTGAACCTTATGCAGAAGTCTTGAGATAGTGCTTCCTCTCTCACTGTGATCAGTAGTTGCTCCACAATTAGCCAATGTTGGCAGTGCACTGAGGAAAATCTTTGCTAAAAGCCCTGTGTGGGGAAGGAATTTCTTAGGACTTTCAAAGTTTTTCCACATCTTGGAAGGTCTAATCACTTTGTTAAGCCATATAATTACTGTGTTAGTCATATAGGCATAGTCAGTGTCTTTTAGCCATACCCAAAGTAATCCCAGTCACTGGTTGTGTAAAGTCCAGTGCCCACACCACAGCGTGGTCCTAAATGATCTGCTCATGGCCACATCGAAAATTTGCTATAGTGTGCAGAACAGAATAAAGCAAGGCTGACAGGGTGCTAAACATGGCACACTTCCTACCCCTTGGTTCAGTACCCATTTTTACCAATAACATTACCAATACAGTAAGCACAAATTCTAAATTTTACAAATTTTGTGGTCTATCAAGAAATAACTTTCCTTCTCTGATCCAGAGTCTTTTAATAAATCATCATACCTCAGAAAATCTGGTCTATGCCCTAAAAACAGTTTCACTGCTGAAAGCGAAATTAGTAAACTTGTTACTGTCTTAGGGGTATAAGAATATAAGCTTTTCTTACCTTTGGTGGATTGGGAATATTCATTGATGCAAGTAGGTTTTTTACAAATAAGGATTAGATTACATGTCTTTAAAAATATATATTTATGAAAGAAGAGCATGGGGATATTAGACAGTTAAATGGAACATTCAATTGATTTATTTCCATTTTCATCATTTAATAATAACAAAAACCTGAACAGTGTGACTTTCAGCTAACATTAGCTGTATTTCATATTAATCTCATTCTGAGTGTCAGTGTAGTGGTGCCCTGACCTGAGGTAATAACTGGTTGTATATTGTAAGGAGAGATTTTGTCCTCTGTTAACAAAAAAACCAGTGTGAACTTCACCATTTACCTTACTGAGAGCAAGGCTGTACCTACATATCCATTTTTATAAGTTTGGTACATCACCGACTCCTCTGTTTGTTTGCATTGTCTTTTACTGTTGTTTTAGAATTCTTTAAAGAGAATATTCACTTCAGCTTTACAAAGAACATTTGCCAGAGTATTTACTGATCATTGAACTATAATACTATGATTACAAACCTGATTTCATATAATTTCATGTCACTTGAAAAGATTAATGTGACTGAGTAATATGTCTCTGCAGCTTGCAGTCATGCAGATCTGCAAGTTCCCCTTCACTTGTGACCTCTTTCCTCAAATGCATCAATTTCCTAGGCTTAATACTAAAAGTCTAGTCACAAAGTGCTCTGAAAGAATTTTCCTCTGGAGCTATTCTGAGATTTTTCCAATTAAGTTAAAAAATGACTGATGCTATAAAGGTCACATATTCCATCTCCTTTTCTGTAATGCCACAATGTCAGAGAAAGGTTTGTGATAGTCACATAGGATCTCTTTTTTTTTCTAGTATTTTTTTAAAGTTTCCTTTAATTATGATGTAAGAAGATTACAGCGTTTTCAAGAAGTGACAATAGGGAAAAAAAGCAGCAAAAAAAACAATATAAAAAAGATTTTTTTCATGGCAGACACCTACATTACCGATATTAGCGTAGCTTCCTAAGCAATTGTACTCTATAACCGCAGGTGCACATTGGGCCCCTGTACTTTTTGAATTGATTCAAGATATTAAAGATGTCTTCCTAAAGATGTTGTACAGGTAAGTTGAGCAGAAAGCTCTCATCCCATGCAAGCCTGTTTGAGTCATATCAGACACCAGAGAGATCGGTTACAGCTGACTTTCATAGTCAGCAACGTTTCATTAATGTTGTCATACCTATAATTAATTGTTTCATGTAAGTGTGTTAGTTCACCTAAAAAACTCTGAAAAATATAGAAAAAACTCAGTGGAATATTCTTTAGAAACCAAACATTGTTTCCTTCCTGAAAAGTCAGGAATGGAGACATATGTGGTTTACAATTAAAATCTGTCTTTGTTATAAAATGTAATGGTATTTGCATATTTCAGTATGGTTTGCTTTACAGATTTACATCTAATTTGTGTTAAGACCTTCACATAAATTAGGCTTCATAAGATAGTCAAGGCATTAAATAATAAAGAAAGAATTTCTTGTATTTATTTTTAGCTTTAAAAAGGGCCTTTAAAATCTCTGGAGTATTTCTGCAGTTATTGCTTAAGTATTTATTTTAGGAAATCTATGCCATATTTCACCTTTGTTTTGTTTTTTCTTACAATACAATATTTTTATTCTAGCCACATTTTTTTTCATATCCAGTCATTCTCACCTAGCCTGGCTATTCTTCTTTGGCAGGAAACAGCACAAAATATCATCAGATAATAACTCTATTGCTAGTGACCTTCCTTATTTCTTTTCCCAGATGTCAAAGATGAAATCTCATTTTTTGTTTGCCAGTGGCCCCAATTAATATATTTTGAACAGGATTTTAGACCTGCTTCAAAGGGAAAATAAGAAGAAAATGCGGTGGAAGTATTTCTAGAGGAGATCTACTAGTTCCCATCATGTATCCTTGGCACATTTTCTGAGACATGGTCACCAGATCAAGCTCTCTCAGTAGTGAAATCAAAATGTGGCTTCCTTGAGATGTGTCAAAGATCTTCTATCAAAGCAATCTCGCCTGGAAAATGGGATAGATTTTGTAGGGCTGCTATAAACTATGGAAATCTGGCTGGTGGAAAAGCAAGGAAGCATGGAGTGGTGTCTATGCATAACACTGCCTTACACTGTTAGTGTGACCCTGGGAGTCGTTAAGGGTTCAGTAAGACTTATAGAAATTATAACCAATATTTGACAGGCTGACACAGCACTCAGAACAATCATAAAACATCTAGAAACTGAGTTCTTTTCCCATCATTTTTAAATAAAGATTGCAAAGATGAAGTGTTAGGATATTTATAGGAACATATTCTATCAAAAACAGCAGAAGGAAGGATTCTGTCATCCACTGGAGAGGCTCATGTTACTGCTCTCTTGTATCACTAAATGCAATGTGCCACACATTTCAAAACCAAGCAAACTCATAAGAAATGGAAAAGAAAATTGGAAAATCATCTACTGAAAGAAAGAACAAAGTACAGTAACTGCTCACAGAATCAGTAAAGTGTATTCCTTCACTGATGGCTCAAATTTATTTCTGGATGCTACATGGTTATAAGAACTCCAAGTTTCAGAAAAGCACAAAAGGCCCATGCAAGGCCAGGAAAAAATGAAAAAAATCTAGAGAAAGCAAGGAGGAATTCATAAAGAGGGTCTACTTCTTTGAAAACACAAAAAGAAGACCGAAGTGTATTGTATCGGACACTTTCAAAAAGAAAGATGTCCCTGTCTATTTTTTTTCAATGTGCTGAGGATGAAGAAATTAAAACTTAAATGAAATAATTTCTTAGAGGTAAAAATAAAACAATTCTGGGAAAATATCTTAACTGTTTGTGCCTCCAGTGAATCATACCACAAAACTAGAAAGGCTGCTTCAGGGATCACTTCCAAGCCCTTGCTGGTTGTGGGAAGCAGAAAACTAATCAGTCCAGGTTGCCCAGATCTTGCCCTTGTTTCACAAGAAAGGTTGCAGGCAGTGTCAGAAAACCTGTCTCAAGTCTTACCCTGGAAAAAAATTAACTGCCTGTTTTCAGATTTAACTATCAAAATGTTCTGGTTACTGTATTGCAAGTCCACCAAATCATCTTTCACTGTATTAATGCACATCCAGAACAACTGCATTAATTTTTCAGGGCAATAGCACATTCTGCAGTTGGTGAGGGGAAGACTGAGATTGAGAATTACATTGTATTCTCACTTCCTCAGAAAATGAACCAGGAGAAAAACAGACGTTTTTCCTCAGACTTTTTAAATTACTTCATTGAGAACATTTCTGAAATCTCCACATGCTTCTCAGCAGTAGTACAGGTAACTGTTTCTTTGATTAAACAATAATTTCAGCTTATTATACCTTTAATCATTGGATCATTTAATACAGATCATTTAATTTCTTGTGAAATTATTTTGATGTTATTTTTCTCAATCTGTGTTGACAGAAGGTGTTATCCATCAGTCTGTCAATAGGATATGACAGTAATTTCTGTCTGCATGTTGTGAACTGAACACGTCCTGACATGCTGGAAAGCAGTTTTTCAACTTAACACTCTGATTGAATTTAATGTTAATAGCATTAACATTCTGGCTATGCAAGGAAATATAATGACACAGGTTATAAAACTTCATGCTGGAGGGAGGAAGTTAATTGTCTGTAGAAGTCAGGAAAGAAGTTCCCTTAACTACAGTCTATCATCTCACAATAGGTTGTTGTATTACCCAAGAGTTCACTTTCATTTGGAGTATGAGCTTCAGCCTCTCTCAAGGGGGAATACCAGCTGAGTCTGTGCTCTGCTCTCAACAGGGATTCTTATATTTTTGCATGTGATCACTTGTTTCTTATCAGTTGCTTTTTATATTAGACAATCTCCTATTTGATACCCTACATGTTATGAATTTTTGCCCCACTCATTTACATGGGAAACACATCTCTTATGATCTCTGCATTTTGTTGGAGAATGCTGTTTAATTTAATATCCTACACTCCCAAAATCATGTGCTGAGAAGCTACAAAGTGCCCTTAGTAAAGCAGAAGTATTAAATATTATACAAAGTATTTGAAAGCACTTTTTCCTTGCATAGTGTGCCATTTATAGTGTTTAATTTCTGATGGCACAAAGCATTGCTCCATAAATACTAATCACAAATTGAAACATGCAAAGATGTTCAACCTACATTCAAAAAGCATATAACAGTCAATTCATTTTCCTTTTATGTGTAGAGACTGCTACTAGCAAAGCTCTGCATTTTGACAGGGAAATGCAGTGACACAAAGGGCTATATTTATAAAGAAACCTGTAAAAATATCTACCTACCTCACAAGAGTACTTGAAATCCAAATACTCTCAAAAACACCTGATATTCCTTTGTGAAATAATTTCTGTTCAGTTTAATGTCACAGCAATACTCCTTGATGTTACTTGTAAGGTGGTTTACATACCTGATGTTTGTGCCTGCCACAGAGATATAAGGCACCAGTTGTGTCCATGTGTCCCAAGGCTCAACTCTCTGCTAAATACAATTGAATACAATGGAATTTGTGAGCCTGTCTAGTCCAGCAGAGTTAAAAGTGGAGTCTAACATGCAGTAGACTTCTCCTGTCCCAGGTCGCTGAGGTTGTGTCTTCCCAGGTCCAGCCTGGAGTGAGGCTGAGCATATAGTTCCCTGTAGACACAGATGTGTGCGTGCAATGCACACACAGCTGCAGCCACAGAGGCCAGCAAGATTGAAAACCAGTGACCTTTACATGGAACTTTGCTCTTCACACCTTCAAAGTTCATTCCAAAGGTATTCCTGAGACATTCATGAGTACAATTAAAATTCTTTATATACATTCTTTATGTTAGAGCAGGTCCAGAGGAGGGGCATGAAGATGATCAGAGGTCTGGAGCACGTCTCCTACGAAGACAGGCTGAGAGAGCTGGGGATTGCTCAGTCTGGAGAAGAGAAGGCTAGAACTAGCTGATCTTTCAGTTCCTTTCCAACTCAGACTATTCTATAATATGATTATACCAAATAACTCCCTCAAGTTTCTTTCTGTATGAAAAATAATGCTCTCTACAAACCACAAAAGGTGTAAGGGATAGAATGTTCTATACAGTGCTCTATACACAGTCACACCTTGGAAAGCCTAAGGAATGGCCTAGTTAGAATAATGGCAAATAGACAAAAGGCAGAATCATCCATGTGATTGGCAACCAGAGATGTAGTATCAACTTCGCAGTGCTTGTGCAGAGTAGGGAGTAAAAGCTCAAAGACGTTATACTCTTATTGTAATGCGAAATCACACTTGAAGTTGAGCACCACCCCAATCTGTCTTGAAACCTGGAAAAGAAATAGTAAATCTTTGGTGATCTCAGTTTGGGAAGTCATAATGCAAAATGAGGCTTAGCTTTATATTTCTGATGTAGTACAGTATGAAGTTATTCAAGTGTCTGTTATGAAGCATTTCCTTTTGGACATAGAATTTGTTAGAACAACTCATAGCAAACATCTTAAGACTCAGAAACCTGAAGAAAACCACTGAACTTATCTATCAGCCAGCTCTTGGGCTTTCCATACCCAACAGGAGATTTCTTTTTTTTTATTGTCCCTTCCCTTCCCCATGTGACTTCTTGTGTACAGAGTGTCACTGTTTTCTTTGTAGCCACTCTTTAAGTACTGGAATACTGTGAAGAGGTCTTCTCTGAGCCTTCTTTTCCCTAAGAAGAAAGGACATAACTCCTTCAGTGTTTCCTCATAGGCCCGGTGGTCCAGCCCTTTGATCATCTTTGCAGTCCTCCTGTGGATTCTCTCCAAGTCTGCCCACGTATTTCTGGAATTGTGGGGACCTGAACTGGACACAGTATTCCAGATGGCCTGACGAGCACTGAGTAGAGCAGGATGATCATGTCTATCTCTGCTAGCGATGTCCCTGCAAATACAGCTCAGGATCCAATTCAACTTTGCTGCTGCAGCAGCACAGTCCTGACTCCTGATCAGCTGTTTGTTCATCAGGGTCTCAGGTCCCTTTCGGCAAAGATGTTCCCCTGCTGCACACACCCTGGCCTGTACTGGGCTTCTTGGCTGTTTGCACTCAGCTTTGTTAAACTCCAAACTGTTCTTTTTAGCCAACTCTTCCAGCCTGTCCAGTCTCACCATTAGACAGCTCACCCTTTTGATTTGATCACCTCACCACCCAGTCAGCTGTGATCAGAAAGCTCCATGAAGGTGCTTTCAATCTCATCAGCCAAGTCATTTATGACGACGATGAACAGTGTTGGGATCCAGTATTGATCCCTGGGGGACCTCACTTGTGACAGGCTGCCGGACTGAGTAAAACCCTTTGGTTTACCACTCTCTGAGTATGACCTGTTAGCCAATTTCCTATCTCACAGTCCACCCATCCAATTTGTATCTCACCAGCTTGTCCATGAGACTGCTATAGCAAACAATGTTGAATGTTTTGCTCAAGTCCAGGTAAGCAGCATCCACTGCTCTCTCTGTGTTGACAAAAGATGTTATTTTGTTGTAGAGGACCATGAAGTAGGTCTGGAATGATTTATCCACATGGCAATGCATCTGAAAACTTGCCCTTCTTTCATTAGCTGCTACTTGCATGTAGTGGAAAGGCACTTCATATTAGTCTCTAATTTGTTCAGGGTGTATAAATCTCATTCTGAATGTTGCTATTTTGTTCTTGAGGTAACCTCTTGAGAATAACTTTCTGACCAGGAAGCACAGGCAGTGAAAGTGAGTGAGCCTGACACCAAAAGGGATTCCTTGCTATAATCTAATTTCATAATTACTTTGTTTCTGGGGCTATCAGTTCTATTTTCAGGCCTTCTTTCTCAGCAGTCAACTATACAAGGTGAAAAGTGAAAAGAGTATACTACTAATTACTGTTTAATGGCTGAGTCAAAATTGCATTGCACTTTTCTGCCCTGCCTCTGCAAAGAGAATGCTGCATATGCTTTCTCTGCTGACAAATCCTCCAGTATAGTGTATCCACAAATAAAATAAAATGGATCACTAATTAATAATCCTCACCAACCTCTGGGCTTTCAGTTTTGGGATAAATTGTTTGCAAATAACTTTCAATTGCTCAATTTTTTTTATTTTAATTGCCCACTCCAGTCAATTAATGTCAGCACATGCTGGTTGAATTTACACTGAGCTCAGGGATCCATGACAAACTCTTGACGAACTGTACTTGTTCTTTTCTGCTTGGTAGGCAACCAAGCAAAAAGTTTAACTTACAGAATGCATTAACAGAGAAAATTTTCTTTAATTTAGTATTTAAAAAGCCTTTTCTGTATGCAGTGATAGAATTTGTTTTGTCACAGTGTTACCTTTCCATTAGCGCAAAGAACATTACAGCAGCAATAAGACTGACCAGATCTTGAACCATAGGACAATTATATAGGCAGTAGTGGAACTCTACATATTAGTATGCTTAGAACGATTGCAAATTTTGGGTTGCTCTTAAAACTGATGGAGAGTTTCTTTGCTATCTCAGATGCTGAAATTACAGACTTGAACTGGAAACTATACTTCAGAGATATTTGCTAACAACTTGTTACAGAGAAATCAGGCTTTTCAGGGGCTATAGTGCTTTCTTCCCTGTATGTATCAAAGCCTCTTTTATCTCCTTCATATAGGGGTCCTCAAATATTCAGACTGGACTTGCAATAACTTCAAAAGTAGGAAACGGTGTTAACAACAGAAACTGTTTCTCAGCTAAAGGCAAATTGTGCTTTCACTTACCAGATTATAACTGGAATCAAATCACCAAGGAAAGGTTTACTCTGGAAGGTAGCTCCGGAGGGCTCTCATTCAAACTCCCACAAATGTCTAAATTCAAAGTTATATCTGTTTGCTCAGGACCTCAAAAAGAGGTTGAAGATCTTCAAGAATGGAGATTCCACAGATTCTCTGGTTAATATTTCCCAGTGCTAAATAATTTTCATGGTGACATTTTTTTCCCTTATCTTTATCCAAACATATGACCAGCTTGTCAAGTATTTATTTGTACTGCATAATCATATCCAAAGGCTAACTGGCATTAAACAGATATGTAAGAAAGAAACATTTACTGTCCCACTGAGCTACAAGATAGGAGTAAAAAAGAAAAGAAAGACAACTACTTAGGGAACTAACTTCTTGATAAAGGTATTTGTATTGGGAAGCAGCTGGTTGCTCTTTAATTCCTTCTTCCTTAAAGAGATGCAGAATCCTATTGCCTGTTTTAGACATGCCTAGCTTATTCTTTATTCTGACTGTGTTTGCCTTCAGAGAAGAAAATCTGATCACAAATGAAAACTGTAAAGCTGTTGGCATGAAATTAAGTCAACAGATAACCATATCCAGCTCCTTTCTCCATCATGCCTGCAATTTGTCTTGTAAGAGTGTAGGTGATTTGACATGGTGTTGATTTCCATCATAAGTCACCTTCTGCATTAAGCCTTCTCTTATCCTCTTTGAGTAATACACTTGGCTTCCCAGGTAACGCTCAGAATGTCATAAATTTGTCACACTTAACTGTCTCAGACTGCTAGCATATAAAAAATTTATCTGTGATTTTGATTATCTGTGGTCAGCCTCTTTTCTACTTTGGTGCCCTTTCTAGCTTTGTGTTAAACCACCTGAACATTGAAGCAAATATTAAGCAACAAGTAATATGACCTTATCAAGGAAATATCATCTCAGGAACTTGAATCTAGCAACAGCCACAATATTGATTCACTGCTGTAAGCATGTGCTTGGAGCCTCAAGGTCTATTGCTAAGTTGTATGAAGTAACAAGCAGAACATAATCATGGGCAAATTCTGTTCATTTATTGCTGCATCCCAAGGGTGCAAATGCTGGCAGAACATCCCAATTTTATCTAGTACTGATGGAGCTCATTGGGTTTTTAACATGCTGTTCTCATAGGGAAAGTTTACATCTGCTTAATTAGAAATTGACTGAAGCCACCTTCCTCAGTAACATTTTATATGCTTTTTTTTTTCCTTCGAGGGCACTCATACAGATTTTAAATTTGAAGCAGTGACAGATCTCCTTGACACCATTGTAAAGAATGTGAAAAAACCTCCAGAAAATATTCTGAAGCTTGAGAGATCTTAGGCAGGGCCCTCTGCTTCTGCAAAATGATTAGAGGAAGGTTCTGGTCCTTAATCCAACTTTGACCTTCATACTGAAATTGGTACTTCTTTTTTCCATGGTTTGCAGCATCAGCTGCAAGTCCATGTTCTTCTTCCCCTTTTCTTTTTTCATCCTTGTGCAAAAACCATCTCCTAACTAAATTCCCTGCTCTACCACACAGCCATACAGACCCACAAAAATGACAGGTTTTCACAACACTGTTTTTCAACAACATTGACATTAAACAATGGCAAAAGGAAAACAACAATCCACTTTACAGTGGCTTCCAGGATGATGTATTATCTGATTACTCCCCAAAAGGGAAGACGTGCCCATCATTTATTTGTCTCTGGTAATCAGAGCCATCTTCCATGGTTCTTCCAAGCCCCTGATGCTACCCTGGTATAGGATTAATTACAAGCTGTTTGTGCTGAGCATTGCTGATGGGAAATTGTTTTCTGCATTTCTACTGGTAAGATATTCACACTACTCAAAGACCAGGTTCATTACTTGTTTTTATTCTTTTTGTTACCATTAGGATCTACTTCTCGGGTGTCACAGGGGGCACAGGAGTCTTCTCTGAGGACCTGCCCCATCCATGTTTATCCTGACAAATCATAAACACCACCTGAGTGCATTGTTATTAGAGGCGTCAAGAATGGCTAGTTGCAATCCTGTGTTTGAACAAAACAGGATATTCCAAAATCACTTTTCTTACATCCATAAGACAAGAAATAGATACTTAGGTTCTCAAAACTCTGCTGAGATGTGCTCTCAGTTTTCCATTGGGGTCACCTTTCTTATAATTTGCAAGTGTTTTCTCCATGACTACCATACCCACTGCTTCAAACCAGGTCCTTGCCCTGTGTCCATAATTAAGAGCACTGCAGGCATTGTTCCTCACTGGTATCTAGTCTAGTGGCTTCCTATTGTCTTGCCTGGTAATGATCATATGGACAATTAATTGTTTCCTCATTCTACCTGACAATTCCAACAAAATAACTTTGTTGTTTGTTCACCAGAGTATTATACTACTTAAATCTGCATTAATTGTGAATGTTTCAAATGATCAGGTTGCTGAGGTTAACCCAAAGAGCACGGAGGACTACAGGATATGATATTAGAAGCTGTTCTATGTGACAGATAACAGCATAAAAAGCTGCCAAAAGTTAGATAAAACACTGTAAAAGATGATTGGACTCCACAGGTTGCTAAGGAAAAGTGAGAAAAATAGACAGACTTTGAAAATCATGGAAGGGGAATATCAGAGACCTTTTGTGGAGTGGAACCATAACGTGGGTAGACAGTATTTTTGTAATCATATTAGTAATATAATTTATGCTAGATTCAAGGTAAAAGTATCAGAAATATGAAATCTGGGTGTAGCAAAATCAGGATCAATGGGAGGGAAGTAATTAAGAGTGGATTTTTATTTGAGACAAAGTTGGAGTGGAGAAAGGATGGAACAAGAGCAGTGAAAAGGAGGATCAAAAATAATGGAAAAGGGTTAAAAAAAATCAAATCATGTTATTGGTGTTCTCTGGGGTCACCTACGGGACAGCTTCACTGCTATCCTGCAGGGAAAGCAGGATAACAAACCAAATCTGTTGTTCTGACCATGGCACAGATATCAAAAATATTTCCATATTCAAGACAAATGGAGCAGAAACTTTACCTGTCTGTCAGGAAAACACCTGGATGATCAGATGAAATATTACTGTGTCATTGCTCATACTAGACCTGATGGCATTGACATCTTCCCAACCACTTCCCAACAGTGCATTATATCCTTTCCTTTTCAGTCAGGGAAACTTGGGAGATTGTTTCAGTCCAAATCAACCTCTGCTTGGAAACCCTCTAGGAATCAAGCAAATGAAACATGAAAAACAAAAGTGAAGCTAAAGAATCACTGCTGCATTTTCATTTTCTTGCCCTGGAGTACCGTTAATCTCTGGCATTTCCCCAGCTGTTTATTGAAGAGACACAGAAAATGTAACTTTCTCAAGTTGCTCAACACAATATTTGTATAGCCAAACTTTCTGATGTTCATTTTCAGCAAACATTCACACAGGATAAATGCCCACAAGTTTGATGTATCATTCTACTTAAAAATTCCTACAAATCTGAAGAACTCTCATGTACTTTTTTAAAAATGTTTTTCTCTTTCTCTTTTTTTTGTAGATTAGTTTTTACTTTTTGGTTAATGTAACAGGATTACCCTGTAACTTGATGGATATTCATAAAACACCTTCTCACAATTCAACTGCATTTTTCCTAGGCAAAATAGAGACTTTGCTTATGTGGACAGCTTTGCTTTGGGGAGTTTCCTTTTTAGTGCAGTTGGTTGTGAAAAATCATATGTGTATGTTTAGAAGATCCATGACCTGATTTATGTAACACTAAGATTCCCTTGTTACTGGTCGTGTAGGGATTGGAAAACACTACCTACAAGTGAAGTTTCCCAGCACCTCCAGTGCTTAAATATAAGAAACTATGCACAAAATTTAGAAAATAGGAAACCAAAGGTAGGAATTGCAGAACACTGCTTATTTAACATTGTCTTGTATTTTCTTCTACATATGAATACAACCTCTGATTACATGATCACTGAGCATTTTCACTTAGGACCCTGTCTTAGTACACTAAGTAATATTGCTGTATTGAGTCTTTGTCTTTTTAATAAAAAGAAATAAGGAGTGTCTGTCAGTAGAATCTTTGCCTGTTTTGTTGTAGAAGCTAAAGGTTTAGTAACAAATGAGAGAGCAAATGCAAGAGAATAAAAGCGGGTTAAAGTCAGTGGGTATTGGACAGAAAAGTGCTGTAATATTCTTATATAATACCAACATTATCCTTTTTTGCTTGCTTATCTAAAATATTATTAACACCGGGGACCTACGTAGCCCAAGTTGGCACTCAAACTTCTATAACACTAGAGGTCATATTCTTTCTTTCCCTTCTACACAGAGCAGAGATTATGTCATTTTCTCATCTAGTTGTGCAAATGCATTATTTTTTAAGTATTCAGGTCTCTCAATTCTCTTATTTTCTCTCCATTCTAGCTTCAAATGAGCAAACACCTGCCAAAACTGAGAGTTTTCCTCATAATATTTTCATATGAGCATTTTCTTAGATGGGGAAATCCACTGTATTTTTTTGAAGTCTCCCTGGTCCGCCTCTGCAGGAACAGTTTTTATGGACTATTTAAAGCTATATTTTCTGTGTAAAATGGAATCACTCCTGCAACAGGAATGGAAACCTCTGGGCCAGCCAGATTTTCTATCCAGGATTTTAATCAATAATTAATGATGATTTTTTAAAAAAAAGAAAAAAAAAAAAAAGCCTGGACTTAGCAAGAAATTGTCTTGAACTGTCAGAAATTCTCTGCAGAAGCTCCTTTAACAATTTGTCAAATACTTAATTCTTAGGGTGGCTGTATGTTCAATCACCTAGTTTCAAGTCAGTCATCTAGGGAAGGGTGTCAACTTTCCTCTGAGTGGTAAATCAAATTAGGTACTTCTATTGAACCATATCTTTAATTGTAAGACACCATGCCCTGGTTATTTTCAGGATCCAATGTAAGTCTTATTCCAGTTAATATTTTCTCTAATTACTTCAGCAACACATGAGAGAACACCTTCATAAGTGTGTGGAGGGAGAGCAGTAAAACTCTACTTTTCAGCTGAGGAACTAAATAAAATTTGTTGAAAACCAGCCCTTATCCTGACCACTGATGAATCCTTTTAATGCAGAGCCTTTCTTCCAGTCTGGCAGACTTCAGAGGGTTGAGTACCAGTTTTGTGTCCAGTTTTGACTGGCTCTATATTCAGCTTGGGGTAATGTAAAATTCTACTTAGCTTTCTCAGTCTAGTCCAAAGTTTGAAGGAATTAGGATTTCTTTAAAAAATATAAGCCGTCACGAGAGAAAAATTGACATTGGTGACCACCAGAAAGACGTGACTGGAAAAATGAACTTAATCTAGAAAAAGAGTTAGCAGGGTGATGGGAAAAACTCTTCCACTGCAGGATGGTAGAGGACTGAAAGAGAAAACCTATGTAAAAACAGGGTAAGTGTTCTTCAGTGTTTGAAATAGACCAGTGGCTGTCAAGAATACGTGACTTCTCCTTTCTCAGTGCATGGGGTTGAGACTAGATATTTTCTTGGAAAAAGCCGTTTCCTTATCTTCATTTCTGTGACTTCTATTAATGAAGTTTCAGGAAGGGAACCCTGAAAAAAAATCTGAAAATTAAGTAAATGGAGCTGCAGCTGGATATCCATATGCCTCAACAGACACACTGAACATAGAGCTATTTTCAGTTGGCAATGCAGCAAATAAAAGGTTAAAATGAGACATAGCATAAACTCTCTTTAAAATAGAGCATCTCTAAGCTTCCTTCACCTATAAAACATGCTTATACCAACTACCATTTCCAAAAGACTTAAAAATGGTTGAAACAGCATTTATTTAACCAGAGATGGGGTATTAAGCCTATATCATAGGCAATTACTGTTACAACATGTTGCAGTAGTATAGACAACCACCAATGGAAGATATCAATTAAAATCCCAGTAGGAATGTTTCCTGATAGGAACCAGTAACATATTTTGTTTGATTCACTTCAAATTCCTTTATGCATTCATAGGTTTGCTTAAGCTCTTGTAGCTGTTGCTTAACCTTGAGCAGTCTTGGTAACACATGTTTTTATTTAATGAGTGTATATGGAAGACTGAAGGCTAATGAGGTATTAATATGATTTATCCACTTTAAAAATGCTTAGCGTGAAATATTCTTCTTGTGGTGTATCAGCCTCATCTGAGTTGGCGGCACTAAAAAGGTCAACAGCTGTTGCATACCTGAGTCACATAAAACATAATTACAACATCATTGCAATTAACCCATCAGTTCTGTAAAACTAATACATAAAGATGTTACTCTGAAAGATATAAATAGCCCTGAAAATGGTTGCACCATTACTTCAGAAACTGTTAATAGCTTTTTTAAATACAACTCCTTATAAGAAAGCATTAGTTGATACTGTAAGCACTTTCAAGTAACTCACCTGTACAGAGGAATTCACGTTGAAATCCATTTTTCTAGGTAAGCAAGTATCTTAGAATTAGTTGTACAGCATGTTATTGTTCGGGGTGCTTTGCTCATAGTGATTCATGGCCCAACACTTCCACATACAGGGGCAGTTCCTCAGATGATGCAAACTGCTCTAACATTGGTGACTTTGCCAGAATTATGATGTGTGCAAGGGCCCCATCCCACTGGGTTTGGCTGCCTTGTAATTCCAGGTAATTCCCAGCCCACATGCAGCCTGCACACTTAAGGCATTTGGGGTCAAGAGTACACAAAGTCCCCAAGAAATAACATGACATGATATAAACATAACATAAAACATAGCATAGAGACAATATACAGAACATGACTCTCCATGCTCTTCCATTATCACAAGACATTGTAAAAGAAGCCAGCTAATGAAAACAGCAACTTGGTTGCATTGACCATAGGCATACATCTGGGGTTCTGTGCTCTGAATGTTGGCATCCAAAACCCTCTTCCAGCCCACGGAGAAGCTGGTCCAGTAACAGGAGCACCTACTTTCCTTACAGTCAAACTTGCATGGCTTACATCACCCTACCTGCCTTATCTGGACCAGGATACAAATTTTCACTCTTTTCTCTAAGCTCTAGCAATCAGGCTTAGTGCTCACTGTTTAATGATTATGAGACCCCAAGCTTTCTACCCTGCACTTAGTGAAGTATATATTGCATAAAATTCTCAGTCTCTGTGTGGAGTTATTAACATCTGTACATGCTTCTCCCTTTGAAGGACTGACACAGAACACTGTAATCTGGAAGCTGCAAATGAGCTGCCAGATATGTTACTACACCTACCAAAATTCTTACTGTCACATGTCATAATTCTAAGAGTCTTGTCAAATTTCCTAACTACAATTGAGCATAACAATGACAATCAATGAATAGAACAAGAATATGGGGCATTAAGTGCATTACCAAATTAAAATGTGAAAATTACCTACCACAGCTACACCCGCACGAGTTTTGCTTATATCTCACGGTGACAGGTTATTTTATTCCCATGTTTGCTACATGTTCATTTCAGAAATATTTCACGCTAGACGTGAACCTATTATTTGCCCTTTGCAATCTTAAATAACACCAAACTGACCTATTATTTCAATAATATTGTGTTAGATACTCCCACAACTTTACAACACATGTAATGTTAAAAGACCTTGCCTTATTTTCTTTTTAAGAGAAAAAAAATCTTTTCTTTTGTGTGAACTTCTCATTTTTGAACAATTCCTTTAATTTTCTGTAATTTCCATCACATACCAAGAAAAGGACTTTGGGAACTGCCCAACTGTCAGCCTCACCTCCATGCCTGGGAGGATCATGGAACAGATTCTCCTAAAATTGTGCTAAGGCACAGGGAGGTGATTTGAGACAGCCAGCATGGCTTCAAGCAAGGGCAAGTCCTGACTGACCAACCTGGTGTCCTTCAGTGATGGAGTAACTCCATCAGTGGACAAGGGAAGAGTGACAGATGTCATTTATCTGAACTTCTATAAAGCCTTTGACACAGTCCCCCACACCATCCTGCTCTCCAAATTGGACAGTGATAGATTTGATGGATGGACTGCTCAGTGCCCACAGAGTTATTTGAACGGATTGATCCAGAGACTAATGGTCAAAAGCTCGGTGTCCAGAGGGTTGTCAGTGACAAGTGTGGTCCTTCTGGGGTCCATATGGGGACCAGTCCTGCTTAATCTCCATCAATTACACAGTCACTGAGATGGAGTGCACCCTCAGCAAGCTTGCAGGCAGGACCAAGTGACACCAAGTTGATACACATGATGGTAGGGATGCCATCCAGAGGGACCTGGACAAACCTGAGAGATACTTAAAGTACTTAAAAGGGGCTTTTAAGAAAAATGAGGATATATATTCCAGTAGGACCTGTTGTGATATGACAAGGTTTTAAACTAAAAGATTATAGATTTAGACTAGACATAACAAAGAAATTTTTTGTCACAATTGTGGTAAAACACTGGAACAAGTTGTTTAGAAGCGGCAGACATTCCATGCCTGGGGGCATTCAAGGTCAGGCTGGATGGAGGTCTGAGTAACTTGATCTAGTTGAAGATGCTCATTGCAGGGGGCTGGACTAGATGAAATTTACTGGTCCCTTTCAACCCAAGGTATTCTGTGATTCTACGAGTAGATCTTGATGCCATAACATTGATTCAGGCTGATTTGGCAGGATTTATTTCTCTACTCTAAGAGTTGATGCCAAGAACCTTTTAAAAATGCCTCCAGAGCAAGTATTTCTAATTGAAACATTTGTATTTTCCCCTGCAATTATATTTTATTGACCACCCTCTGTTTGCTGTAATACTTTGATTTATGGCACAGTGGAATGAAAATTTTCACATGGTGGTATATTGCTGGAAAAGATGCATCAAAGGAATTTTTTTGCTATTTTCTTTACTCATGGTCAGATGGCTCATGATTATTCTCTGAAGCTCAAACATATTTTATAGAGATATTGGAGTTCAGAGATCAGGAAAGAGGTAGACTTATAGACAAGAGTGTAGCTTGGTACACACAGAATAAATATTACAAAGATTTCAAGCAGTATATTGCAGAATGCTTCATAGAAGTGTTTACAGAAGAATTATGGCTCTTTTGTCTCAAAATATGTATTACTTATTTCTTTCTGAACTAAAAAATACCCAAGTAGAGGCCTCCTGGGTTGCTTCTTTTGATTAAAAACATCTCTTCATAAAATAAATAGAATTATCTTGAAATAAACTTCAATTTCCAAACTACCTTTGCTTCTAGTGACTTTATACCTATTGCTCAATATTTTTAATTTTCAATCATTGGTGAGTCTTTGTATTCACTACAGAAGTGTTTACCTGTGCATTCACTGTGCTGTGTTATATAAACTAACTGGTCCTTATGCTACTGAATTTAGCAGGGATTATTTAAATCTAACCCTCAAAATTATTCATTTTATTATGTTCCTTATTCCAACCTCCTGTGTATTTTGCCTCCAGACTTTGCTCCTTGAAATTGATGTGCCACAGACTTTGGTTTGTAGATGAACCGTACCAAGAATTTATATCTCAAGGTCATTTTCAGCAGTACCATATAAGCACTGACAGTTATCGGATTACATAAAGTCAACGACGTTAATCGGGGACTTAAAACCACTTCTACTAATTAACATATACAATGTATGCTCTGTGGAAAAACTCCATGACAGTGAAAAGGATAGTATAAATCAGACCAGTGCAATCCCTGTTTAGAATTAATACAATTCCCAAAACAGTGCATAACTTCTCTGATAAAAGCTTAAATAATTTTAGAAGTTTTGATAACGAGTGAATACTTTCTAGCATGCAGTAAGACTACCCTAGAGTATTCTCATGGTGTTTTAAATGTCAATGTACCAAGATTTATTACAACAATTAGTTGAAACTACTCAAAAATTGGATCATCTTAGCCAGATATCAGCTGTTGTTACTGATCTCTTGAGTAGAATCTAATAAAATATTATTAAACATTGTACAAGGTGAATGATTTAAGTTTCTAGCAGAAACTCAGGATACATAAAAATATTTTAATATAGAATATTATAGAATTACATACACTCTAGTCAATAAAACATAGACTTACACATATGAAGAGGCCAAATACTTAGATTCCTTCAAAAGAACACAATGTAATAATTTTTCCTCTTTAAATTTTAGCCTCTCAAGCATTCGTGTAGCTCTTGTCATCCATCTAGAGAAAAATATTACAAAGAATGCCACTATTTATTTATATTTTTGAAGCAGTCATACAAGTCTAATTCTAATATCTGTATACAGAACTAAAGCACTGCACAAACAATTCTCAGAAAGCACGCACTTCAGGAAGTTCCCTGCAACTCAGTATGAAATGTTTGACTATATCCTGAATTTACAAAGCCCTTATGCTCTACAGCAATTCAGATATTCTTATTTTAATTTTAGAATAACTCTAGAAGTAGAATAGGCTTCCTCTCTAAAACACAAAGGAGAGTAGAAAGCCTTTTAAATATTGTGCTTTGTTTAGCATTATAAGAATTTTTCTGTCTTCAAACACAGAACTTTTCTGGGGGAAACAATTTTTCTGATATTTCTATTTGTATTTTGTGAGAAGCATGGGCACTCCATAGTCAGCTTGCCTCTTGCCTGTTCTTGATGCTTGGTGGTAATTTAAGCTATTATATAATCATATATATATTAAATTCTCATTAAATACCTTGACCTAATCTTCTCACTCCATAATGCCAATCTTCCACTAAAGTTTTGTGTTTGATTTAGTATTGCCCCCCCGGCCCAAAAAAATGCATCTTTTCACTTACTTATTTATTCCCCAGAGCCTGCTTCTTCAGCATCTTGTCTTTTTGAACATTTTTCTCTATTTCATTTTCAGATTTTGCTGAGGTACAGCCCAGACCTGTGTCAGATACCATTCATAGCATCCATGAACAGTAAGAGGCTGATACTCTCTTGCTATGTACAACTCACAACAGCTTTGGCCCTTACCTAGGTATCTTACGTCGCAAAATCATTGATCACTTGCTATCTGGTATCACCTGTCCTTGGGTCTGTATTGCTGATTTCCTTTTCTTCTTCCCTGTCAAAGGCCCTCAATCCAGCCAGAGGTCTGAAGAAATTTTTTCAGTGGACTTTGATCCAATCCAACTTTAGATATTAAATGATCTTTATAACAATATAGATGCTGTAAACAAAGCAACCCTGTTTTCTGTTTATTTTAGTTTTGAATCCTACCACAAGGCTTCCTTATAGATATCAGTTTCACTGTATAAAGATATAGGAATTTCCATTACTGGGTAATAAACAAAAAGCCAATTTCTTATGGATCAAAAGCTTTGTTTTTGAGTCAGCTCTGCTAACAAAAGCAGCTGAAGTGGCAATGATTTTTGCTAGCAAGGCACATTATTTGAGAGATTTATCAGAATGGATCACTCTTCATAGAAATGTGGAATGCACAGAAACATGGTAATTCAGCTGCACATGAATTGGGTGTCTTTGCATCAATGATTCTTATGGCCATTTTGTTCCCCATGAACAGCTGAAAAATAACAAGCTTTGTTTTAGGACTGAAAGATGCATTTTAAAAAAATGAATTCTGAAGTCTAAACCCAGCCTTTTGAATTTCCTTTCTTTACTCCCTATCTTCTGTTTTTCCTCCTAGTTTGTTTTAGATAAATCTCATTAGTGTTCATTTGGCACCAAAGTGCAAACCATTACAGAACATAAAGCAATTGCCACAATTGTTGACGGTTTATTTCATTTTGCTGCATAACTTGTAGTAATCTATTCTCTGTTTCAAGGTAAACGTATGCACACAGTCATATCTCGTCTCATGGGTTCTATTTTGATCGGAAAGGGTCAATATTAAAAGCTTTCTATGTGAAATCACAGATAGGCGAACATAGCTGAAACTCACTCCAAACGTCAGTGTATTTTACATAATTTAGAAACTAAGGACTCATACTTTCTCTGTTTAAGAAACAACAATTAATCTGTTTCCTGCAGGTTTTGGAAATTGTGTAGTAGAAGTGGCAAATGGCAGCACTTAATGTTCTTATTCCCCGGTGGGATGGGGAGTAGAATGGGAAGAATGAAAGTGACAGAGCTCATGGATTGATACAAAGGCAGTTTAAAAGCTAAAGCAAAAGCCACACATACAAGCAAAGCACAACAAGGAATTGATTCACCACTTTCCATGGGCAGGCAGCAGTTCAGCCATCCCCAGGAGAGCAAGGCTCCATCACATGTAATCGTGGCTTGGGAAGACAAACTCCACCACTCCAAATGTATCCCTCTTCTTTCTTTTTCCCCCTGCTTCATATGCTGAGCACGATGCCATATGGTTTGGAATGTCTCTTTGGTCAGTCAGGGTCTGCTGTCCCACCCTTTCCAACTCCTTGTGTACCCCCACTCTCCTCATGGGTGCGATGAGGTGAGGAGCAGAAAATGCCTTGGCTCTGTGTAAGTGCTGCTCCGCCATTGTTGAAACTTCCCTGAGTTAACAACGCTGTTTTCGGCACAATTCCGAAACACAACCTCCTACCAGTTGCAGAAAATCCCTTGGCTCTGTGTAAGTGCTGCTCCGCCATTGTTGAAACTTCCCTGAGTTAACAACGCTGTTTTCGGCACAATTCCGAAACACAACCTCCTACCAGTTACTGTGATGAAAATTAACTCTATCCCAGCTAAATCCAGGACATTACTAAAAAAACCCAGAAACTACCAAAACTCCCAAGTGGCTTTCAGGTAATCATGAATGTACCTGGTTTCCTAAGATGTCATTGATGGCTTTTCCCCTTTTTCTGTCAACAGCAGGATATAAAACAACTTGCTGCAATGTATTTGCATAAAAAAATCCCAAAATATTTTTAAGCAGCACTTGGACACATGGTCATCTGATTTGCATGTACATCAGTACAGCTGGAAGACATGGTAAGCGAAAGCTTCTATTACGGCTTCTATCAAAAAAGATATCAGGCTCAAAATTATGCTGTGGTTATCACTAAATATATATAGAATTGTGCACATGTGTATATAATGTGCATTTGTTTTATGTGCTGCTCTGTGACGCTCTTATAA
>VZRL01003651.1:337178-497789 GCA_013397895.1 Origma solitaria | reverse complement strand
TTACTGGGTAATAAACAAAAAGCCAATTTCTTATGGATCAAAAGCTTTGTTTTTGAGTCAGCTCTGCTAACAAAAGCAGCTGAAGTGGCAATGATTTTTGCTAGCAAGGCACATTATTTGAGAGATTTATCAGAATGGATCACTCTTCATAGAAATGTGGAATGCACAGAAACATGGTAATTCAGCTGCACATGAATTGGGTGTCTTTGCATCAATGATTCTTATGGCCATTTTGTTCCCCATGAACAGCTGAAAAATAACAAGCTTTGTTTTAGGACTGAAAGATGCATTTTAAAAAAATGAATTCTGAAGTCTAAACCCAGCCTTTTGAATTTCCTTTCTTTACTCCCTATCTTCTGTTTTTCCTCCTAGTTTGTTTTAGATAAATCTCATTAGTGTTCATTTGGCACCAAAGTGCAAACCATTACAGAACATAAAGCAATTGCCACAATTGTTGACGGTTTATTTCATTTTGCTGCATAACTTGTAGTAATCTATTCTCTGTTTCAAGGTAAACGTATGCACACAGTCATATCTCGTCTCATGGGTTCTATTTTGATCGGAAAGGGTCAATATTAAAAGCTTTCTATGTGAAATCACAGATAGGCGAACATAGCTGAAACTCACTCCAAACGTCAGTGTATTTTACATAATTTAGAAACTAAGGACTCATACTTTCTCTGTTTAAGAAACAACAATTAATCTGTTTCCTGCAGGTTTTGGAAATTGTGTAGTAGAAGTGGCAAATGGCAGCACTTAATGTTCTTATTCCCCAGTGGGATGGGGAGTAGAATGGGAAGAATGAAAGTGACAGAGCTCATGGATTGATACAAAGGCAGTTTAAAAGCTAAAGCAAAAGCCACACATACAAGCAAAGCACAACAAGGAATTGATTCACCACTTTCCATGGGCAGGCAGCAGTTCAGCCATCCCCAGGAGAGCAAGGCTCCATCACATGTAATCGTGGCTTGGGAAGACAAACTCCACCACTCCAAATGTATCCCTCTTCTTTCTTTTTCCCCCTGCTTCATATGCTGAGCACGATGCCATATGGTTTGGAATGTCTCTTTGGTCAGTCAGGGTCTGCTGTCCCACCCTTTCCAACTCCTTGTGTACCCCCACTCTCCTCATGGGTGTGATGAGGTGAGGAGCAGAAAATGCCTTGGCTCTGTGTAAGTGCTGCTCCGCCATTGTTGAAACTTCCCTGAGTTAACAACGCTGTTTTCGGCACAATTCCGAAACACAACCTCCTACCAGTTACTGTGATGAAAATTAACTCTATCCCAGCTAAATCCAGGACATTACTAAAAAAACCCAGAAACTACCAAAACTCCCAAGTGGCTTTCAGGTAATCATGAATGTACCTGGTTTCCTAAGATGTCATTGATGGCTTTTCCCCTTTTTCTGTCAACAGCAGGATATAAAACAACTTGCTGCAATGTATTTGCATAAAAAAATCCCAAAATATTTTTAAGCAGCACTTGGACACATGGTCATCTGATTTGCATGTACATCAGTACAGCTGGAAGACATGGTAAGCGAAAGCTTCTATTACGGCTTCTATCAAAAAAGATATCAGGCTCAAAATTATGCTGTGGTTATCACTAAATATATATAGAATTGTGCACATGTGTATATAATGTGCATTTGTTTTATGTGCTGCTCTGTGACGCTCTTATAATAATTCTTCCCTAATCCTTGGAAAGATTCTCTGTTCAAAGCAGAATTCAAGCTCTCAGTATTCCTAATGTTTTATATGGCAACAAAACTGTCTGTTTAAATGAAACATGAGGAAACCTTCTCAGCAGGAGATTGCTGTGAAACGCTGATGTACTCATCTGACATTTTCAGATATGTTGCCTGGGGTTACATCCAAATACTTCCCACACAGTTTTATCGAGTGTTTTTTCCTGTGTGAAAAAACAGAGATAACATTCAAAATGCACAAAATTATATTTCTATTATTTTCAGCTTTTAAGCGTGAATGTAAGAGCAAGGCACACAATGATGCTGCAAATCAATGGAAAATTCAAGAAAGTCTTTAATATCAGCTCTTTATCCATAAAACTGTTGAAAATTCAGATGAATAAGGAAGGAGGAACAGTTTGACTTCTCTTAAAATGATGGGTGCAATAAGCATATCTTATTTCCTCCTGTGTTATCTACAGCATTTAGCCTTTTATTTTGTAAGTAAAGCATTTTAATTTTAAGCATTCAAAGTCTACTGATACCAATTTTGACACTGTTTGCTGGTATATGCTGGAGACTTGGAGCTACATTCCTGATACCTATCTTCAAATGTATTTGATATGAGTCTTCTATTTTTAGTGACCTGCGGTTTTCTCCATCTTTAGTCAGTACTTTGAATCGATGTCAATATCAAGGAAATTTCCATCTTCATGTATTTATACAGGATTAAGCATAAACTAATACATAGGTAGTAGGTCACAGAGGCTTACTTGGCTAAAGACATACAGGGTCTCATAAGAACATGTGACCCTAGTTATCCTAAGTTTTCCTTGCCTTTCCCAGCTGCTTCTCATGTGTTTTTCAGTATTTTCATATGAAAAACACTGTCTTTTTAAATGTGCCAAGGAACAAAACAAGAATCTGGACTTTTAGATATCCTCCGCCCCTTCTGATAAGCATATCAGTGCAAACATTGTCTTTAGTGGTGGAAATGTATCCAAACAATGCCATGGTCCTTCTTTCCTGCATGTATTTGTATTCACTTCAGTGAACAGCATTGCCAGTATCAGTGGGAAAGGGAAAGGGAGGGCAGGCGCAAAATGCCTATGGCAAATCTGGGCCTATCCAGGAGTCTCAGAGTGGTGTGGTGTGACCAATAGTGTTTAGTGAGATAATCTCAGCTGAATCAGACCATGCAATGACTGCTGTTTGAAAGTGAGATGCACAGATGGTGCCCTCCCAGATACACAGTACTCCTGTTGCAGAGTTAGTGTTTTAATTCATAATGGAAAGGAGAAAGAAGGAGAGGTTCAGATCTTTCGTGGAACATCTCTAAAACTGCAAACCCTCAGAACAGATCCTTGTCCTTGCATAAAAGGGAGAAGGACCAGCTGTTTCCCCACTCTGTTTATGTTTAACACATGTATTCACTTCTTTTACATCTGATATGATGCACTCCTGCTTTATTGCCTGCTTGAACTAATCAATCATCTAGTGTCAGAGGATTTGCCCCAGTCACCACTGTCCCAGCCTGCTGTATCACTTAGCTCCTTCCCAAAACTCTGTAACCTAAGCAATTGCTAATAGCTCACACTTGTTATGGCTATATATGCAGGATCTCTTGACAGAACAGCCTGCACTGCTTTAATCACCCACAGTGAGTCTTCAGGAAACTCGATTTACGCTGTAGCTTTTGCCTGCCCATCGCTTGGTCAGCCTTTGTTGCCTGGCTAAAGTAAAACCCTAGTGAGCGTGCGACTTTGAGGGCACACAGAGGATTTTGCCTTTGAAGGAAAATGATGTTTGGCCTAACTACAACCGTGCTGGTCTTGTGCTGTAGCTTGGCTTTGGCTCTGCATGATATGGATGAATAATACATTCTATACTGAGTAAATTAACAAACAGATTAATTCCTGCTTATTTCCTCCAGGTAAAAAGCCTGGGATTTTTATGGTAATGTCAAAGTTAGTGAGCCTGCAAAGATCAAGGCCATAATCATGATGTGCTTAAGGAGTGCCCTGTTTCTGCTCTGGGAACCAATATTTAATACAGTGTATTTTTGTCTTTTCCTTATCTGCTGGTTTGCTTGTTTTCATACTACCAGTTTTCTTTAAACTGTAATATCTTAACTGGAAATGCCATGTATCTATTTCTGTAGATTTTTATACATTCACCTAGCTATATGTATAGATCAAACTGAGCTGCAGAAAGCTGAAAGCCACCAAGTAATTGAAATAAAACATTAAAATAAAATATTATGAAAACACCGTGAAGGGAATGCCTCAGTAATTCAAACAAAACCTTATAAGAATCACATTAGGAAATAAAAAAGCACTTCTTATGAAATGTATCAAATTATTCAAAACCACCAAATAATTATTCCATGTATTCTTGCTGTGACTGAGATAAACTTCCTTTACCTAAATGCTATTTAAAATAGTGAATAGCATGTGGTTTGTTTGTTTGTTTGTTTGTTTGTGGGTTTTTTTAACCTCATTACGAAACATATTCTTCTAAGAAGAGAAGGACTGGGGTAGGTAAATCTCTGGAAGAAGAAGAGTAAGATTCTTTGATCCCCCTGGGGTAAGCAGGGGGTCTTCAGAAGAAAGGTGGACGCTACAAAGTCTAAAGGGGAAGCTTCCCTGATGAGGAGGGACTGAAGAGAAGAGGATGAAGAGGAGCAAGCACAGCCATGAGATGAGCAGCATCTCTGTGAGGACTGAAGAGGAGCACGTGGAATATGTTCCTTTCCAGGAAGACACTGAGTTAACAGAAACCAAACACAAGAGCAAAGGCATGTCCTCCAAGGGTACAGCAGCAGGAGGAGATTGATTTATCAAACCTGCTTTTCTGTCCTGACTTAGTCATTTTGAGTTTTCTCTATTCTAAAAGTTAAATAATCTGATTTACATTCTGTTAATATAGACTTGGATTTAAAGTTTTCTTGGAGTTACAGAGAGATCTTGAGCTCGCTATTAGCAAAAGGTCCAGCCCACCTCATAGCTCTAGCTGATTTGTTTTTCTGTGACGCAGATCACTGTGGTTTATTAAATAATATTTTAAAAAGTGTGTGTGCATATTCAAAAGTGTGTATATATGTTTTGTTTACATTTCACTAGAAATAAGTTGGAAATCTGAATGCTTAAGGACAAAACTTGGTTTACTATCATAAAACACTTTCAGATTTTACTTTTGAATGATTAGTTTTTCACCACACATTTCTTTTCTATTCTTTACCACAGAAATAATGGTCTTGATCTCCTTCTAAGAAGCACTTGAAATTCAATTGATGTAACATGTGAGGGTAAGGAATTATTTGTTACAAGTACTGTTAATACACCCCTGGTACTACCATGATATTGGAGATATTAAGAGAGCAGCTGTTTCAAGTGATAAATACATTAGCCCTTGTTTGATAACAGAATTTAACAAAGAGAATGTCCCTTTCTCTTTGCAAGTTTTCTCTTCTTTTCCAAACATTGAAAATACACAAGCAACATTTTTTCGGTGGGCATTATAAAACAATATCAAGTCTTTTATTTCCTCACGTTCAGAATTAAATTTTCCCTTCACATTCATTATTTTCTAATTATTTAATTTCTTTTTCCTGCCCTTCTCTTCGCCTCTTTCTAAGATCTTTGGGCAGGTCTGGCACTTAAAGAAGGCAAATTCTCAGGATAATTTAAACTATTTGAAATGAAATGGTAGGATTTTAATATTTTCTGCAAATTCATGAGATGTCTAGAACACTATCAGATTTTGCACAATTGCATAACAATAATAAAAATGATTTTTCTAGCTGAGATTTTTTTTTTTTTAATGATTAATTTGTTTCCATTTGCTGACAACTTTAGATTTTGTCAGGGGAATAGTTAAATAATTTTTACCATCTTTTCTTTTTTTTTTCCCCACAGACATTTCTTAACACAGTTTGAAGGGAGTACTAATATTTGCGTTTTTAGCCAATAACTGCTTTTATTTTGTTTTTCTTGTGAATAAATAACATATCTTTTCACAAAATCACAGAAAGGACAGGTAAGGTTGGAAGGGACCTCTTCTTTCTTGTCTTCCTCAATAATGCATCAGGGATGTGTAAGACATGGTCATGATTTAGGTGTTGGTGTAATGTGAAGCTACCCATTGGATTGTTTGTTCACAGGTGCTGTGAATTGTGAGTGTCCACAGAATGCTGTTATTTAAATAACAGGATATGCTTTCGAACACCTCCTTTAAAAGAAACTACATTTTAGGTATGTCCCTTCTAATGATTCTGACCAATCAGGTTTTAGATGTACTCAATTTACATTTTTTAGCTTAAAATGCTTCCTAGGATATTTACCTTACAATTAAAAGTTGCTGATGCTATAATCTCTTTACACAAAATCACAGTAAGTCTTTGAAGAGCAGTTAACAGAAGGAATAAAAGATAATAACTTTTCCTCACAGTAGATTAGGAGCAGAAAACTTAGTTGCAAGTAACTTGGACTAATTGGAGAAAAACATGGAAAAAGGAGGCTCAGAAAAGTTCAGGATCTTGCACAGGCACTAAATCAATTCTCTGTGTCTACCATGACAGAAACTAGGAAAATTCCCATGCTTGATCCCTTTTGTTCTGAGGGAATAATCAGATCATTTGCTGAAAGTGGAAAAGAGTGTAGAAGAGGGTAAGAAACAAATTTACAAAATGTACAACAAAAAAATTACCAGAGCCAGATGGCATTTATCCAAGAGTTATAAAAAATGAATGGAGCCAACTGTAGAACTATAAAGGTTGGCATAGTGTCTCTTGCTTGAAATTTTCTTGGTCTGACATCAACTTTTAAAGAGGCCTTCCAGCGCTGCTCTGGGAACAATAGATCTGTAAACCTGATGTCTCTAAGGACCCAACAGCAGCAAATTTAATAAAGCAGAGAAATGGTGACCACTGGTAAACATTATGTTGTTAACAAAAGTCAACACAGCTTTTTCAAATAACAAGGCAGGACTGGAAGAAATCACTGCAGTTCTTTGAATCATTAAATAAACAGGACAATAAATGAGACAAAATGGATTTCTGAAAGACTTCTGTCAAAGCACCTCCTCTGCAGGCTTTTAAGAAAATTAAGTAGACATGGAATAAAATGGAAGGTCCTTGTTTAGATAAATAACTTTTTAAAATAAGGGAAACAAATGGAAAGAGCAAACAGATCATTCTTACTGTGAAGAAAGGCAACCAGAGCAGTTCTGCAGGATTTTGTTACTGTCTGGATGCTGAAGTTCTGCTTGCCTCTCATATGATGTCATATCTGTATGGTCATTTGTTGCTGCTGTATAATTCATCTTCCTTTAAATCACTCTCTGCGTACAGACTTTGGCTGATTCCTTCTCTATGGAGCCTTTGTTGACTGAAAATCAATCTTTATTTATTTTGGTCATGGAGGAATCATTAACTTGATTCTTATCCTGAACTTCTTTTTGTTTTCCGTTATTACTGCTTTCTGCCGTTCAGGTTTTCAAAAGTTTAGGAGAATTCCCTGCAGAAACACAGAGGGTGTTTTCAGTGCTTTGTCACAGCCTTCACGATGAGGTGCAAGATGACAGTGCTAATTAGCTGGTGCTGTCAAAGCAGTGGTGCAACATCTCCATCATCAGTGACTGCCTGTCAACATTGCTGCTTCCTCCTTCCCTGAACTGAAGAAAGGCAGCCTCAACCCCACTTCAGCTTCCAGTTTCAAATGTTTGCACCTTTGGGATCATTAGTTATGCATCCTGGTATTTGTTGTTCTACCCAGAGGATTTGGTGATTCTCCCTGGTGACATGACCTAGAACCCACTGAGATTCTTTTCTGTGCTCTGTGCACTCATCTGGATACAAATTCCTTTACCTACTGACCTCTGAAGTACTGCCTATGTATAACTTGGTGTAAAAATAAAGCCCATTTTATTTCATATTCATCTCACAGGCACTTTGAAATTTATTACTTAAAAAGTTAAAATCTTTAAAAACACCCAGGTGATTTTTCTTTAGAATTAGATGGCTGGCTGGTCTGTGTATTGGCAGCAGAAAGCAATCCTTTGGTTAGAAAAATAATTTGAAATGGATTATTGGAGCATTAAAATCTGAACTTTTCTGATGTTAAGAATTAACTATGATGTCTAGCAATCTATCCAGAGGAAGTAATTTCTTGGTATGGCTGTATAAACATTAGCAACTGCTGCCAAAAATATTTCAATGAGAATAAGTCTGCTAAATTGAAATATGATAGGTTTTCAAAAATTACATCCTTATCTGAAATATGGTGCTGAAATATTGATATTCAATAGGGAAGACACTTTAAAAGGTATATCTGTTGCTTCTTTCTTTTAACAAAGCAACACTGATAGAAAAGTGATGTTAATAGTTGATTCTAAAACTAAGGAAAATAACTGACTATTTCTAACACATTAAAATAAAGGCAGTTTCTGACACAGGAAATGCGAGGGTCTTTTATGATGGTATGGTTTGATAGAGTTTTTTTAATAATTTTCAGATTCATGTGGTTCATCAAGTTTTGCCTGAAAAGCTGTTAAAATTACTGCAGGGGGAAAGTACTTGCCCAAAAGCAAGCAGAATAGGAATTTATTTTACTTCAGCAATGAAAAGAGTTCATTTTATGAAATGATGGAACTACAGCACAGGATGAAAAGCAAGCACTGCTTTGCTTTGTGGATGTAGGTCCAGGAAGCAACTCATTAACAGCCTCACCTTAATTTTAATTTATTCACATATTTCATTTATATTTGCATTAATGCATTAACATTAAACCGCTATGTTATTTAACCCTGTCCAGTTTCTCTAATATCAAATTAGACAGTCTTCTGCCAGATCTCCTCTGCTATGAATGGCTGTTTTCCCTTTTTCCTCTGTAGCTGAACTGTTGTTTTCATTTCAACACAATGAAAATATTCTACAGCCACTCCAACCTGGCTTTTCACAAGATTGATGACCCAGCTCCTCAGTTATTCACATACAAACACTATGCCAAAAGTAAACACTTCTACTATATTCAATATCAAAGTTTTACTTTACTACTTTCCTAAAGCTAGGGTCTTGCTTATGTCTAACTAAAATCATCTGTATGAATAGCAAATAAAGATAAAACCAACGCAAACAAACATCAAACAGTTGCCTGAGGAATTAAAAACTTTTTAGGTTGTAAGCACTTCAAATCACATTACTAGACTATATGTGAATTTTCAAGGACATGAGGTATTGGTGTGGTCTGTGCACAAGTTAAAGTGAACTTGCAAAGCCTTTTCAGCATCTTGACAAAAATCCAAATCTCCTTTAGAGTTTTGCTCCCATTTTCTTGACACCTTTGTTGCACAGCAAGAAATGCATGGAATCACCAAATTTAAAAACACATGTATGTACAGATATATAAAATAAAATTTTATATTTTCTTAACGGAAACACAGGTTTATCTTTTGCAGCCTATGTTAGAAACAAATTACAGAGACAAGGCAGGGGGTAACGGGGAGTCTTATTGATTCAGGAATAACCTCAGGTTTGGGAAATTGATAGTTCTACCCTCTATTTTGTGGGCTATGACTTTCCCTGGAGAACATACCTAAGAGACTGCAGCTTTAACACTGATTTAGTAGCCCAAGATTCTGTTCTCCAAATGAGTCAGTGCACATGACTTTCACAGAAGTTCCACACGACTGTGAAAATCTTTCTGCTTCTTTGCTAGTTTGGGATCTCAGCTAGAACATTGTATTAACAAAAAATAAATAAAATGGTCTGGAGGGAAGCCATATGAGCAGCAGATGAGGTCACTTGGTCTGTTCAGCCTGGAGGAGACTGAGGGGGAACCTCATTGCAGTTACAACTTCCTCATGAGAGGAAGAGGAGAGGCAGGCACTGATCTCTGTGATGGTGACAGGACCCGAGGGAATGGTGTGAAGCTGTGCCTGGGGAGGTTTAGGTTGGACATCAGGAAGAGGTTTTTCACCCAGAGGGTGTTTGGACACTGGAACAGCTCCCCAGGGAAGTGGTCACAGCACCAAGCCTGGCAGAGCTCAAGAAGCATTTGGACAATGCTCTCAGGAACATTCTTGGGGTGTTTTTAGATTCATCCAAGATATCTAAAACCATATTGATACATGATTGATACATGACTGTCTCTTTTTAAGCAGTGATACTGATTAAAGTACTTTAAGTACTGCTGGCTGTAATTCCCTTGTGATGTCTCCAGGGAGACTCATATGTTATGCACAGTACCAGAAGAGCTTATAGAAACCACGTGTGAAAAACAATACATAAACACAGCAGAAGTGAATACACTCAGAAATTCAGGAAGACATTGCTGTCAGATTCTACAGTGCTCACCAACCTCTGCTGCTAATGTCAGGTGCTGCTAGTGAAAAAGTAAAATGTCTCCATTCAGTATGAAAGAAAATTGAAGCAAAGTGGTATTTAAACTCTTTCTGTGACATTCTGTGGAAAGAGATCGTACTTAGTTCTCCCAAATTCAGATATGGCTTTACTGTTACTAATACGTACAGAGAAATAAAACAAGTGTGTGATTGTTTGTTTGTTTGTTTGTTTATTTTACTGGAAGGTAAGCTACTTTTTCTACCACTGTAAGTTTCTTCCAAGGTAGTAACACTTCTATTATTTAATGGAGATATAATGCACATTTAGCAGCACCTTTCAATCACCATGGTGCTGGGATATGAATAAAATGGGTTATTATCAGCAACGAACTTAATTTACAGGAGTAAGTATAGTTATGGGCAAGTAAATGTAAAATTGAGAACACCCTAGAGGACAGGATCACAGCACAATTTAAGCTGAAAAGGGCCTCTGAAGTCATCTGGCCTAACTCCCAGCTTGCGGTGGCCTAAATTCAAAGTCAGAGCAGGTGACTCAGGACCTGTATTTCTCACTTTTAAGGGTCAATTTAAACTGCTGTGATGTACAATCACACATAGTACTGATAACATGGACTGGTACTGAAATTGTGGATTGGAGGTCAGGTAGCTGTATACAGAGAGACAATGTCTGGCCCAAAAGGCAATACAACCTAAGTCAGCACAGGAGGCTGAGTAAATAATCCAGGTGAACTGTGTGGGCAACTCAAGCAGTGCCGAGACAGTCAGCATCAGTAAGCTGCTATCAATGTGTCAGCTTTTTAATTTCTGAACCCTGAATTAAAAAGTTTAGTACCATCAGTTTTCAGTCTTGGCCAGAAGCACATTGATAGACATTTTATCTTGGGAAGGTATTACAGAAGGTCAAGTCCTGCCAGTTACAGTCTAGAGACTGAGAGAGGTTGACATTGCAAGTAGTAATGCTGAGCAGTGTGGTGAAAAAAGGAAGCAAACTTGATAATGCAGTGAAAAACTCTGATTGTGGCTTCCAAGGGTTCTCCAAATTAGCATTTATTTAGTTCTGTCAGATCCTAACTGCAGTGGAAATAACTTGTGGACTAAAGGTGCTGTGTTGTACCTTCAGATTTCCTAGCACAATATGAAAGCTATTAATTTAATGCGCTCCAGTAATGTCTTTGAAAATGTGAAACAAATGGTTCTTTTTACAACCAGCAGCGGCTATATGTATCTTGGTCTTGTGGGACTGACAACAAATGTGAATGCTGTTCACTGATGTAAAATTAATAACTTCAAAGCTATTAAAAACTGTGATTTCTTTTGCTGCAACAATTAATTGGCTGAACTCAAGAGGTTCAGTGCAATTTATTATTGATTATTTTGTATATATAATTTAATTTTGTTCTTGGATCCAGTAGTATGGTTTCACAATGAGTCTAATTTAAAAGTGTAAGTCTAAAATACCATTTATATTTTAAGAAAGCTCTGAGGAATGGAAAAAAATGCTTGCAATTTTCTTTTCCTAAAATACAGAGCACACACTAAAATTGAAATTAACTTTAAATTCAAATCATCCACTGCTCTATTGCTGCTTTTTTATGCATTTGACTTCTCTATTCTAGAGAAAATTTATTTCTAAGTTTACATCAGTTTGCCCAAAAAAGCAGTTATTTTATACAGCCTTACTCTGAGGTAGTCAGCACTGTATTTGAAGGCCACTTTTAGAAATTAACTAGGAAGTGTCAACAACTTTATGAATTTTCAATACCATGGCTTTACACCACACACCTTGATGAATAATTCCACCTCCTCATGCAAGCAACATAATGAGTTTCAAGAGTATTACTAGTGAATAAATGAAGATGATTTAGGACATAGACCTGTTAGAGAAAGTCCAGAGATGACCAAAGGGCTGAGAGAGCTGGGGAAGAGAAGGCTCCAGGCAGATACTATAGCACCTTCCAGTGCCAAAAGGAGGCCTACAGGAAAGCTGGAGAGGGATTTTTGACATGGACATGCAGTCATAAGAGAAAGGGGAATCGTTTCAAACTGAAAGAGGGCAAATTTAGATTAGATATTTGAAAGAAATTCTTCTCTCCACTCTTCAAAACCAATTTCCTTTTAAAAAGGAAATGAACTTCAGCCATGAACTTGGCTGAAACTTACTAAAAGACTGGGACTTGATGGGAGAAAATATTTTTATCAAATTTACTGTTGGTCAAGAGAGAAGAGAAAGTCCAGTCAGAAAAACTGGTGGATCCATTCAATTTTGAAATCCAAACTAAACATAGTAGCAGCATAAGTAAACTCAGGTATATAATATTTTCTTTCTGTTTTCTCTTGAAACAGGAAATTAATTCAATTAGTTGGAATAGGCCATGCGTGTTTAATGTGACAATTTGAAGTGGGAACGCTACCTTTTAGCCTTGGGAATTCTAATGACATCATTAAGGTTGTTTATAGAAATCTACAAAATTAAATGATTGCTATTAAACACCATCCTTTCTGAGATGGAAGCTGGAATGGCTCCTGGGTCTGATAAGAGTAAACAGTCTTTCATTACTAGAACCCTGCTTTGAATTAGAGCCAGGATAACAACAATGAGAAGTTATTATCAACAAAAGACAGGCAACATGCTCTATGAAATTATGGTGTCAGGCAGTTTCTTAGGGTGCTGGTACCTTCCTGGGAAGTGTGCTTTGCATGCAGTGCTGCTCTACAAGGATATTAAGACCAAGCTACTGCCTAGCCGAGAGTACAGTCACTGCTCTGCAGAGAGAGCGTGGTTCCAAGTATTGTCAAATATCCATCTTCCACCAAAATTAAAGTTGTTTTACAAATCAGAAAGTAATGGCCTCTAGAATACAAATTATTTATGAGAAAAATTGATCTACATTGACAGACTAAGCCTCTGTGATGGACAAAATCCTGAAGAGCATCCTGAAGAAATAAATTTTTAAGGGACAAGGATAGGAAAGGCAGAGTGGCTTCCCGCTAGTGTCAGGAGACACAGGAGGTGTGAGGACACCCACAGGGAAGGACACAAAGGAAGATGCAGGAGGAGGGATGTCAAAGATGACAAATTGAGGGACACAGCTGGAGACCCTGCCTTGGAATGAGGCACTCCTTCCTAGAGCAGGTACAGCCTGAAGGGGCTGGAGCCAGTGGAGGACCATTGTAGGAAATGAATAAGAAAGACGGAGCAGCAGAAAAAAGGGAGTAAGGAGCAAGGAATGACAGAAAGAAACCGGTTTGTTTCTCAATGCCTGAATAAGAAATTAAAAGCTTATGTTATTTGGAAATAACATAAATTCACTGAAATTCCCAGGGTGGAGGCTTGTTTTGCTCATGGTGCCCTGGCAAGGCAAGTGACATCAAGTACCCAGACTTGCTCTAGAAAAGCTCCTGCAGTACTGACTCTCCTAAAGCCCTGGTATGAAAGGTTATGCTTAGAAGACCAGCATGATTCTAGATATTCCAGAGATTTCTCTTTAATGACATTGTTGAAATACAGCTAGATGAAATATATTTTGTGCAGGGAGATGGACAAGGAGATTTGCTATTCAGTGATTCTGGAGCTCACCTCACAGATCTGACCAGTCTTAAACCCCGTTCTGCAAGACACTACGAATTTCTACCATGGAGATTTGGAAATGGTGACATGTTACCAAGCCTTTAAAGATAAAAGAGCATCTTCTGAAGGAACAGCTGACGGTTTCATTTCCTTACAATAATACATCTTTTAGAAAAATGAATGGATGACAAAGAATGCCACCATAATGATGTTAAAGAACACATCTCTTCACACAGTTTGGTACTTTTACGCTCCATCCTGTCATCTCTAAAAATAAAATAGTTTTATTCAAATGATTATTTATAGAATTTAGTGTAATTTTTGACATAAGCATTAAGAATTTTTTTTTTTATACACAGATGTCTGTATTTATGACTGAAATTGGCTGAGAGAAATGGCACTGAGCTAGTTTAAACTGTTATATTGTGTGCTAGTTTTCAGACAGACTTTTGAAGTACAGAGCATGTCCTTGTTTATATTTTTAACAGCTTCTCTCAGTTATAGCATGCTAGTACAGACTATATGAAAAGATTTTTCTTTGCTGCAGACTGAATGGGTTAATAATTTTATTTCTCTTTACAGAATACTTCCATCTTGATGTCATTTAAACTATTCTTTTTTTTCCTCCTCCCAGAGCAACGTTAGAAAATTGCGGAGGTTATAAATCCTTCACTGTGGCTTTTGAAGCTGGAAATGCCAAGGTGCATTCACCATTTACCTCAACAGGCCTGCTCATGGCAGCTATTACAAATGAGGTGAAATATATGTCAATGTCATGCAGCATTATTCTGGCTTATCACTGCAGCTGTCTTTGTAAATAACCTTTACAACACCAAAAATAGAATCCTTTACTATTTCTAGTACTTAAACACTTGTTTTTAAATGGCATTGCGATAAATTGTTGGTATCCTTCATTTGCAAACCAAGGACTACTGCCTGGAAGCAAATGCAAACGCACAGCTCCAAGTTATTCACATTGTTAGGTTGCTTCTGAGTCCTGCTTTGGAGTGAACTAACCAAATCCCTGTGAGTCCAAACTTGGGATAGCTGTGGGGAAGGGACCTTCAGAAAACCCACCATATGAGTGGTAGGGTTGAGATCGCTCAAGTATATTTTGCTGCTCTTGGCACAGTCCCCTCAATCTATGCCAGCCAGTTTATTTGCCCCCACGGTATTGCTCCAGGGAGTTCTACCCCAGAAAAGAATCGCATCATAATAAAACAGTATTTGGAGGTGTTAGATAGCATCCAGCCATGCAGGGAAGCTGCATGAGGACTCAAAGGGATGATGACAGAGGTTCCTATGTCTCTATCTGTAATTGCAGACCCCAGAACTCTTTTGCACACAAGTGTCTTCAGACACTCACATATGTATCCTACAGGATGCACACATAGGACAGAAAGTGGGTTTATATGAGAAAATTTGTTAAGGAAAATTATTTAGTTGGAAGATTGGCTAGACTGATTAGGAATACAGCTCAGACAAGCTAACTGACCAGCAGACTGTTTAAACAGCCTATATTTCTACCTTTTCCCTATTTTCTCAAGTTCATTCCTCCTAGCCACCCTTAACGTAATTTCTCAGCCTTTGGCCCTTCCTTTAGGCTTTTCATAAAGAGTTTCACGAAGTCCACAGGGCCCCTCAAACATCCCATAATACTCAGTCTTGTTTCCACCTGCTTATCTGCAGCAAGGTTCAGCTCGACCCTCTTCAAGACTGTGCCCGAGTAGCTTTTCAGTGAACCATCAATCACTGTCTGAGCAGTTCTGGTTTTCGTTACTGTCTCAATTATCACCTACCCGTCAGATTAGTGTATCTGTGTGTTCAATTTATCACCTTTCTTGTTATTTATTATTTAATTTATAAGGAAAAGGCCTTAGCCAGGTAATTAATGAAGCAGATGGTCTCACATTCCCCATTCTCTTACAATGATCAATCAGCCTGAATGGCCTGCAAATGAAGTCCAGGACTGTGGATCATCATGTGCAATGATAGGGCTTTTTTCTTTATGTGCTTTTCGATTTCTAGAAGGGTACATTTTTGTAAAATAATGTAAAGTGTTGTGTTATATGCTTTGTGAGGACTGGGTGAACCCGGTGTTGGCCTTCTGCTGGGTCAATGAGTGAGCAGGCTCCCGCAGGCACATAACCACAAATGGAGTACTTTTATTTTTATCTGTCTTCTCTGCTGCTCCTCTGGAGCTCAGGATGATCCTCACTCTTCCAGCCTATCCCATCTGCAGAGCAGTGGATACTGGTTTTCCAGCTCCCAAATCTCTCCTCACAGCGGGAAAGTTGCTGGCCACAACAATTTAGGCAGGGCACCAGGCTGAAGCTACTGACCGTGATTGCCACGCTGCATTTTTCACAGTCATTCTGCTGCCCAGCCTGCACATCCTGCATGCCTCGTGTGCACATGACATGCAAGCAACTTGCCAGATGCTATTGCAGACTGTGAGAGTCCTGCCAATGGCCTGCAAAAGTGCCAAATCAGCCTGGCAAAATGCAGCAGTGGTCAAGGTATCAGAGCTGCTAGCAGCCTGCAGAGCAGCAGGGGATGCAGCAGGCAGCCTGGCTTTACTGCAGGCAGCAGATACAGCCCGGCTGGCTGCACCCCTGTGCGGAGGTCACTGAAGCAGTCCCACGTCACACAGGGAGCTGATGAGCAGTGAGCTCATTTTATATTGTACTGGTAAAGCACTTCTGTGAGAAGGCACAAAGGTCTCTGTCATGTGGTGCAGAGAAAGACATCCCTTCAAGTGTGATGCGATATGGATATAGCACTTCTCTCTGGAGTGCTTGCTGCAATACAGACATGAATGAAGCCACACACCAGTCCAGAGGGGCAGTGAGAACTCTCCAAGCTGAATGCTGTCAGTGGCATAGGCACAGAAATAATGCACTAAAGATGGTAAAGCAAAGAAATATCCCTATTGTTTCATTAGTTTTTTAAGGGCCAAGCAGATCATACACTTTCTTCTTGATCAGATTGAGACTCTGCAAAGAAATAAAAATGCCCTGTGTAGGTGGAAAATAAAGCAAACTAGATGAAATAATACCCTTATTATTTTTGATGCTGAATTGCAATTCCACAGTACTGTTATAGCAGGATGATTTAGCTCAGTGTAATACTCCCAGTTGTCTTATTTTCCTGTTAACAATGTTTGTTTCTCTCCTTGGCTGAAGTAACTCTTCAAGTTTCCGCAAGAGTGATGTATGGAAACTTCTGCTTGTCAGCAGTGACTGCTAGTGGAGAAAACACTAAGGAAATATTCTTCTTCATCCACACTTTATTATTTAGGATATAAACCAACATTTCCTGGTGAAAGGGAGCAGATAAAAGTACAAGAGAAAGGGAAATACAGGGAATGGCTGAGAAAGTAATTTCAAAATCTCTGCAATTTTTTTCAGTACTAAAATATGAATGTGGAGAAGTTACAATAATGTCTGGGATAAGACAGGTCAACCTTCAGATATTTTTCAAATTAAATGTAGAATATCAAGGCACTTGCATTTTCAGTAGCCTTAGACTAGCACTTGGGCTGTATTGTGATATGTCCATGACCTAAAAGTTAAGACTCTAAAACAAATGTATGTGGTCAATAGTCCCTAGATTTAAATTTTTTTTTTAGATAAAACAGAAGGTTTCTATTGCAACAACCTCTGCCATGGAAGTAGATCTGCATTTATTTGGAGTAGGAGCAGCAGGAATTTTGGAGGCTTTAGTCCTCTCCACCTACTGCAGAGCATATTCCTGCATCTCCTTCGTCTCCCCCAATTCTTCCCTCTCCTCTTACATGTTTATACTTAAGGGTCTGCCCTTAATTTATGAAATTAGACTCCATGGAAATCAATATTTTTGCCATTTATTTCAATCATTTCCACATGTACCCTCTGTGCTTCTCAGGCACACCGATTTTAGGAACATACATCCCAGCCACAGCAGGAGGCACTCTGGTGTGCTCTTCGATGGAACAAGCGAGGCGAAAACATCTGTCGATACACACAGATATGTGTGAGAAGAGAAATGTAGTCCTTTCCATTTGCCTGTGCTCTTTACAAGAAGTTGATTTCTGCCACAAACTTCTCTTAACATCTTCGAGTTCTCCAAAGTTAAAAATTGAAAGATGGCTTCAGTTTAAAACGGAATTTGATAGTTTGAACATTACCTTGCACATATCTCTTAGCTAAACTTAAAATACAATTTTTCATACTATCATGAAAGTGGCTGGTTCTCCCATACCTTCGCTTCTCGGTGGTATTGGCTGAAAAAGAAAGGAGAAATCATATACTGATGTCTTTGAACATCACATCTGGAGAGGGCTGCTTAAAATGCAGCATTTGGAAAAAGCACTGTGATTTGTATCATTGCTTCAGACTTTCATACTCACAAATTGAGTGAAAAATTATACTCTTCATTTTGCAGCATTCTATTTTTTTATTATTTCTGACCCACCAATATGAATAATATTAATTTAACAAAAAAGCACAAAATAATTCCACTTTAGATACTTGAAATATAGTGGATTTTCTGTAGCATTCAGAATGTCACTCACAGATCTTCCCGTGCTAGTTCACAGAAGGCCAAAAGAATTTCAAAGATGAGGTAATTAGTGAAATGGCACAGCCCTTCTGAAGTGAAACCATTTCAGAGCATTCCTGTATCCTATTGAAAAAGAGCAAGATGTGCCTTACAGTGCAGATCCTGAGATTAGATATGGTATTCGTTCCTAAGGCTGCTTATCTCAGTTTGATGGAATCAAGACCCAAATCCCTCAGGAAGGACTTTGAGCAGATACTTTATACATGCAAGTTGTCCTGTGGTCTTCATCACTTCCCTTCTGTAAGAATGTGAAGCAATACTGCTATTCCCTGTGACAGTATAAAGATGTCACCTAAAGCTTATAAAGATGAATTCATTAAGCATTTGAATACCATAGCAATAAGTGCACAAAAAAAAAAAAAAAAAAAAAGGAGACTTAATTATTTCTGTCAGAGAGGGATTTGGATGTGATTCAGTAAACAAAGCATGCAGCCACATGCTCAATGAGTATAAAAAGACATATAAAACAGCTGGTTCCTCCCTTGAGCAGATCCATTCTGTGTTGTAAGGCCATAACCCAAAGTCAGTGGTTGTCACAAAAAGGTTTTAGCTAACAGCAGTCAGCTGTGGACTAACTCTTGGTGAGGAAGGCGTCTGCTCTAAAATTAGCAGCAAAACGTGTCTATAGACCTAGAACATTTACTCACACAAACAGGAAGGATCCTGGAAACATGGAATAATTGGGCTCGGAAGGGACCTCTGAAGGGCTGCAGCCCAACATTCATCTCAAAGCAGGGCCAACTTAAACACTAGAACAGGCTGCTCAGGGTCTTTTCCTCTTGAGCTTTTAAAATCAATCATCTCTTTAAAGCCAGCAGGCAGCCTGTGCCAGGGCCCAGCACTCTTGCTGTGAAATCTACATAGAGAATCATCCTTCAGACACTTTCTAGTTGTGTCTTAGCATCTTTTCTTGGCACTTTCTAATTTTGGTGTTAAATTTTGCAGGTATGCTTTCAGAATAGTCACATTTTCAAGTTCATATCCAAGGTCATTTTATATTTATGGGGATAAGCTCTTTGAGAGGGAGCTGCATTTTCCACAAACTTTTATGGAGTCCATTCTTAATTGGTGAAGTTGGTGGCAAGTGTAACATCAGCCATAAAATTAGGATGTGAGGTAAGCAAGATACAGTTATGTTTTATATTCAGTGGTACTATGGGTATTTCAAGCCTCTGCCCCTTTCTGCATTAAAAGGTTCTTTGCCCTGGAGATAGGAGTGGCATGTATCCTCCAAGAATTCACTAACAAAACTGAGAAAGACTTTAGAAAATGCCTTTTTTCTCTAATACAGACAAGAAGGTTTTGTGATGCTAGGACACTTAGAAGGGTGAGATTGCATATATTTTCAAGCTAATAATGCATAAGTAAAGAAATTTCATGGGGAAGAAAAGCAGCTTTTCTGTCCTTAGATCCACCTAAAATCACTGGGTGGTGCAGCACCTGCAGTGACACAGCTGTTTGTTCAGAAGAGAGCTGAAGTCTGCCTTCAACGTACATACAAAATAACAAAGCGTTCTTTCCTCTTGTAGAATCAATTTCATAGATTTAACATTCTTGGCTTATTATAAAAAACAAATAATTTCTTGTTGCCTGATTGATTTATAAATGTTTACATATTCTGTTTTCCATTGCAATGCTTACAGTCCTTGGCTTGGTGAAAGTTGTTAGCCATTTTCAAAAAACAGACTTGCTTTAAGGACGGCAACCAGCACATAGTATCAGACAGTTTGCATAAAGTCTCATTTTCTGGTGTGTTTGCTTTTTGTGGGCCATTTCATTATCATGCAAATGGAGTCAGGCCATTTTGCAGACAATCTAATTGTTAGCATAGTATGTCCTCATTATTTGTATAGTGCAGCAGTTTGCATTAGGCATTAGCAGTGTAACAGATACCAATGTAACAGCATGATTTTTGAGAAACAGAGGCTACTTTTTATCAAAGGCTGTGCACCCTGGTTACTAAATCCAGTCTAGAATCAGGAACAGACCTCAGCGAACCTAAACTGCACAGCTCTTCCAGAGCCTAAACACGCACTGTTTGTGTCAACAGGAGCAACATCACTTTTCTGACCCACATATTTGAAGTTTTCATCTCTAGTGCTTTCATATTTGTACAAGTTTTAGCTCTTAAATGTTGACAGCAGTATTACGCTATGCCTACAGAGCTGCAGCAAAGGAATAAGGATAAATAAAGCACTACTAAAATAGCAAATGGAAACCAAACTGATCTCTTTTTAGCTAGTAATCGGAATGCAAAGCTTTAACTTTAATCCTGTTTCCAAACAGTAAATCTTATCTTTTCAGAAAATACTGCCAATTTAGCAGTGTTGAACTTTGGAATACAGCCATCCACACATAAACACATTTGCACATTATTTTGGTTGGCTCTTGTTAAAGCCATATGCTGGGTTTTTTTTAAATTAAAAAGACACCTCAGAAAATCTTGCAGTGTTCACACAGAATAAAACATCCTCAAAGGTTCTAAAATGTCAATAAAATACTAAACTAGAAAGAATAGTATTCTCCCCTCCACTAATGTAAATAATGTTTGCAGAGTGAATTTTAACAGCCATTTTGTATGTGTTTATGGAGACACTTCAGTCACTTGTGTTCTGACATTTAAAGTTCTGATGCAGGAAGGATCAGTCACTTCTAAACCCCACTGACCAAAAATAAGCAATCCATGCTCCTTTGCCACTTACCAGAGCTCATCTATGTAGTACAGAGAATCAAGGCAGCAAAAGAGAAGGGGCTGTTTTTGATTTTCCAACAATATGCAAAATTACTTAATATAATTGAGTAGATGAAAATGAAGAATCAGAGGAGGGTTTATATTTTTTCACTCTCAATTTCCAGCTCTGTGCCCTGTAAATATATATGTTGTACTAACTAGGAATAGATTAGACTGAAACTGCCATGGTACCTCAAACATGAAGGGATTTGTTTCTTGTCTCACTTTTGACACTAAAGTTGTGGATTATTGAACAGTATTAGATGTAGATTTTCCTCTTCTAGTCATTAGGAAGTGCTCAATCACTACTGAACTGTGTATATAACTGCAGGGAATCAAGCTACCATCACTAGCGCCACTGTTTCTCAGCCATAAGAGGGGACAATACAAGTTCCCTTGCCTTCCTCGCACTGAAAACCCAACGTTTTAAACACACTTCTCCAGTCTTCCAATAGCTTCCAGTTTGCCAGTCTCTTTGCTGGAAAAGGCCTGAAAACCTTTTCTTGAATTAAACCAAGCATTTATTCCTTAAAATGACAGAGAAAAGGAACAGTAAAATTAATGAGCTATGGGGGGGTGGGGGGGTGGAATGTGCTCCATTTTGAGTCCTTTTTCAAGTTGCTTCCAGCAAGAACTCTGCTGCTGGTACTGCTGGAGTAGTTGCAAGTAACCATGGCTCCACTGTCTGCACTGGAGAGGGCGAGTGGAAGCTTTTTCCATCGCTATGAAAGTGAGGAAGAACATCTCCACTTTGTTCTATACAGAGCAGCGAGCATTAATCAGAGAGTGAGTCCGCATTTTAAATGAAGATTCATGTCTACAGCAAACCACAGCAGCACGGAGGCCTAAATTCTTCAGGGAGCAAGAGATGTAGCGTCAAGAGGATGTGTACACGCACTCTGATACAACTATGGTAGATTTTTGTAGTATCAGAGGGAGAAGTAATTTGGTGTCTGTTCTTTCCTCCTTTGCAGAGATTTTTGTATCCCCCTTTCCTCCCTGGTGCCAGCGATGGAAATGCTGGTGACCTCTGAATCTTGTCTCAAGATGTGGGTGGGTTTGGATGTGAGTCAGTTCTACAGAGCAGCGGCAGCTGGAGCCAGTCAGAGGCTTCAGGCTGCTCTCGTTTGCATCACCTTAGCAGACTCCTCTGTGCTGTCATCGCTGCTGCCTCACCTGCACAGGACTGAGCTCAGCCTTGGCTCAGATCTCACAGTGTTTCTGCAAATACTGCTCAGTCTTCATCTTCTCTTCCAAAGCTTCCTGTAGAAATGCTGGCTGCTTGCAGCAGTTTTATATGAGATAAGAAATGCTTTGCTGCAGAGCTTTCCAGCAATTTGATTTATAGCAGTGCGAACACTTTGGTGTACAGTATTTTCAACATATTAATGCTGATGAAAACTTTTTATTTGTAAAGGTTTTCTGAGTCTTGTTTGTTCTTCTTGGTTCATTTTGATACATATTTAAAAGGGTGTTTTGTTGCACTGGGAAAACTGTCTGATGGGAAAGTCCTTCTTAATGTACTTTGTGTTTATGCCCTCAAACAGAAGATTTATAAACAATATTTTAGATACATTTGGACATTTTTTCACCATGCATATTCTCATCCAAAAGGTCAATAAATATTTCTAGTAAACTTTTGGACTAAAAGATGGTATAAACTGAAAAGACTCACAGTTATAAATATTTTTGCTAAACAGTGATGTGATCACGTCATGTGAATTGGTCTCTTCTTCCTAATTTATGAAAAAGAGTGAACACTTTACTCTTTCCAACTTTTCTGTTTCTGCTGGGTTCATTATTCATCTTGGATCCCTTTTGTTTGACAATTATGTAACCACAGGGAAGAATCCGAATGTATTCTGTCAGTGTACCTAATTGTTTTATGTTGTTTTAACCTTTCTGTGTTTATTCCTCTCTTTATTCATTCTCGTTTTCTTTGGTTATTCACCGAGCTACGACTTTTCATTTGCAACCTGTAGCAACCCACAACTCTTTCCACCTGTTACAGTTAATCTAGAGTCCAGGAATATATTTGGTGGTCAATATTCCTCTGAAACTTGCATGATGAACACTGCCTGATGCCACAGTTTCCGCTTACCTAACCAGATACATTTGGGACAACAAAAAGCCTCCATCTGCCATAGTCTAAATAACATCCTGTCATCTGAAAAAAAAAAAAATTGCTTCTTCTTATTTATTGTCCTTTCAGCCTTGTTAACATATCTTAGAGTGGTCCAGAAATCAGTTCTATTTTCCTCTGTCGCCATCTTTTATTAGAATTTTCAGAGAAGCTGTGAATCTCAAGTCATAACAAAAGATCACATAGAAGTAATAGATGTTAGTCTTCATTGGGAAGACGTGAAAGAGTTTGAAATTTAATTGTCAATTACATCAGGCAAGAATACGTCAGCTAAAAATTATTTCTGCTAGAAAAATAGGGAGATGAACAGATTTCTTCCTCTTTGAACAGTGATTGCTGTTCAGTCTGCCCAAACTAGGGAGAACTGAAAGAGCAAGGAAGGAATGGTTAATTTTGATAAAATGGAAACAAAACCTGCAAAAATGCAATTTAGTCACATCTAGATACAATCAAGCAATGGCACACATACATGGTAAGGTCCATTAGGAAAGGCTTTGAAAGTTATTGTATCTGAAACGAACAAGAGTACAGCCTGCAAGAACAGTAAACAGGGCTCTTGCTGTTCTTGGTAAGGCTTGAGCCACGAAATGTTCGTAATTGCAGTCCCAATGGGAGTGGCATAAGAAGCTGGGAGGGGACACAGCTGGGGACAGCTGACCCCACCTGGACAAAGGAATATTTCTCACCACAAAGCATCATGCTGAGCAGTTCAGCTGGGGGGGAGCTGGCCGGGGAGCTGTCCCACTGCTGGGGCAGGTTGTGCTTGGTGAGCAATTGCAATGTGAATCACTTGTTTTGTATATTGTCTTATGGTCATTATTAACATTTTCCTTTCCTTCTCTGTCCTACTAAATTTTATCTCAACCCATGTGTTTTACCTGCTTTCCTATTCTCTCCCCCATCTCCGGGAGACAGAGTGACCAGATGGCTCTGTGGTGTTCAGCTGCCTGAAGGTTAAACCATAGCAAAGGGAGAGGCAAGCTGTATGTAATAAAAACAGAATCCTTTCTAACACTCAGCACCAGGTGGAATTGCTGAAGAGGCTGTGAAGCTGCAGGAGTCCTGTAAAACAAATATCTGTTGTGAATATCTTGGGGCATGACATAGTCGGGATACATCTTGCCCAATTCTATCTGTCAAAAAGCATTCACCGTTCAGTTTATCATCTGGGAAGCCTTCACGGTTAGTGGAGACAGACTTAACGTCCGAGACAATTTATCTTATGCTAAGTGAGGTATCTAGACTTTATGGAATGACAGGGTGTCTGCTTGGTTAACCCAAAAGGAGTCTGGAGGCACCGCAGAGGTTTGGCCCTCTGACTGGCTTCCATAGTATTATTTTAATGGTTGTAAGAGAAAGGAAATGTGCGCTGCTCTTTAAAAAGCATTACATTGTGCTTGTTCAAGATATCTACATCTTTAGAGATGTGTAAGTGACACAGGTTGATAAATTTTCCCATGAGTTAATATAAAAAATGTATGAGTATGGTTTGAACCAGTTGTTAATTTGAATGATGGTTCATCAACTTATAGAAATAACTGAGGAACTCCTGATATTTCAAAATCTTTGCATACAGCTTTCTCTAAAAGGTGCAATTGTTAACAGCTATGTTTCACTACATGCTACTTGCTCATGTTTTAGAAAGCTTAACTTGTGCAGACAGAGAGTCACTGTCTACACACCAAACAAAATGAATAGTTTAAGAAAACAACTTACAAGAATTCCATGAAAATATAATAAGTCATGTATTTTGCACTTACAAACCATATCTGCATTCAAGCATGAAAACAAGGGTTATTATCCTTGAATGGCTTATTCTGCATGAGTTATTTTACTGTTTTTAATAAGAACAATAATATGATTAATAATAATTTAATAATAAGTAGTGCACGAAAAACCCCGACATAGTAAGAAAGATGAGGTAAGAAGGAGCATTGATCCTGAGCAAAGTACAGAAATTCCAGAAACAGCTTTCTCACTGTTGATGACTTTGTAAAGTTGGTGTAAATTGCATCACAATACCTTAACTGATACTTACAATTAAGTACCTTCCATTTGTAAACAGCTCAGATAGGAGATTAAACCAGAATGTGTTAAATATGGTATGACTATTGTGTATGAAATTTCTTACCTTAGAGAAATATAAACACTTTGGAAAGAAAAGGCAATGTGATCACCATCATGCTAATTATTACTGATGGGTTCATTAGCAGTAAATATGGACCCTAGATATAAGAGATAATCATAAAAAATGGAGCACAACTGCCCTTTTCTTTTCCTTTTTTCTTTCCAAGCCAGACTGCTCAAACAGGTTTGCAGTCCAACAGCTACAGCGCATGTTAATGAGTGTTGAGTCCATACAGCTGTTGCTCTTATACCTCATTTCAGGTTAACAACATAGAAAAAATTTCCCTTTTACCCGCAGTAAGTTAACACATGGCTGATGTGGGAGTAAAGGGAATATGTACTAACTTCCAAACTGACAATGCGCTGGAACTGTAAGAATCACCTCTCTTTCACATCAACCAGCTACAACAAGAAAACCTTTGAAACCATTAAACCGTTGATTAAAACATTGATCTAAATCAGCAGAAATAGAAGAGTAATTAAGTGTACCCAAAATAATTACTTTAAAATTAGCTTGACATTTACACTGGACACACAACCGGAAGGAGATGCTTTCTTCAGTATAGAATTGAAACAGCAAATTAGATTTCACTCAGGCAGAAAAACTTACAGATTCTAAGCCAGGAAAACACATGTTTACAAAATTGGCCATGGGTGTAGTAACTGATCTTGGACAATTGCAGTTTAATGGGCTGTCATCCCTTGAGGACTTGTCCTAAAGTTACTAGTAAAATCTGACTAGGCTAGTGACTTGGAAAAATGCCATTAGGCCTCATATTTTTTTGTGATGAGGTTCGTGCAAGAGTACAGCTAAAATAGGAGAGGATATATACCTTACACAATGGTATAAAAACTTCCTGGGATGGTGAAACATTAATAAATTAGAGGGACACTCTACTTGGAAAATCACTGTGGAAATTTTTTCTACTGACACATAAACACAGGTTTAAATCAATATGAAGTGGTTTTTGGTTTTGTTTTTTAATTTGGGAAAGAATGAAATCATAAGCATTATCATCATAAAGTGACCTAGGCATGACATCACTGATACAGTAACAGGTGGAAGATAGCAGGGAGGCAGAAACTCATGGCAAGCTGGCATGTTGTACTTTTTGCAATGAACAACACATTATCCAAAGGATGGAAAGATTAACTGAACTGTGTCTATCTGCATTTGAAAGATGCTTTTGTTCTTTTAGCAATACATTCAACTGAAAAAGAGCAGCTCACTAAAATGTCGTGTCTGTCTACAGATTACTCCTGTGGTGTCTCACGCAGTTTAACACAGAGAAACTACATGATGCCACAAAGACATGGAATTATAAATACAAATTTAAAATGCCAGTCACACCACTCTTTATGAAACGAAATAATGCAGGGTATAACTAACATCCTGGAAATATTAGGGTTGAGATTCATCTGCTACAACTTCAGACAGCTTTTCAGAAACAATCTGATTTATGTTGGAAACCCACATTCAGATAAGAAGAATCTAATTCTGAGATTCTCTCTTTCTATACCCAATAATAAAAGGGGACCAAACAACTAACAGTGTATTAGACACCTACAGTCTAATACTGCATTATTGCAATGAACATCACAATGCTGAAAAAAATCTGTATGCAGTCAGGGGAGTACCAGTCTGAGAGAGTTTTTCTGAATTTGATAATTTTAGAATTGCTTTCATTTCATTATCATTAGCAGAATTTCTGTGGAAACCAGTATGAAAGCAGATGTCTTCCACCTCAAAATATTGGACATATCAATAGAGGACAGAATACTTTTACCTTTGATTCTCAGCACACCCTACAATCTTTAAGGGTTGACCTATTAGAAGGAACAATGGAGAAACATTGCAGGAAAGTTTGTGGATGGTGTCTTCTGCACACAATGGGCTTTCCTTATAAACTCAGGCAAAGCACAGGACTCGTGAAGTTGCCCAAAGCAGTAGCCCTAAAGATGCAATGCTAACTTCCACACATGCTGTTCGAACCAGCGCTCCCTTTGCAGATTTTACTTAGTGTTGTGCTGGGCAGTGAAAGCAAGTACTGATTATCAGGACCTGGTACATGAGAGATTACACCAACTGCTTCAGAAACTTAACCTGAGATTCAGAAGTGAATAAAAGAAGAAAGAGGGAAGGTTCTCTGCAACCATGTGGAGTAAATCTGAGAGTGTGCTTTCTTATATCTGCAGTGTCAGTCACGGCAGGATCACAGAGTAGCATCCTGACCACCAAGCTGAACCAGAACACTGCTTATGAGACCCAGAATTACTACAGCCTGTGCACAAATTTCAGCATTCCAGACCCTGAGCAAGCTGTTGCACTGTACGAAAAAGCCCTTCCACGCAAAGGTTCTCTGGTGAGCAAACAATTAATTTTAAGTGTTAATTAGCAAACAGTAAATATTTAAATAGAATTAATAATTATTCTTTCTTAAACATTTACTGTGAAAAAATGCCATACGTAAACTATAGTTTGATCATTTAAACTTGATTTGTATGGAGAGAGGTCAAAGAGGTCTGTGTGGAGATGTCATAAGCCACTGCATTAAATAAGTCATCAACACTGTTTCAGTATCTCTGTGTAGATAGACCAAGTGTGTCATGGTATCAGCATCCTCTGATTCTTGTACAATCTGTGTTCTTGGGAGCATCAGTTCCAGAGGTTCATATAAGGCCACTGTGGCTACCCTCTCTTAGGTGCCTATTTTGATGCACCTGCCAGGAAAATTTAGGTGCAGTTTTGCATGGAGAAGGAAATTTCTGCAAAACCTAATGCTACCAAAAATTGTGGCTTATTCTCCACTTTTACTCTTGCTTATAGATAGCATCTTTTCTGTATATCATGGTGTGCTATTTCCATGCTTTGGAAATCTGAATGGGAAATGGTGTTCAGTTGTGGATAGCATTTTTTGTATTTTGCCACAAGCTCAGTAGAGCTGTTAGAGATTGAGAGGGTCACAGCAATGCATGCTAAATGACGGTGCTGCAATCTGCTCTTTTACATTCTCGAAGAGGAAAAAAGCCCACCTATTGCAAAGGTAGTAGCCAATATTCCTTGATAATAAATTGGGTGACATGAAATCTCAGCCTATACATGAAACAGAGTTTTGATCTTTCAGTATGTAAATTTCTAATCCATTTCAGGATCCCATTGTTTGAATGATGACTAGGTTTCTGGAAACATATATCCTGGCTAATTAGGAGTGTGACTTGTGTTTGTTGCGGCATTTTTTTATGAGTGCTATCCAAACTCTAGTGCTACAAAACAATCAGTTCTGAAAGTGGTCCAGGCTTCTTCTAAAACTATGTACTACACCAAAACTCTTGTCAATCCAAGTATCTCAAGAAATGCTATGTTCTTGTCGTTTACAAGTATCTCCAGAAACGTTATGTTCTTGTTGATTATGTTAGTGGCTGATCGTTTATATTGGCCATGATCTCAGTTTTGCAGTCATCTGGCTATATTCCTCCTGAAGACAGAACGAATTTCATGGGATTAACTTAGATTTCTGCAGGCTGGATAATATATTGATTGAAATTCATATAGTCTGTTTGGCTCCTTGCCATCACTTGCATTTCTGATTGTGTTCTGTCTGAGTTGATGCTGGTTTTATCGTACCATCAGCTTTTTAACACACAGTGCCTCCAAAATTTATCCTTCTTTTGCTGAAACTTTTCATTAACTGGTCCTAATGGAAAATATACAGAAAAATGTTTACAGCACCTGGGTGCATACTTGAGAAATATGTCTTCCTCAAACCAAATTGCATATATCTGACTTTCTTATCCATAACAATATTTTTAACTGCTTTTTTGGCTCTAAATGTATGTCAATCCAGAAACAGGGAAATTCCAACCCAGTATAACTTTGATTAAACTGATGGGATTTAAAAACAGCTAAAATATATAATCTCTTTAATCAGAAATACCCTTAAAAAGTAACACTAATAATAAACCTTAATGCCTGACCCAAACAAAACAGGAACCCTAATCTTTAATCCTTACCCTAGTCCTGAAATTAAACAAAGCCCTAAACATAACTGTAACCCAGACCCTTAATCTAACCCAAATTTTAAACCTGGCCTTAATCCCATTTTTCAACCTAAACCTAAATGCACTCCAACACAGAATCTAAATTTTAAACACAACCCTAATCCTAAACCCTACCAAAATGCTAAAGCCAAACTCAATCACTGAACTTTGTCTAAATCTGAATAACACCAGTGAATTATAACTCCAACCTTAAATGTCATTTTTTGAAAAGTTGGAGTAACCCTGACTCTGAACCCTAAACATAAAGCCAAAGCATAGTCCAAATTGTCTGCACACACAGTCACAATTTCTAAACCTAATCCTAACCCAAACTCTACTTCTACTCTGCCCAAACCCATAATTATAATTTCAAACCCTAATACTAAGCCTGGCAATAATATTTGGCCACCCTGTTACCTTCACCCCAGCAATAAATCAAATCCTCAGCTTGAAGTGAAGCATTAACACAAAAAACCCCCTTAAACTGAGTTCTACCTCTAATGCTATCCCCAAGATTAGATTTAGGGCTTTGGTGTTACAGAATAAATGAGGGGCTGGGGATTAGATGCTAGGCATTTGGTTCTGGTTTGGGATTGGGGTTTTATGGTTGTAACTATGAGTTGAGTTTTTCTTAGGATATGGTTTATAGTGGGGTTATTAATTGGAGTTTGTGATTAGGGTCTGGGGCTTGTGATTGGGTTTAGATGCTGAAGTGAAGATTGACATTACAGAGTGCTTTTCCATGCCATGGGGAACGTCACAGAAGAGCAAATTTTAAATTGAAATGTAAATAGAATATTCAAAGAAAAAAAAATGGTGGTGATATCAAATTATTGGCTCAAGACAAGTTTCACAAAGGCTTTCCTTAAAAACTGTAGTGTAAAGTAGCTGAGCAAGTAAGACATGTTTGTAACCTCTCACATAAAACAGCCAGAAAACCAGAAAACAGTGCTAATTTTTAATGATATTAGTGGGATTCAGTAACTACAGATGAAAACATCTGATGCTTACAGAGTAAAAGTACTGGCACTCATGATAAAAAATAGAATTAGAGAAGTTATAGGTAGATACCAGGCATTAGGGAAGTCTAGAGAAGTTTTGTAGAGTTAAATTATATATAAGTTATCTCTAAAAAAGTCATATAAAATTTAAGGAGGATAGACATACAATTCACAAAGTCTATGTATATAATTGTAAAAGGTATTCAAAAAGGTTGGTCATCAAATGTTTTTTAAAAACTTATTTTATGATGGGATAAGAAGCAAATTCTTAACAAGACAGAATAACAATTAAAAGGTTGGAATCAATTGTTGGTTTTTGGAATACATGGAAGCTGCAAGTGGAGTACAGTCTGCATCACCAGATTGAAGGATATTAAAGTGACAGAGTTTGATACCTGGTATTTAGGATTTTAAAAACAGCAAATGAATGTACAGAAAGATCTTATAAGATTGACTGATACAGAAGAGTGAAGGAGCAAAATCACATTCAGTGTATAATAGATGCAAAATGACAGAGAGGAAAAAATAACTCTACCATTGTATGCAGAGTGATTGACTCTGCATATGTACTGACAGGTAATTGATTACTGGGACTTAAAAAAATCTTCAAAGCATTTCAGAAAAAGAAAAAAAAAGAAAATAGACTATCACTACACTCTGCTCTGAGGGTAAAATAAAACAGAGCAGAAAACATCAATGTACACAGGAAACATCTACATGCTTTGTGGAGTATTCTGTGTAGTTCCAATACGTCTCTTACAAAAAAGGATGGAGTAGATTTAAAAAACGAAAGAGTGAGAAGGGTCCCCAAACAATTTAAATAGCTTGAGTACAGAACCAATTAAATAGACTAATACTCTTCAGTTTGTTAAAGAGAGCACGGTTGTGAACTGCTGCTCAGCGTCTCTTCCAATATAGGAACAAGGTGATACCAAATAGCACTAGATTTAAAAGTAATATAAAAAATATAATGCATAGTAAAACTCAGGAAACATTTTCCCATCGAACGTTGTGGTAAAGTTGACAACAACTCACTAAATGGATGGCTAATATGTTGAAGAAAAGTTGATTGAATTGAGAAATGCAGAGATATCTCTAACTCAAGGATCTTCATTTACTAGGAAAAATTCTGCAGTAGAACACATATTTTCACCTATGTATTTGTGTACACTGCCCACTGTAGGAGACAAGATTCCAGCCTAATTATACACTTTGATTTATTCTGAAGTGACACTTCTAGAACTTCAGTTTCATAGAACTGATAAGCAACCAGACCAGAGTGGATGGATAAAAAGGAAAAACATAAGTGAATCAAAATAATAGAAGAATGAAAAATAGGTCAGATTACAGAGTGCAGAACAGAGAAGAATGAAAAAGGAACAGCAGAGAAGTGGTGGAAAAAACAAATGGAGTAAAATACAGCAAAGAATACAAACATCCTTCCACACTCTGACCAGAACAAATGTAGAAAAGGACTGCTGGGGTAAATAGGAGGGCACAGGCATGTATTACAAGAAAAGGCAAAACAAAAATTAAAAAATTTAATTCCACAAATCTAACTGAAAATTGAGTAAAGTTATGACTATTCTACACAAATATGTTTACATGCAACAGGAGCATAAGCTGAAGGTCAACATCCTGAGAATGAATGAGAATGTACATGGCAAGCTGGCCATGTACAGATCAGGAATGGATATTCAGTCAGCAAAGCAGTGAGGCTCTGTAAAAAGCCTTTGAGTTTGAATAGTTGGTGCTATTTCCAAAATTGTGAAAAAATACTGTAACATGTCAAAACAGGAGACTAGAATCTGTGAACTCATAGCCCATTACTGTTCCAGGTCCCATGTTTGAAATGCCAGAGAAAAAAGTTAAGGGAAAATATGTCAGATTTGTCTTGGGCTTTTTTATAGGATGGGTTTATGCATCTCTCTACCTCATAACAAATAGATTCACACAGCACAGAGCTTGGAGAGGTTATTCAGTTTCCTAGTTTTGTGTCCTGTAGTCACAGGCCATTTCATTTCCTTCAGCTAACCCCTTCTTGAGTGCAATAGAATTTCTTTGTGCAAAACACGTTTTCTAGGTAGTATCTGAGTTCATTTCAAGGAATTTAAAAGACTGAAAGTGCACCACTGCCTTCCAAATTTGTCCCTTTGGATGACCATCTGCACAGTTAAACTTATTTATGGAATATTTCTAATTTGAACTTCCTTACCTTTGGGTTTTTACTGTACTATGCTCCATGAGGTTAAAAATAATTTGGAAGGTAATATTTTCTGCCTGTAGAAGTATTTATACAATACAACCAGGTTAACTCAAATCTTCTGGAAAAGATAAAAAAGTCTGAGCTAAGCCATTTGTTGTAAGTTATTTCCTCTAACCCACAAATACTGCTTGTGTATCTCTCCTGATTTTTGTTATTTTTTCAGCAATCTTCTTGAAATATGGATAGCAGATTCATTTGTACAAGCCTTCTGTGCTGGATTTCATATTTTTGAATCATAGCTCTTTCAAATACAGATATATTGAAAAGTTATGTATTATTAATCTACAAAATTTGGCAAAAGATTGTTATATCAATCTATCCTTGTTATATGCACCTGTTTTCCTGGCTCAGTGAGTGATGATTTTTGGAGAAAACACTGAAAAGATGAGGAGAATTGTTGTGAATCATAAATTAAGTACATTCATCTGTGGAAATTTCCACATTCAAGAGGCTTAAAAAAACATTCACCGTGAGAGGTCAAATACACGACATAGGTACCAGCAACAAAGCAAAGTCTGTGATGAAGACCTGACAAACCTGTATTATCATCAAAGTCCAGTATTCTGACCAATTTGTATTAACTGTTCCACACACGGAGGATTTAAAGTTTAACATCACATTTACTGATTTGAATCTCTTTTGACATTACATGGAAATTTGATTTTTCAAGGTAACAGTAACACACTTGAATCACAACAGAAGAGCAAATAATCAGAGTATACAGCTGGAATAAGTAGTTGAATCACAGTACCATCATTCTCAATAATGTGCTCGCTACCCTCAGCTGCTGGCAAGGTATATATGGCAAGAATGCAGATCACATATGTCACTCCCATCAAAATCCTTTTTCTTTGTTTTTCTGATTTTATACTCTGTGTTGGCCCCACTCTGTGCTGGGCACTCTATTACAAGTCGTTTAACTATTTCTGCTCTTTTTATTAACCAAGGGACAGAGAAGTGGTTGATGCATTCAGATGGTACTATTGGTTGATTTACACAACTCGTAAAGCCAGTCGATCCACTCCGCCAATACAGGCGGCTGATCACAGATAACAGAGTGTTCTGAGTTGGAACGGACTCACAAGGATGAAGTCCAGCTCTTAAGTGAATGGCCCACACGGGGGTTGAACCCACAATCTTGGCACTATTGGCACCGTGCTCTGACCAGCTGAGCTAATCCACTCATCTGCTACAGCCATTTATGCAGAAGAAAGGCAACCATCCAATCCTCTTTGTGCTGAGTTTGGTTTTCTTTGCAACAACCATGGCCATTCCCTGCATCCCTTTCTGAGCTTCTCAGATGTCACCATCTGAATCTCCTGTGAGCCTTCTGACATCGTTATAGGTCATTGATTAGTCACAGCCAAACAAGGCCCTGGACAAATTGTAAGGTTAGGAACATAAAAATTCCCTGCTGTTTAATATTGTTTTCTGCTACATGAACCACCTCTGCATCCCAAAAACTAGTCATCACTAGCTATCGAAATTATTGCTAAAAACAGGTGAATTGCATGTTCAGATCAAAACTTGGATGTGAGGTGATGGCAGGTGGACTGGAGTCATAATGCTGATCTTGTTGGACAAGAAAAGACAGAAAAGGTTTGACTACTGGAGGTGGCTCTGGTTTGAAAGTTATAAACAAAGCAATGAGAAGCTGAAGTGGGACGTTCTAGGGTAATTGAAAAAATACAACCCTCAAAATGTATATTTTTAAATTATAGAACTGCTGACAAAGGGACAATCTGGAAGACTGGTAAGAATTTCCTCACCAACAGAAGCGGGACAGGAGGTACTGGCAGATCACATTCCTGTGATTCTGTTCAATATATTCATGTAAGGCATGACTGTATTATATATAAACTGGAATACAACAACAAAACCAGGTGTCTCCAAGTTTACAAAGCATATTAGACTTATAAAACATTAGGAATATTTTTGCAGAATTGCACATTCCAATTTACTTGAATGTGTTACAGAGCTATTACCAAAACATATGACTTTATTTTAAAGAGGTTTTTTTCTTCATCTCATGGTATTTTTTATTTGTTGCTCAAATAAAATAATAAAATCAAATAGGAAATATATGCTGAAAAATTGATAAAAACTTGTCTGTGGAAGAATATCACACGCTAAAATAGAAAGTCAGCCCAAGGAATGTTGAAACATGTTTTTCTCTGAATATGTGACCATGGAAATAGGTGTAATCCACATACCAGATGTTCAGTTAAAAAAAAAACAACAAAACAACCTCCTTGAGGTTGATTCTATTTCTGCTTCAGTAAATACATGGATTTTCTTTACTTGAATTGGGACAGATGGCTAAAAAACTTCTTAAACATAGTAAACTAAACTATATAAATCAGTAAACTAGCATGTATACATAAAAAACTTAAAAGTAAAGTAGTTAGATTGCGAAATAATTCCTTTCTGGTGTGCACTTTTAGATGCCATAGGAATGTTAACATTTTACAAAGAAGTATGCACCTGGCTCACTCACTGAATATAAAATTTGCTGAATGGGAACTTGCCTAAAATTATTACATCAGACTCAAAAGGGGATTATTAGTCTGTTGTGAAACAACCTCCACAGAAGAAATGCAGTTTTCAGTGATTTGTTTTGTGTATTTAACAAGTAGGTAGAGATCTGCTCTCACAGTATACAGTGTTTTTTTGAAAGTGTGGCAATATTGAGCAGTCTGGATTGGTCAGAGAGAATCAGCAGTATCTCAGCTTTTCAAGGTGGAAACCACCATGCAAAGATCCAAGATCAAAAAAGGAGAAAAAACCCCAAAACAATGCTGATCAGGGTGTTCAGTCTAGTTGGGAGGTCACTGGGAATTACCATATCATCAAGTGGAGTTTTCACGGTAGCTGATATTGGCTGGAGCTGCTGTAAAACAGCAACTCAGCAGCAACTGCTTTCCATTGAGAAAGCTCTTCACTTCCTGTCTGGCCAGCAAAGATATCTTCAGACATCTCATTGGGATGATGAGCATGCTCATGTTTAGCCTTACAGCTCTTTGCTCACAAATAGCTTTGCAGGGTTTGGATGCCTAAATGCCTCCTTTCCTCCTGCTTCTTTTCTCTTGCTCTCCAGCAGCAAATTTATTGTGACATGATCAAGCATTTATTGCTACAGTTCCTATTTGTTAGGAATCCTCCTGTTGGAAGCTGAAGTGTGTTGCTGACTGCTTCACTGGGGAGGTGAGGAAGGTATAGAAGGATATTATAATCTTCCCTTAAGTTCTCTTCAAGAAGGTATTAAGAACATCCCAAGGGAGATGCATTGCTGCAGGGACTCCCAAGGAAAGCACAGAGAGTCCAAGGACCAGCATGTTATGTAGAACCAGCTTCTGCAGGAAATGGGACAACAGGGCCAAAGTCGTGGGTAGATTTCAAGTCTATCTTTGCCTTATTTAAAAGAATGCAATATGCCATAATTCTGGGTGGCTTCAGGTTTCTGCGAAGGTCACGACTAGTATTGTCCAAAATCTGGTGTATGAAGTCCTTCTTTCCTCCTTGTAGTCCTTTTGATCATACAAAAATGCAATTTTTCTCCACTGTCATAAACTTTCAGTTTACCACTTAAAATTATATCTTGATAGTCTCATATCCCTGAGTGGCAGCAGATATGAGTCACATTAACACATTGTATCCAGCTTTATGAACTTCTCAGACCCTGTGCCTGGTGCCAATCTGTGTCGCTTTGGGCGACTGAACAGACGAAGGCAATGCATCCGTGCCATCGCCTTGATGCACAGCGGTCAGCTGCGCGCTGTTTGCACAAGCAGGGCTCTTGCCTGTGAAGGCTGTCAGCCCTGTCACTGGAGCAGATCTCTTTCAGGACTCTAAACCCCAAGGGTGCAAGTGGAAATATTTCTTCCACATCTTAAGGAAAGATTCTGCCTGATTAACCTCCCTGTACAGTCTGAATCTGATTCTATTGCAAACAAATAAACGAAAACTCAGAAAGGCCATGAACCTTAGAAAATAGTCCTGTTGGCTGCTTCTGCCTGGGACAGAACTCAGTCTAACAAACTACAGAAGCCAAATACATAAAAGTGAAGAATACACAGCTATGCACTAGGAAACAAAAAATTTAAGACCATTTTGTGACATTCTTTGAATAGAAATATAAGTGGAGGATAGAAAAAAACAAACAAAAGAAGCATGAATAAACGCTTTTGCATTTCCTGATGCTTCATAAAATAAGTGAAAATCTGCTTCTTCTCTGTGTGAAATTAATATAATTTTTTGAGTTCTGATAATCCACTGGGAAGTGGTAGGGAAATATTTTGATGTTAGGGAAATAGCTTCTTTTACCTGAAATGGAATGGTTTTCTTTAATTCTGAACATGCTTTGATATGTAAAACAGTCAGAAAGAAATTAATAAGCAAAATAATTTTAGATCAAATCAACTAAACATTTGGTGGTTTGATTTTTTTCCTTCATTGAATATGCTTAGACACAAAGAGAGTTTCCATTCTTCCCCAGAAAACATAAGATAACCCTAGAATGTATCAGAAAGAAATAGGCAAGGTAAATTGCATGTTTCGAAGGCACCAGGATACATATTTGGGAGGTTAAAGACCGAAATTCAAGCTGTTGTTTTGAATCAAGTATCTTGCCCTTATGTCAGCTGTGTGTTAGGCAGCTCTCTAACCACTGCCCTTTTCTAAGGCGAGCAGCTTTCCCTTTCAATAGAGATGTAGGATATGCTTATATGAAGCACTTCACGGTACTAACAGAAAAGACAAATGGCAAAACACAAAGGAGGATACAAATAATTTAATTACCTCTGGCTCAGCTGCAGTCAAAAAGTTACATTAATCCAAGCTGTTCCACCCAATGTATTTCAAAAGATATTTTTAAATGTCACCTGGAAATGAGAAAAAAAATACTCACAGGAAAGTTTATGAAAATTAGGCTTGTGTGGCATTGCTTTGGAGGTATCGGTTACTGAATTGCTAAAAAAAAGCCCAAAAAAACAAACAAACAAAAAAACCCTCTCAAACCCAAAGAGAGTATTTTAGTCATATTTGCAAAAAAAAAATTACAATTATCACCACAAGCTCTGTTTCAAAGTTGAGAACAAAGGTGGGAGTAAGTCTTTGGATAAAATTTCCATTTTAACCTAATCTTTAATAAGACAGGTTTCTAAAGAACTGTAGGGATTTTATTTTACCTTTATGTTTTTCAAAATATGCATCAAACTGCCAAAAATTGAAGAGTCCAGTAATTCAACACCTATCTCCCTGTGGAAACTGAGATCCTCACATTGAAATGTTACGTACGTCTGTTTTTCACACCATGCAATCATTTTGCTAGTAAAACACATACAAAATGCCTAGGGCAAAAATGCCATTTCAATAGAATAAAACCTCACCAAAATGCTCTAGAAACTGCAACGTTGCCATATGAGCAACACCTGAGAAAATTGTCTATTTGTCATAAACAGATAGTAGAGGAAGGCTAGTGCAAACTTTGTAATTTACTCAATGTGAACATTTTTGTCCTCAACCTCAACCATTTTTAGAATGACTTGGCATTAAGTTACAACATTCCAATTACTTTGGTCAGTCCACTAAACTAGATAAAACATATGAGCACAATTAATGTGTCATTTCATTACAAATCTACATTTCTTTTATGGGGATTATTGCTTTTTTAGATTAAAATAATTTCTTGCAAGTGAAGGTGCTACTTGTGTTGTCTCAAATGAGTAATTCACGTTTCCTGTCTTACTATGTTCTTTTACTGACCTTTGTGACACCTCTTTGTACATTATATTTGATGTTTGTCTGCCGATGAAAAAGATTAATAATTTGAAGGAGGTTGGTTTTGCCAGCTCAAAAAATCAGATTTTTTTGCTGAGTTAGTTTTAATGTATGCTTAATTACTACTTTCACATGCTCACTGAAATCAAGACAAATGAACAGAAACACATTCTGAACATTCATCATTTTTCTAGCAAGCTACAGTCACATGAGAAACTGTTTAGTATGCACAGAGTGGTTACAATTAATTTTTATATATTTAGTTAAGCTTAGTAAGCCCTTTCTTCATAGCATAGGGTGACTACCTCCTAATTAAGAAACACTTAAACATACTTACAAGATGGATGTCGGACAAGAAAAGAGTAGATCTTTTATCTTTGCCTAGTAGTATCATCTACAGCAAGTTACAGAAGGGCTCATTTGCCCTTGGAAACATTGCTGTCCCCTCCACTAGGGACAATGTACTTGTTAAACTAAAATTAAGAACACCATTGCATGAGCAATGACATATCAAGGGGAGTCTGTTCCAGTGCCTAACCACCCTCTGGGTGTAAAACTTTTTCTAATATCAAAACTAAACATCCCCTGACACAGCTTCATGAGGTTCCCTCAGGTCCTATAGCTGGTCACCAGACAGAAGAGATCAGTGCTTAATCATCAATTGGCAATTGCTCTAAAGTAAGAAGGAAGTAGAGTGTGTCTCCCAGATGCTGCTGAACTGTAAATTGTACTTTCCTAGGGTAATCATTTTTGTATCACACTATTTCTTTAACCAATGAAATTCATATGTTGTAAGGGAAAAGGGAGACAGAAATCAAAACATGTGACTATTGCATAGCATCTACATTGCCATGGTTGTACAGCATCAAGGTCCATTTGATTCCTTTCTTCTGGTGAGAACCCTCTATTACGATTTATAAAGCAGTTTACTAACAGGTTGAAAAGAAAATGTTCACAAAATGTGAGACCACAAATGAAAAAATGCTGAGAATATGGGAATTCTGTTAAAGATTATTATTATTATTATTATTACTATCATCTTGTTCTTAGCTACATTCATATGGAACTAAAATTTCAGTCTCTGCCCATTACACCATAAACCACTTTAATATCTGGGTGCATATTTCAAAGATAGACATCTGTGTATTATTATAAATTAGGTCATTATTACACAGATAAAAATGTCAAATATTTGAACACCTTAAACAAATCAACATGCCAATGGCATTTTTTTTCATAATTTTTGTCACAGAAAAAAAGGTCAGATTTTTTTTTCCATTTACATTGGGATCTCAATTTGCTTGAGTGCAAATGGGTCTCCAAACTTGCCAGCTGGGCTTGGGAGTTCCTTGACTTCTTTCACTCACTTTGTAGGCTTCCCACAAACACTGAATGCAAGATCTAGATGCCACTTAGATCTTGTTTCCCTCTGCCCAGTCCTACCATTTGTTTCTCTAAGCTTCTCTCAACATTCACAGGGGTGTAATGCTGTGGTAATTCCATGTCTGTTTCCTAGCTCACCACATTGATCCATCACCAGATGAAGCCCTCCAGAGATAAGATCTGCTCATCCAATGCTGCACAAAAGTGGGGTTCCCAGAATACAGAGTGATGTCAGATTTAGTTATTACCTATGTTCTTTTTTTTTACTCTATCATTTTATTGGAATCTTATTAGAGCATCTGTTTCATTAAGTCATTTGTTTCCAGGCCTGTATCACTGAGCTCAAGAAAGAACCTGCACTGTTTTTCTCACCCCTTATACTGGTGCAGACCAGTTTCAATCTCTGCACAAGCATCTGTGAAAGTGGCTGCAGGGGGGGTTCTTCTCCAGAAAAGTGCTTTTCAGTGAGCTTATTTCCCTCTCCCTTTCATCCTCGTGTGCAGAGAGTGCATAGCAATACCATCCATGTTTGTAATTTTTTAAAAACTGACAAATGGGCAGATTTCAGTCATCATTTGGATTTTCTAGTGATATGAGTCCTCTTTCCAGCCCCGTGCTGAAAATAGAGTCCTTTTTCATTAAGGCTGGCAGTAAAATTTAAGAGCACATATAATCTTCAGCTAGCTATTGGAGGGTTCTCCACTTTATGATGAAAAGAAGCACCTCAATTCAGCTCTGCTTGTGCCTGGCCATGTAACCCATTGGTCCAGATCCTGATCCCTGGGTCTGATTTCTCAGGTTCCCCTCAGACCTGCCTCATCACCATGGGCTTACATGACAATCACTGGGCCATGGTTACCATCCCTGGACCTGATCCTGACTTCAGTTCACAGCTCAGCCTTGGACTTGCCTTTTCCCCATGGTCTCACCTAGTTATCTGTACCCTTGGCTGTCCCTGATCACTTTTCTCTGGTCAGTCCTACCTGTCCTGGGGTGATGAGGCTGAGCCTCAGCTATCAAGGTCTCTGTCTGCCCTAATATCATGTTTGGGTCATGACCTGTTGGAGAGCAGCTGGGTCTTTCTGCTCCCCAACACAGCAATGTGACAGCCGTGCAGCTGTGTACTACTTTGTTTGATCACCGTGTAAGTTATTTGTTATTGAGCACTTTAAAGGGCAAAATTAAAACTGATATATTGGCTGTACAAACCTCCTGGACCAGAGGGAAAAAAAAATAAAAACCAACCCAGATTGAAAGTGAAATGAGGGCTCAGTTGAGTGGTTCATCTAACATCATTAAAAAAGCAAGAAGATATAAAAGTGAAGGAGAAAATTAATAAATACCAGGAATAAAACTGACAGTTTTTGACTGCATCTCAAACTTTAAATAATTGCTAGAGGCTAGAGGCTCCTGAGATGATTTACAATGAATACTAACAAAAAATCTTGTCGACCTTAAGTAAATAAATCCATGACTCCAAAGGGCTGTGCTGGTCTGACATAATTCAATATGCATACTGTGAAAAAAAATGTGTAAACTGTTCACCTCACACCTCACATAAAGTAATAGATGTTGTCAGTGAACACTGGAGTCAGGACGTTATTGGATCTTGAGAGGAAGTTGCTTCCAGAACTCAACTCGTGCTCATTCTTCAAGGAATCTGTAGGGCACTATTTTGCAACTATACATATATATGTCTATGTTGCTATTTCATTCAGATCTTTACTGTTTAATGAAAATGCCAAAAAGCATTCAATGTTTCAGCAAATGAATTTATGCCTAGCTGTCCTTTCCAGTGAAAAGGTGAGGGCAAGGATGGAAAAATCTGAGACATGTCTCACAGACCTAGGTCTGCAAGGAAGCTGATCATTGTTTATTATCCCTATGGGGACTCCTTCTGAAAGATAAACAGGAGAAGGCTGGAGTGGTTCTGTGAATAAATGGGGGTGTAAGGCCTTTATCTTCTAGAAATTAAATATCAGTGAGGAAAAAGGACTTGAAGATTCTCACAGCCTTGCGTCATTGTTGAGACAGACACGACACATAAAGACTCACACAGCAACGGCTTCGGGTCAAAGGAAAGAAGAAAGTTTTGTTCATCATTACAAGACCTCTTTTATATTATTTCTAACATCTGTGCCACATATCCATTGGCTCCCAATTCACTACCCCACAATATTGTTGGTTACCTATATTAGCAGAATATCTTGCTATAACAACAGCTGCAAATTTTTTATTATCTTTGTTTATGATTCTTGTTTGTTTTGAGCTAGAATCCTCATGGCTCAATGTCTGTGAACCAAGGCAAGCTAACAGTTCTCACTGCAAGCTAGCAGTTCCCAAAGCTAGCAGATCCCATAGTCTTGCATCACCCTACCCCTGACAGTGGGGCACTTCAAGAACCATACTGGTATCGTTCTCTCCACATTCTTCTCCTCAGTCTTACACCAGAAGATGAAGGGTGAAAGTTAATGGTGCTAAAAATAGATTAATTTACATCAGTTTTTCCAACTTGCATTTCAATAGTGTGTTAGAAGGCAATCTAATGTCAGGTTCTGCCCCTTACCACCTGAGGGAAAATGTACAGGGCCCTTAATTGCGCTTGGCTACGGATACTTTCTTCTTCTTCATGTTGCCATATGTAATAACAGGCTCAGTCAGAATCAGGTCCTACTGTGTTGTGTGCTGTAAAATCCAAAAGACAGATTTTTTGCTCTAGAACTGATACATTCAAAATCAAAACAAGGGCACAATGCACCCATGCACAGTAAGATGAGTCAAAAGTGTTAAAACTCCACTTACCTTTCATTGAAATCATGATTAAGAGCACTACAGCTATTTGCTAGAAATCACCTTGAAATTAAGATAAAGGGTGTGAATTGCTAACAGAAATAGTAATTACATATACAATTCATATCACTTTTGCAGACTATAAATCTTCATGGAGGTGTTTGCTCCAAGCTTCAGCTCTAATAGGCATTTTTTTAATGTCTTTATTAATTTTGTCTTGTTTATTGTTGTAAATGTATCACCATTCTCCTGCTCATTGAGATGAAACTACATCTTTTTTTTTTACTGCTCCTTCCCAGGAGTATGAAACACAAATGAGTTACACCTCATCAAACCTCACATTTTTCTTGTGTGATATAGCTAGTCATGTTTTCTTGCTGGTACATAATTCAACTTGCAGATGTCTCATCAGCCTCCCTCTCTCCTTGACACCTGTCAGCTCTTTGTCCTCTTGGTGAAGGTGTTCAGTGCATTATTATTCCAGTCTGAGGAAAGTCCTTGGAAAGTGTTTGCCAATAGGGTGTGTAAGACCATCGACATACAAACTCATACCTTTCTCTGAGCCACTGTTCTGGAATGGCATGAGTCAGGATGCTAAGGTGATAATGAGAAATAGTCATTACATCCCTTATGCATTAGAGACAAATCAAATTGCAGCATGTTCTGAGGATCCTGATCCTGCAGTGAGCTCAATGCATGTAATAAAGAACCTTGGACCTTAAATTTGCATAGCTGGCCCCTAAGATTCAATTTCTAATTACCTCAACTGTATGAAAATACTTAGAAAGTAGCCAGAATATCTCTTATTTCAGCATTGAAATAGGGCATCCAAAAAAAACCCATTCTACACCATATTTATTGCCTGGCATGCTTTAAAGGCCAGAACTAGGCAGTGTGAACAAACAGTAAAGGCTGGGAAAAAACGTGAAGTATGTTACTGACGAGGATTGGCAGCCTAAACAAAGACATCAGTGGCTCTCACAAGGAGGAAAGGACAAATGCTGACAGGTGAGATTATCCCAATTTTGTCAGAAAATTATGATTGTCAGGATTTGTACAGTAACTTTTTACAGGCGTGTGATCTCTCATAACATCAGCACAGCATTTCTGAATCATGTTAGATTGAAATGCACAAGAGAGGTAAGTCATAGAATCACAGATGGGCTCGGATTGGACAGGACATTAAAAGACCATCCAGTTCCAGCCTCCCTGCCATGGGCTGGGACACATTCCACCACACCAGGCTCAAAACTCCATGCAACCTCACTTTGAACACCTGCAGGGATGGGGCATCCACAACTTCTCTGGGCAACATGTTCCAGGGCCTCACCACCCATACAACAAAGAATTTCTTCCTAATATCTAATCTAAACTTACCCTCTTTTAGCCTAAAGCCATTACTCCTTGTTCTATCACTACATTCCCTTGTAAATATTCCCTCACCAGCTCTCTTGTTGGTGCCCTTTTAGGTACTTGAGGTCCTCAGCATGCGGTCACACACACAGAAAACAAAATCAGCAACTTCAGGGCTGTTTTGAAATGACCATGACTTGAAGTGACAGAATCATTTAGCTTCAAAACTGTTTCAATGCCTGACCTCTGCAGACGCTGCCAAACAGACAGCAATGCCAGTTATAATATCTACTTGTATAATGTAGACATCTGTCAGCTGAAAACTGTCGGCCATCTACATTTCAGTGAAGGCAGCAAAAAGCTGCCACTCCAGACGCATTCCTCAAAGGCAAGCCTGCCCAAGCCGAGAGTGAAATGTACACTTCACTTTCTTCAGTGAGGTTTTTACCTTTCCAAAAAAAAATGGCAAAAAAATGCCGCATTGAGCATAAGAACACAGAAAAAAAAAAATGCATCAAACACTGCAAAGATTCACACAGGGCTTTGAAACTGAGAAGACAAAGATATTACTGAACATTAGAAGATGAAGGAAGGAAATTAGAGAATCAGATCAACGGGGCCTCAGAGACCAAATTTTATAACGGGCTGGGTGATGGGTGCATTTGGAAAAGCAGGAAGCAGAAAGGTGATGATACTCATTGTATGGTAATATGTGAGCCTACCTGGGAAATTTGGAATAAGGTGATGAAAATGAGTTGAACTGTGGTAATGTTGAAGATGAAAAAGCAGCAGCACAGGGACATCTCATGGTTATCCAATGTAAATGAGCAAAACATAGCCCTCAGGTTTGGTTGTTCAAAATTGTCAACTAGAACAGAGATGGAGGGGAAGAGAAACTATGAAAAAAACTTAAGGCATTGATTTTTGGTCATACTGGGTTTCAAATGCTGATGACTCATCCTGGGTGAAATACTGGGGGTGCCACCATCAGCATGTGATTAGAAAACACAGAAATCAGCACAGAGCAGATGTGTATGGATGACCTGTCAGAAATAATGTACTTAGTGGGACAAACAGAGAGTGAAGGATAGCGTTTTGGAGTACCTCAGGGACAAGAGGAGAAAAGAGATGCCATCAAAATAGCTGATAAAAGAACAGTTAAAGGGAAACAAAGTGAATGGACTATTATCCTGAAAGCAAATGGCCCACAAGCACCAGCAGCATTGCTAACAACTCTCAAAGAGAAGAAATAAAGCCAATTCCCTAAGATGCAATAGCAACTAACACATTTCTGGGCTTTGCTTAGGGCAGTACTCAGAAACCCAGCAACAGGACACCAGCAGAAAATCAGCAAGATCCATCTTGGTTGAAAAGAATAAAGATGATGGAGCTCTGATTTTTGGGCATGAACAGACATTACCAGCAGTAGATATGTATAATATATATTTAGAAGAAGGAAGTAAACAGTGTTCCTGAGAAACAAAATGAAACATCAGATGAAAAGGCAGTACTTTGGCTATAATATTTCTACTCATTTTTTAAGAAAAAACAAGAACTCAAGCAAGTTATTTGGTGCTGTAGATCAATATTTTGGGTAATTCAGTTAATAAACACCTAAGAGGTGTTCATCCATCTATTTCCTAGAAATAAATGCAGCTTACAAGTACATGCCCATGTTTATATAAAAATATGTCAATTTTTGTCCACATGTATGTCAAGAGAAGGAAGAGTAATGTGAAAGAGAAATATTTTATAGGTCACTGAAGAGATTATATAGAGTTATATAGTCATAATATTATTAATTAATACAGAAGGGCAACTAAAATCTAGTCTGGAGTTTTAAAGTCCATTTTCTGAACATCAAAGTTTTTGTTAAGGAACACTTAACTGCAGAAGACCACAGAGTTAAACTCTTGCATTTAGAATTGTTTTGGTTGGAATAGACCTTTAAGATCATCAAGTCCAAATAATTTCTCTCTGCTGGGGGCTGAACATTATTACCAGCAACTCTATTTACTCCCGGTATGTTTGACAACCATGCCTGCAGTCTGCATGGCTCTAGGGCCTTCACAAAGATGTGATGGTTTCAAAAAAATATTTTTAAACATTTTTAGAGGAAACTTTTATAGGAAATGAATGCTAAAGGCAATGTGTGATACAAACACAGCTTTCTGTTGTAGTGTGATTATTGCTAATTTTGTGCTGGAAAAATCCAGAACAGCCAGAAACAATTCCACCTGTCAGCTGCCATATTATTTGTAACTTTTCATGCATTTATGCTCCAAGTGGGTCTCTCCATATAAATTAGTTCTACATGTGTTACATTAAAATCAACTCCTTTTTAGCTCAAAAAGTATTCCAAGATTACGGTATCTAAAAATAAGTATTTAGCGCCTTACCATGCTAATACAAACAATTTCAATAGAAAGATATCATTCGTATTAAGTGAAAAAAACCCAGCCTGAGGAGCAGTTTCACTGGGCAGTCAGTGCTTTTCATTTAAATGAGCTCTGCCACTGACTTCAGCTAAAGCAACAAAAAGCCTGCAGTTATTTGTTCTCAGTTACGTTTTCAATAAACTTTGATTGACATATGTGTACTTTGCCGAATTCAGCATTACAGCACAGGAATCAATGCATTGTGTAGTAAGCTGCTATTTCAGAAGTACCTGCCTCTCATATCAAATTGGAAAAATTCTCAGAGAACAGATTTTTTGTTTCATATGGCTCTGGAAACAGATATTCAAGATGTTCATCTACCTGCTCGTGTGCATTTTATGTGACACCCTTGAAGAAAAGTGTTTCTTAAACTATGTAATCTCCTATATCTTATCCTCATTATATTAAAATTAACCTTCACATTTCAAGATAAGTTAGTTATTTTAGAATGAAAGCTGTTGTCATTTTGTCAAAATCACCAAGCAAAACTGGGTTTGAGCATTTGGTCTGCAATACAAAGCTGAAGGGGTATCAACATAAATCTGTCCCAAAGAGATTTTTCACAGAATGCTGAGCTCAGACACACACCATGGAAATTGCTATGCAGGAAACGTACTGTGCATTGCAAACACCGTACCACAGAGCTGATCGCTGCAGGCTGCAGGCGTGATTTCTTTTTTGATAGGACTCTTCATTGGTGGTTTCAGAAGACAACATGGGTATTATTCCCACATATCTACCTCAGTCAAAAAGTTAGCCAAGACACAGCATTCCTGCGTTGTTTGGTTTTGAGTCAATTCAATCAGAAAATCTAAAAAAGTCATTTAACAAGCAAATAAACTTCTGTATGCATGTCATCATCCTCCCAGTACTCAAAAGGCTCCTGTGGCTTGGGCTCAAAAGACAGTGTTACCCCTGACTGGAGAGAACGACAACATTCTCTTCTCAGCTTCACTGATCTACTGCAAAGCTTTCATAAAGAATAATTATCTTTTGCTGTAATAAGAAAACAAGAAGATGTTCCTTCTGTGAAATATGTTTGAATGTCTGGGCAATAATGACAGCCTTAGGTCAACCCCCAACTAAACTAGAACCTGCTCCAAACATTAATGTTTTGAGTCTAAAGTTGAAATAAGTAGTAAGATTTAAGATATAGATTGGGATTTATTTTTCCTAAATATACTTTTTCTGCTATGTAGTTCTATTACACAGATAATGATAGAAAGAGTGATAATGCTGAAAATACCACAAGAAATCTTTTTCCTAAATATTTTTAGTAAGGTCATAAACAATACTCACATCTGGTTGCTCAACAGGGGTAAAAAGAAAAAGAGAGAGATAATATAGCTCAAGAAAAATCAGAATCTCCTCCTCGAGCTTTTCATACAGGAATGGACCGATGGCTTACTTTGTTAGGACTTGTAAGATTCTGCTTGAATCTTTTAGATTCTGCTTGAATCTAAAAACCTTGCCTAGCTATCAGTGCTTGACTCAGATAGGCATCCAGAGGTCCTCTGAAGACAGAAGAATCCAGGAAAAGGTTTTCCTGGGCCCCAGACTGACCAGCACATACATATTACCATCAGTAAATGGGTATGTTTCATTCAGCTATTATCATCTAATTAATTACAAGTTGGCATGCTAACTAACATCAATCTCCCCACACACACACACCCACACCCCCCACCTCCCCCAAACCTTTTAGTCTAGTATAAGCAGACTACTAAGAGAGAATCATCAAAGAAAATGCAAGATTGTAAAATTGTTTTGGAAAAGAAAGAAGAGATCTTTGGAATTTTTCTTTTTTGTACAACATGGTCTTTAGGTAAACCAAATTATTTTACCACAAAAAAAGATTTAATACAATTAATGATTACCAGGAAGCTCCATTTAACGAGCAGTGTACTGGGTAAAGAAAATACATAAGTATTAATAGGCCATCTGAGTTTATAAATGTCTAATTTTGCCTATTCACTTTTGTGGTCAAAAGTATTCCAGACACACAGGAAAATCCTTAATTAGATTGATATTTCAGGATGTAATTGTAACCCAGTGAATGCTTTCAAATCAGACTCACACATGGAGCAAACAGATGGAGAATCAGGGACACTAATTGTACTTAAAGGGCACCTAACACTGGTCCTATGCATTTTTACATAATAAGGTCATAATCCAGAGGAAACAGGTGTTCTCTTATCAATTTGAGATTCAATTTTATCTGACATACAATATTTTAATATATTATTTTAAATAAAATATCCCAATTATATTTGACCATCTCTTCCTCTTATCTTTAATGAGGCAGGGGAAATGAGTGCAGACTAAAAGCCAATATTGAAATACATGGCCATATATATGGTATGTGTCACATTGATTTTTAAACTTCTATGTACATGAGTTCAACCTAAAGCAGAATGGTTTTGGGTATATGACCTTTTCCAGAACAAGTATTAATTAAAAAATGTGTTAATTATCTATATAAATTGAAAGTAAGTGTCCTATCAGATATTGGTTTTGGTATTTGTTTTCTGAACTGCCATGATTCCTAGTCATCTTGTGGTTTAGCCTCTTTTTTCTTTTTTCTCCAAGTTAATGGCTTGTAAATTCATTTGATATGTGAGTAAATGTTAGTCTACATAATCAACAACCATTTGCTCCAGGATGCAGATTTTTATAATTTATCTCTGAAAAATTAACATGAATAAAATCATTCGATGTTGCCCTCCAAAATAAATCACAAACAGTTTTATTTTGGAAGCAGCTCTCCTTAACTTCCCAAATCAGAGGGAATTTTTGTAACTATTTTTTCCCATAAAAATTATTTTTCACCATTCCAGAAAATATGTTTAATGCATTTCTCACTCCCCCTGATTCTTTCTTTTCTTTTCTTTTCTTTTTAAAAAAATGTATCTATAGATATATGTGTGTTGGTTATAGGTGGACACATGATGTAGCAATTAGACAGTTATTAGTAATGTGAGCTTTTCACCCCTGCCATATTTCCTTTAATTTCTAATGGGCAATTTTCATCAGCTCTGGTGTGAAATAGCTCAGACAAAATGAACATATATTTATACGTGTGAGTGACTCTGTTGGCTGTTTGCAGCTTGGAATGGCCACATGTGCTCGAACTGCTGACAGTCTTTACGGATCTTCCTGTAGATAAGGAAGAAGAAGCTTAAGGTATGACCAACAACTGGTTTACAGCAGTTTTTCAACTTCTTCCTTCTTCAAAATACAATACAGAAGAGCAGCTTTAGGCCTTTCAACTCAAAAAACGCTGAAAAATCCTATAAAGCTGAACATTATTGCAATCCTTCACTAGGAAATGCTATATGCTGACAAATGCAACAGATATTTAGAAAAATCTACATTAGATTTGCATATCAAAATCTCCCTTCCTCTCCCATCTAACCCAGAATTTATGAAACTTGGTTCCCTGCGTATATTCCTCAAACACATTTCAACAGATTTTCTGGCAGATTTCACCTGATGGTTTCTCTGGAGACATTGAAAAATGGGAGAGCCTGAGTTACTTTAATTTTTCAAATGTGGTGTTAATAAAATTGACTACTACCAATCTCTATAAAACGTCTCTGGGTTTTTCCTTTTTAATTTGCTTAGCTATACTAAGAGCAGCTAAGTTCATGTCCTGATTCATTTTTTCTGTGCTCATAATATAATTCATTTGCATAAAGCAAAGAGGGAAACGTTGACTAAACTTTCTGCAATTTTAAAACCCCCTAAGGACACATTATGATTATGCCAAGTGACTCAGGGGCAGGTGCTAATATTAAATAATCATATTCATACTATATGGGCAATGGATTTGTTAACCTGTCACAGGAAACCCAAGGAACAGACTTGTGGGATTTTTTTTGCCTTTTATAATACAGTTGCAGTTCTTAAGGCATTCTCAGCTACCAGTGAAAGAACCCTTGTTTCATTTTGTATCCTTAAAAGCTTTAAAATATTCAGTTCTCAACTACAAATAATTTGATAGTGATTAAAAAAATTTTATATGTCTTTAGAATTCTCTGTTCTGGAAGATTAATTTTTCATCAATCAGACAGCTCAACTAAAAGGACACTGCCACTAATGTTGCATTGGTTTCTCGGTTTGCCCAGTTCAGGTCTCTTCTATACTCACAGTTGCTTCTCATATCTGCCTAACTTCTTACCCAGCCTCTTCCCAACACAGCAATTCTCTATTTCAGTCTCTTATTCTGGCTAGTTCCAGCCTTGTCTATAACCTATTTCCCACTGACAGGGGAAATCCTGCCTCTCTTTATGTCTTTGCTCCAACCTCTTTCATGAGATCAGTAGCCTTGCTGAATCTGTCACTTCAGCAATGGGCATGAACTGAAGAACCTGGTTAAAAGGTTTCAAACACCCCTGTAGGGGATGATACATAATAAAGTTAATAAATGAATACACTTTTTCTAAGCTTATTAGAGCAACCTAATTTCTTGAAGCAAATGCGACTTTATTGGTACTGGCTGAAAGAGTAAACCATGTTGCAGGTCAGCAGCAAAGAATGTAATTGACAGTAATCTGCAAGACAGTAATTGACTTATTTGAAAGACATTGAGCATTGAGGGCTTTTATATTTTAGGATTAGGATATGCAGCAGACAAAAGCAAATCCAGTTCTATTCAGATTAAAACAAATAATTGATACTTCAACAGTGATCACAAATAATCAGTTATGATTTTGCTTTAAGGGAACTATGTTTCTGTCATGTTATCCCAATAGATAAGTGCTGCAAGAATCTCAAGGAGGAAGAATAGGAAGATTGACTTTGTGTCTTATCTTCCTGTTGATTTCTGACCAGATTTTTTTCTGAATTTTTTTCTAAAGTAAAACCACTGTGCTGTAAGTACCATTTATTTCTTTCTAGATTCTTTCTCACAGATTTTTCTTCATCCTTTTGGTTAGGGTTTAGGACAGTCTGTCCATGAAATGACAGTTTATATAGACTTTCTGGCTTTCAGTGGAGACACTTAAGTGCAAATTAGTCACTTCTTTAAGAACTGCATTGCTTTATTTGGCTTACTAAGGGTGTATGAATATTACTGAATATTATAGTGTCAGGTTTGTTATTTCCCCTCTCTTAGGTTGTAGAATCAAATTGCAGTAGAGTTACCTTGCTTGAATGGTCTTTGGAGTAGTTTTGGTCAGGGCCTAGTAGAACACTCCAGAAAAATTTCCACTTATGGTTCAGAAGTTAAAATGGACAAATGTCTGTTTCTAGCAGTGAGTTAAAAAGTGGTCACCTAGTTTTAGGGTTTTGGGAAGTAGATCTCATTAGCACACTCATGGGTCAGAAAGTGTCCAAATTTTTTTCATTACCATAGATGCTGCAGATCTACAGAAACATTCAGATCAAACATCAGTGGCAATTATGAGTTGTTTTAGTGGAAGGGTGGAAATGTTGAATAGCAGGAATAGACCAGACCACAGATATGCATCAAGCAAGAGATTTGTCCTCTCCATTTGGCAATTGCCTATGTGAGTAATATATAGAAACCAGCAATCATGTGCATAGTATAGCTACCAGATTCCCCTGTATTAAAGGCTTGTTCTGCAGCGTGTCATAATTCTTCTGTCACATTGGTAAAGAATGTTTCCAGTTACATATTTTCTCATCATTGGCTTCCAGAGTTAGGGACTACTACCAAGCTGACAACAGAGATTTCCACAGTCTTGCCTTTTCTTCTCACTCAGGTTGCAGAGATTCTGATTGTTCCTTCTCCTGAGAGCTCATGGGCTGATTCCTGCTTCCCTGGCTACTCATTCCCTGTTTTGTCTCATTGGTAGGGTTTGGGGTGTTTTTTCATTCTGGGAGAGGATGAGTGGTGGGGAGGATGAGTGGTAGGGGAGGAGCAGGCTATCAACACAGTCTCATTTTTTCTTGGACTTTCTGAACTTTGTATTATTACTTTTCCTAGTGCTGACTATTTCAGGTATTCATGTGAATGTTGTCCATCATTTAATTTACAGCAGTCCTTCAAAACATGACAGAAATTTTCATACTTGCCTGAATGCCACAATTAATTTAATCCATCACATGCATTTTAAAACTGTTTTTCAGCTCATGTTCCCCTTCTCTACCTTACTTGTTGGACATTCCAGAATTTGTCTTAGTTCCAGCATATGCTATTAGTTTAAATTAGAGCTGCTGCAAGAAATTCAACAACAGACTGATGTCTGATGAAAAAAGCTTCCTCACATTCTTGTATAATATGATTATAGCTGCTCTCCTCTTTTCTGACTTAGTGAAAAAATGCAGAGCAATGGAGGGAAGAAGAAGGGGGAAGTGGGGAGGAAATAAGTTAGAAATAAACTAGTATAATATTTAACAAAGTTGGAAAGACAAGCTGTAACAGTATGAAATTCAGTGAACAAAAACAGCTGCCTGTATTTGCAATTACAGACTTATGATGCAATTGCCCATTAATGGCCCAGTTAAATTGTGAAATAAATACAAATATATTAGTTACACAGATAAAAACAGATATCTCAGGCTATAAATTTGATTTACATGAGGATTTTTTTCCATGACTGTATCAATGCATTAGCGCAAAAAGTCTTCACAGAAAATGGTTGCTGAGCTGGTTAGCTCGGTCCTCTATTCTCTACCATTCCATTTGGGAAAGAGTAAGACTTATTTCTTCTGAGTTACTACCACTGCATTTATAAATGTAGCAATGCTTGACTCAGCAAATCCATGGATATCTGTAATTTTCTTTTTTTTTTTCTCTAAAGATACCATGCTTCCAGTTTGGCCAGTGCTGGGCTGTGCCTTAAGGATTAGCACGTATGACACACAAACTCAGGTTTCTTACAGATACCTTGTTCCATTGTAGGGACGGTGCTAGCTGCATCCCTCATTCCAGGCTGAAAGCAAGCCACATAACTGGGCACATCTCCCAGGAAGGTTCTAGAATACACAAGTTTCAAAAGACTGTCTCTACAACACCCAAGATTACATGCTGATAGCTCTGGGAAACAATGACTTCTGAAGCTCCCAACATATTTGTTTGGGCGCACTAGAAATCAAATCAGGATGGAAAGTTGATGCAAAAGTGAAGCAGCATAGAAACCTTATTTACTTTTCATGCAGTACCACAAGACTCCTCTATAGTTCAGTTATCAGCAGCCACAGGGTGAAGTCGCAGCTGAATGTCTCTGCAGTCAGAGGGCCCAAGACTTGCAGCCATGGGCCAGACTTCACCTTTATGCTTGCTGATATTTCAGACCTTCCCACATTCTCCCCCTGTGTTTCACAAGCAGAAGACACTACAGCAGAAAAAAAGGAGAGCTCTGTATTAGTTTGCTGAGACAGTGTTACTGGAGCTGGAGACCAAACAGCCTGGGATCAGCCAGTTCCACAGTGCCCAAGTAGGACCAATACCTCATCCCCTCTTTCTAGACCTGCTTATCATAGCACAATCTGCTTCCCATTTCAGACTTGCTGGAAACTCCCTGAAAAAACTAAAAACGGACTATGCTGCAGTCATTTTGGCAAGACTTCTGTTTCCTTTAATCCAGTGCAAAATATTCTAAAAATGTCTAAGGCTCGTTTGCTCCATTTTACAGACTGGTTAAATAGCAGAGCTTGAAGGAGCAACCTGAAATCTATGCTTAGCTTAAAATTGCGTGACTGTGAGAATGAAAGACTGTGACATTAAGATGAAAGAGCTGACACAGTGAAACTGATACTGATGGTGGATTTCAACAAGTAAGTGCAGAATCATATTCAGATAAGTGTTCTTATAGTTGCTATAAAGAATTTGCCTTCCAACAGCCATTCTTCTGAATAAAAAGAGAAGAGCCTCTATTACAATACGGGTGTCGACAGCCAGCTATGCAAAGCATCAACAAAAGCATTAGAAATTTCGATAAAATCCAAAATTTTATTTTCCTCTGCCTTCCATCTGTGCACAGTTTGGATGTGTTCGACAATACTCACTGTTTCATGACTACTTACTCAAGCATGTGTTTAAATACAGTCAATTTCCATGAAATTCCTTGCTTGGGGTTTCTGAGCAGAAGTTCTTTTTATTGTTTTTCTTTTTTTTTTTTCGCCTTATTCATCTGTTGTAAAAAATTGGAAATGACTAGTTGATGATAAAAAGGAATAAAGAATATTTAGGATTCATCTCAGGGGGTCATATTTACTTCTATGTTTTTAATTAGTTTAATTATCTTACTGTCACTACATAAAACTTCTATATCTATAGGTAGAACTTGATGCATGTAGCAGAAGATGAAAAAATTCCTCACTTCAAGTTCGTTGCTATTTTTGAAATTTGTAGAGGAATTTATTTGGCCAACTTCCTCTTTGTTCAAATGGCCAATGTATTGGCAGAGCCCCAGGTAATAGGATCTGTCTGCCTCATCTATTTTAGAACATCTGCGGCGTAGACAGCTACATATGATCTACTTTCCTAGAAGTCTTCCATAACAAGTGGAAGGAAGAGCTGCTGCTGTATCTCATCTCAAGGAAGGCATCTGAAGTATATCAGATGCATCATGCATCTCAAGTCTTACTCTTTTTACAAAAGTAATATAGGCAACTGCCTCAGGCGCAGATATTTAAAATGGCATAAATCAAATTCTCCCTTCAGATTGTTCTGTTGCAAGATCAAAATGGAGACTAGGAATAATTCTTCCATCTGTGGATCATTAGATACATTTTAGCATGCAGATTCAAACAAATAGGCCTTTGAGAAATAAGATGCTTGGAGCAAGCAGGCTCCTGCAACTAAACTGAGCAAAGGGAGGACTCTAAGCTGCTGTAGGAAGATCAGCAGGCTGTCCCTCTCTGAAGGGAAGTCATAAAAGAGGCCAGGAGTTATTTGGGCTCAGAAGAAAACAATGAACCACCTAATCCAACTACAGACTCCTTCAGGTAGATGAACTGCATGAAGTAGTACAGGAAGTTTTCATTTTACCGCATGTGCTTGTCTTTCTGATGGGCAGGTGATACACATTCTCACATTTCTCAAGGGAAAGGATTTTTCCTGAGCTATAGGATTTGGGGAGGTCTCTTAAAAAAGGAAAGTTCAGTATCTTCTATGGACAGCCTGACCTCCAACTTACCAGTTCCAATTTTGCTGCAAAGGTTGAAACTGGAGAGGTTTTTCATTACAGCGCCCAGGAAAATGAATGCCCAGTGTCACTGTCAAGCTGTCATTTGTGGGACCATCACTGGCATAGGTACAAGCACTACAGTAGGCCCACGGCCTATGAACCTATGAGCTAGGTTCCGGAAGTGTTTTACAACAGCATTACCAAAAACTCTAAGATACACAAGTGTCTTTATCACTTGGCTCAGAAATTACTGTTTTCCCCACAAGTTCAGTTATTTGCAATGTTCTGTCAAATTACTTCCAAAATATTATTACACAATTCTCATTTTTTTAAACAGCACGGGCAGCATAAGCAATGTCAACTTACAAACTATGATACATGGAAGACCTGAATGCCAGAATCCCTATCTGTATAGAGCACCTACCATCTAAAACATACAACAAAAGCTAAAAGGTCAAGGTGAAGTCTCTTCTACCATTGCATTTGGTTTGCAATAGCCACTTAGCAAATAAGAGAACTTTTATCCAACAAAGATATTTAGAAAAATGGATCATTTTTCTAAGAGTTCCCTGAACACCACATGAAGAATTATCTAGCTATAAGGAAAAAAATAAATCCTACTTAGCACATACCATTCTATCCTGGAACTTGAATACAAAGTCATTAAACTGACTCATAAGAAAATGCTGGAAGTAAATCTTCCCAAAACCACATTTCTCAGACTTTAAGCAGCTTCTCAGTCTCATGAAATCAACCAAGAGGAGTAAATTCTCCTTAATCCTAAGAGCACTGAACACAGACTGCACGTATATCTTGTCTGTACTAATTACAGTGAACATTCCCTACAACAGAGCAGCTCTGGCTGTAGAATGTTTCACCCAGTGCACCAGAGGTCATCAAGCCATGTTGGTAATTGGTAATAGGCAACTATTAGATACCAGCATGAACTCGTATATATACAGGCTGTGCATGACAGAAATATCCAACTGTCAGTGAAAGGTGTTTCCCAGAAAACATCCCATCTTCATCTTTGTGGAGATATTTTCATCTCCACAAAGGAAACATAAAAAGAAAAACTTCTGAACTCTCTTTATAGCATATTATGACATCTCCCCTCAGCATTGACCTCTCCATATTCCACAGACTATACACTGCATGTCTCATTCCTTAAGTGACCAGTATCTATTCCCCTCCCTCATCTTCTCTTTTTTCTTGTTTTCATCTCTGTTTTTTTCTCCATTCAGTTCTCTTCACCCTCCCAATGTTCCTTCTGCTTCCTGAGGAACAATATCTATTTCTTACAGAGATGGTTTAGCTGATGTGTAATTTATTAAATTCTGACTAATTGTTCTTAACATCTGGGGTTTTTTTGAAAACTGCTACTTCTATTTTGAGACCCAGAAGACACCTCAAGTGCATGTCCAAAATAACTTTTTCTTCCTCAACAATATTATCAGGTCTACTAAGGAGCACTGACTGGGCCTACAAAAGCCTGTTCTGCCTACAGACCCTTAGAAAATCCCACCACATGGTAAAATATCTCATGATTAGTTTTCCTAAACAGTTAAATTTCCTGTTTAGGTTTCCCAAATGCTCTTCATAATTTTATGGATTTTATTAAATGCTCTTCTATGTTTTATGAAGTTATCATTTGTTCTTGTCTGTGCTGTGTAATCTATTCATGAAAAAGTAGCAAAGAGATTAATAGCCAAGTTTGAAATTTTTGCTGATGGTATTAAGTTATTCAATGTAATAAAGATGCGAAATTATTATGAAGAAGAACTTGATATTGAATAACTGGGCAATGAAACAGTATATGAAGTTCAATGTAGAGAAACGAAATTTATTTGCATTTGTAAAAACCACACAGACTTTCTTCACAGTGTACTGTGCTCTGAGCTGATGCAATTGTGGGGCTGGAATATATATTTTGACTGAGAAATATTATTGAATAGTTGTCAAGATAGGAAATTAAATGTTAGGAACAATTAAGAAAAGAGCACAAAATAGAAAGCGTCATTAGGCTGTGGTGTAAATCCATGATGCACCACTTTCTGAGATACTGTGTGGGATTCATTATCTCCATAAAAACATGTACTTAGAATCTGAAAGGAAAAACAAAGTGGTGTGAATACTTAAGGATTTGGAAGTGACTCGGCATGAGTAATGATTAATGAGATTAACTTCTGGCTAAAGAGATGACAAAGGCAAGAATGATGTGCCTATGAAGTCATGTGTGACATGGAGAAGGTGAGCAGTCAAAAGCTTACTCTATCTTCTGATACAAGAACCAGGGACAACAAATATGCCTTACAAGCCAAAGGGAAGAGTGTTTCTTTGCAGACAATGCACAGCTGAGCTATGAAACTCCTTCCCTGAAGAAGCTGAAGGTGAAAAATATTGACATTTTCTCTATAAAGGATGGTAGAAAAATCCATTGAGGGATGTGGAAAACAAAAATTACCTCCGTTCCAGTAACCTCAGTGTCACTGCAGGCTGAGTGTCAGGAGAACAATTTGGGGAAGTCTGCTGACAGAAAGCATATATTGATCTAAATGTACCTTCTATGTGAATCCATGCAGACACTTAATAGCTTTTTCTGGGCTTGAATTGCTAAAAAGTTCTTAAGGAATATCCCTACTGTCCCCCAACTGACAGGAGTTGGATGACTTCTTTATCAGAACTCAGAACAACTATCCTCTGGGCAAGTTGCTTGTCAAGGTGACCTTTTTCGAAGATCCAGTCCCCTCTGATGGAAAATGTTCCATATTAGCCAGAATGATCATATTTCTTCGCTGGTGAAGCCCTTAAACTGATAGCCTTTGGGCTGGTAGTTTTATACTGCCTGACTCTAAATCTCCAGCAGTCTAAATCTCTGAGGAGCTTTAGCCCGAAAAGTTTTTTCAAAAAGAGATACCAGAGTAGTGCTGCCTTCCAGCAAAATACATATACACGAGCCAGATTAAGCATGTTTAAAGAGCTTCCACAGACCACCACTAGCCTAGGCATGCCTAACACCTTTAAAAATTATGCATGAGTTACAGGGAGGCCATGTCATCTTGCTGTTCAGAATGTTAGCCATGTCTTAAAAAGACAGAACATCCCATGTGCATTTTAATTGATTAGACAGTCCATAATAGCTTCAAATTAAAATTCTCTACTTTCATTAATTCTTGAAGTTATTAATGCTATTCATGGGCTCAAAAAATATTATTCTACCAAAAAATCCCCAGACTTATGAGCTCATCTAAATTAAAACACACTGTTTGCATTATTCATGTTGAGAACTTAATTTTATTTCTGTGATATTATTCATTACAGGAAAGATTGTGAGTACAATCACTGGACTCCAACTGCAGTTACTGTTCCCCAGTCTGAGCCCATCTGCTTACCCACTCCTGGCTCTTTAACATTTATTGTGATATCTGAAAACCTCCTTCTTTACTACTTGCTAATATTGTCAGATATCTGGTGAAAGATACCATACTAAAAAAAAAAAAAAAAAAAAAATTAGAGATACAATCAATTTTCAGTGTTTGTTGTCTTCTGAAAATGTTAAGCATCCTGGTAGCACACATTCAGAGTATCAAGGCTGGATCTATTTTTTTTAGGAGTGCACTCAACATGTTTCTAACTAATTTATGTCATCTAAATCTCTGTCACCCTGTGACCTTGATTAAAGCAAGCCTTCTTTTTTGAAGTGTCCTACAACATCCTGTGTCTCCACCTCTTTGCTCCTTAAATAATTTTTCACTTTCTCCAGAGATAATCCTTATCAAATTTCCTTTAACTTCTTTTGAGGGTTGTGTGTTGGTTTTTTTTTTGCTTGGCCTTTTCTTTGTGCAAGGTGGGTTTGCACCATCTGCAGCACAGAAGGGAAGGTGTCAGTGGCAAGGTAGCAGAGGCAGAAAAACATTCTCATCTTAGAGAACAAAAGTATGGATTCTGCAAAGTCACATACAGTTAGGTTTTTTCAGGGACTATCTCAATGATGGGCTGTAGTGCTCCTCAACCCAGGAAAAAATACAGCTTCTAGTATTTCCACCTGTCCTGGCTGCCCCACATTAGGACCACATCAAGTTCTTGGTCAGTATGCTCTGAACATATCCATTAGTGCTGAAGCTACACCCCTGAGCAGCTGAGAATCAAGTCTCCAACACTCATCTGTAATTCATTTTCATTTCATGGCAGGGTTCACCTTTTATTTCTTGGCCTCTGATCAAAAACTAGCTAATTACCAAAGCAGCATGAAGCTTGCATGATTGACATAAAACACCCCATGAGTGAATGAAAAGCTGCATTTTGAAAGGATAAAACAATAAAGATAATTCAACAAGAAGATAAACAGCAGGCTTCCAGCAGGGAGTGTTAAAAGGTTCCCAGAACATCACACCAGAATGGGTTTTTGTCATCTGGCTTCACGAGAAGCGACAATCTCAGCTCAGAGTATTTGATCAGCTCTAACTCATGCATTCACCTTGTGAGGCAAATGGTATTCTCAGAGCACCACAGGAGAAAGGGACACGTAACAGATTCTTTCCAGAACTGCTAAAAAAGATACTTGTAAGTTTTCTGGAGGCTGCTGGATAAAGGAGACATGGAGTAGAATTAAGTACTCAGTGTACTTCCTCTTTGTTACTACTTGGATGTGGGTAAGAAATAAATTCGAACTGAGTTAATTGACACAGCCTAACAGCAAACACTCTCACACATAAACCTGCAAAGAGAAATAAGGCATTGTTACAGTGAAGCATTATATCCATTAAGTACAGCTTTTTGTACAGTAATTTAAAGCAAGTGTAATAATTCTAATAGAAGTTTTTATTTGTCTTGAACACTGATTCTATGAGGAATTTCTTCATGGTGATGTTATTGCTGCTCATCTCTTGTAAAAGTCAAAATAGACTGAATTTACTCATTCAGGATGGCAAAGTCATCAAATGTTACATGTTGCCACTCCATTCAATATTTCATTTACAGAACTGTTCTATTCCTCCTTAGTTATATGATGAAGAGTAAATGTCAAATAAATTATTACATTTATTAAATAATAATAATCCAAATAAATACAAAACCAAGTTCTACCATTACAGTCAGTTCATTAATTAAACATTCTATCTTTACTTATCTACTGTGCCATAATTCCTGTAAAAATATGGGTTACTTCCAATTCCAGATATTCTCTGATTTTATGAAAAGTTTTCTGTGATACTTTGTGAAGGGAAATTAATACAAAAAGAAGTTTCTATAGATGTTCTTATTTGTCTTAGGAAACTTCAATCATGATTTGGTCTCACATTAAATTTATCTGCTACACCATAATGAATATTTTGTGCCTTGCAGGACAGTTTCCTGTGTCAAACTGTAATAGGATCCAACAATCCATCTTGGTTCATTATATCATATTAATTATATTTATCATATTATCGCAGCATATTAGAATCATTCAGTGGGCTAGTAATCATATTAAATCACAGTGTGGATTCCATTTTGGCAGATTATTTTCTGATTCTTAAAATGTATTTCAGGAAAACCATAGATCTGAAAATACAGGACCAAATACAGCTCTGGGGAAATAAACACACTTTAAAAGCCTGGTGCTTTATTTAAGGCAATATAAAATTTCTATTTAACTTGCATCTCTCTGAATACACAGAGTTATTTTGATGATTCACAGAGGACTGGCAGTAGTGTTTCAAACACAAATGTGAAACGTGAAATTGAGGCAAACAAAAATAAGAAGAAAGAGGAAATAACTTGCGCAAGTAATCAAAAATGTTATGTTGGAATACAACTATAATTTATAACTGTATACACAGGACTGAGGAAAAAACACTCAACTAAATTTCTTCTTGTTTAGGGTAATTCTGAAAAAAAAAAAAATTATTGGTTGCTGCAATATCACAAAGCCTATTTGTTATTAAATGTAGATTTCCTGTTTTGAAGGTCACCCAAGTGCAAATATTTGCTTTTCCAAAGTGCTTTAAAATGCTAAGTCACATTAGTTCAACATATAAAAACAGAAATAATTTTGCTTAAGCACTTCATCTTTCTAAAGAAAGAAGAAATAACCTGGATTAATCACCTCATACAGCCTTAAGAGCAGGTCGAATCCAATACTGTATTTGGTGAGAAGTCTCAGTGTTTATTTCATGTTCTCTCTGTGGTGCTGGTATACCCAAGAGGAATGGAAAAAACCCACTACGTCTCACACTTGATTTTGAAATTGGAGTAATAATTTACTTGTTAAGAGCTAAATATTATTCTTTGTCCAAAGTATCAGTCTACAAAATCTTAGGCAGTCTTCATGCTTGTTTCATAGGTTTCCTGCCCAACCGTTCAGTCAAAAGCCTTGGCTGAGTATTCTCTATATCAGATAGCTCCTTTTCTCACTCACAAGGGAAAAATGCCAGAAAATGGCTTCTGCACCTCATATTACCTGAGCATAAAATACATATTTTTAAGTGATGTCAGGTTCAAGGATGAGGAATTTCTCAAAAGGAGTACACTTGGAAAAGGAGGGAATCTTTACTCTAACTGGAGTTCCTACTACTGGACCAGCTGTAACATCTTAATATTGCCATCCAGACAGTGCTAAAGCAGGCAACAAAGAGAGCCAAACTAAAAGTAGAAGAGTAGAATGTGAAAAAGTAGAGGCTGAAGTAGGAATATACGTCTGATATGTATTGCTTCATATCAAATAGACTCAATAAAAATGATGGGGTTTGTCTGTCAATGCAGATTTGAATGCAAATGCAAGCAGGCTAAGACTTTATTCCCATTTCCCAACTTTCCCTTCAAACAGACAAATTTCAGGTATATCCATTTTCAGACTTTGAATAAAATGCCTGTACATATTATGTGCCTGGATTCACGTGGTGTCTTGGACTGAAAGAAGTATTCTTTTATTTGCACATAGTGAACCATGAAAACACAATTTAATTTAAAATAGATATTTTTTTTTAAATTGCAGAATACGTAACATTCAGAGTAAAGTGAACAAATAAGTTTGCCCAGTCTGTAGAAAAACACAATACAATTTTACACTATTTTGTTCCTCTGTATAGTCACTGGCCACTGTCAGTAAGTTAGAATAAAATTTGAAAAAACAAATTAAATCAACTCAACTATTCCCCCTTCAAAAAAAAAAAAAACCAAACAACCCAGTTAAACTGATCTATGTTCATATAATTATACCATTCAGTTTTATTACCTTCTCTTACATTAGTTCTAGGAGTCCAAAGGAGGTTTTGGAAGTCCTAAATAAGATTTAGTATATATTATGAGACTTTCACTTTAAAAGTAGAAGTCCTTATTTCACCTTCCAAGTATGAAGTTTGGACATAAAACCTCACGGTGGTCATTAGACTGTAAATAATTTTCTTTCTTTACCAGTAAAGCTCACATTGGCTTGATCCAAGGCTTAATTAACATGTCTGTTCATTTCTTCCTATCCCAAAGACTTCTGACATGTCATCCATAGTATTTGCATGAGTACGATAAGTAGAAAAAACACATGAATTACTATAATTTCTTACTAATAGGTTTAAAAACCATGACCACAATTACAATTCTCCATAATACATTTTTTATAATTCTCAGATTTACTCTACCATCTTTCAGATCTCTTCTAATAGCTGCCAACAACCTCTGTCTCAAAGCCTCATCCCAGTTGTACATCTATAAATCACCAACCCAACCAAAACTCATTGTGTCATTGGAAATAGTCTACACATGATGACACAGGAAGCCAAGTATAGAGTTAGTTCTTTGAGCATGTCTTGGTCCGACCACTGAGTCTTCAGCTGCTGCTTGTGGCGGTTCCTGCCAGATTCAGGATAACAAATCTCTGTTTTCTACAAAATAAATCATCTGGGTCAGTCAAGAGAATTTTATTGCTGTAGTCCCATTCTTCCCTTTAAGAACTATTTGCAGTCCCCTCATGAGACTGCTTAGCACAAAATTCTTTCTTCTTATGGTATCTTACATTATTCAAAACTTTCTTGCCTTAGACATTTTATATAGATAAACACTTCATATGTTTATCCTCAAAGCAAATCCTAAAGCAACTGATGTATAGCCTTGGACTGTAACACAGTATTCAAAGTTAGAAGTTTTCATTTCTTTTTTCCTTCTTTTTTCTTCCAATCCTGTGCACAATGATTTCTCAATTGACATGTCTGCAAATTCTGATACTTACTCCAGTAAATCTGTGCTTCACAGTCTTCAAAGAAAATTAATATAATGTGTAAGTTATTTTTTTTAGACAATTCAAAATGAAACTTCTTCAGGTAAGTGAAATTGCTGAAACTTATTCTATGGATTTTTAGCTTCAAGAATGTGTTCCAGAATGGCTTGTGTAGAAAACAAGCCATTCTTTTCTTTTTAACATACACTGTTCAAAATTAAGTACTTCGCAACAGAAACCAGACAAGATATTTCAACTGAGAATATAATGGTTTGAGGAAGTTACGAGAAAGCAAAAATGGGGTTAAAGAAGAAAATGCAAACTTACATATAAACAACAGCTCTCTGCTGTGATGTTGTATTAGAGCAACACAGTTGCATATTTCCACTGTGACAAATGCTGCACTTTCTGCCACTGCTGTTTATTCAGCAATTAAACATTATGAATTCAAAAGCACTCTCTCATTGTTCGCAAAGTTGTGCTGCAGCCCCATTTAAAAATAAACTTTAAAAACCCCGGTACTGTAGTTGGCCTATTCATTACGGTTTAATATCAATAATGGTGATAATCAGTGGAAATTACTGCTACCATTTAAACATTTAACTTCCCTTTAGAATTCTTTTCAAGATAGTTAAGTACAGCACCAAAAAAAGATAATTCCTTAAGAAATACTGATTCATTGTACACATTGCTATATTAACAGCTTCTAAGTATGTTTAGCAGCCTATCTTCAATTTAAGGTGTAAGAACTTGGAACTCTACGTTTATGAAGCATCACTGACACAGAAGCTAGGATCACATTAACTGGAGCTTCTTACAAGTAATTTAAAAGTACTTTCATTCATTAAGACTTTGTGTCAAAGGGATAGTAGAAAACCATATTAAATAACAATTTTAATGCAAAAAATATTAAATTCCTTCAGTTTTGTCTGGACCAGTGGCTAGAGAGCTACACAGCAGAAGTCATTAATAGGAAAGTATAGCTCCAGCTTGAGTGATTAAAGAACTATTAAATACAGCTTATCCTCTATAGCACAGATATTTCTGACTCAAAAGCAGAAACTTTATAGCAAATGCATAAAGAAAATATCTCTTTTCAGACAGAAATCATGTTGGTTGTGCAATTCCACGTAATGTTCATGTTAGCAATTCACTGGTTCTAAGGGATGCTTGTGAGAAGCTCTAAAGCAAAGTCATATAAAATACTTTTAATTTCAATCTTGCTTTGTTCCCAAATTCACAGTACCACATTTCCATAAGGCTGCCATGAGAAAAGGCTGAGTAAATAAAAACTGACTGGTAAATAAAAGCAACAAAATATGGTTCCTAGTTACTAAAGGAATCATCATCTACCCATGTGTATACATTTTGCAGTATATTCATAAAAGCCTTTATTATTTTTTGAAAGAGAACACTTGCTTAGCAGTTTGTTATGCAGTGTTTAATTGGAATTTTTCAGGGAAAATTGCAGATCATCCACTGTTTATTACTACACTTTGGGGCAGGTGGGCCTTTCAGAAAAAAAGGGGAAAATACATTTTGCCTGGAAACATCCAAGTGTCTGCCCACTAAGAGAAGTTTTAAGAGTGCAGTGAGAAATGAGAGGTTCTCAGCAATGTGTTTTACAGAGCAAGAGATACAGGCTGCTTCAAAGGAACAAGAAGTAGGTACGCCATGAGACTTCCATGGGGGTGGAAGGACAGAATTCCTGCAGAGACAGACTGTGCTCTGCTGCCACCTAGAAAGACTCATATTTGTGAGTTTTAAAATGAATCCAGGACATAGGATAATTCCTGCAAAGGCAACACAGACAGAGATTCGTCCATGATGCCCAATTTTTTTTTTGACTTCTTCAAGTGACTTTGTACTTTCTCTCTCTTAGAAAATCCCATGATCTGTTACTGAATAACCCCCAAGTTTTAGAGCCACTTTCGTGTGTCGATGTGTGCAGAGTAAGGGATGAGTTTAGAGAACTTAGCTTGAAGTGCTGACACAAAACCACTCAACACAAAGCTCACATTATTTTTAAGGAAGTCTTCCCTCAGATATGTAATTTATTGTATATGGGATCACATGATTATCTGCCAGCAGATGTTTAGGTCTCTAGTTCTCCACCTTCTCCTTCCCCCAAAGTTTGTGATGAATTATACAGTAAGTAAGCCAAGAGAACATTTCATCCACATCTAAGAAACGAAAAACACTTCCAACATTGCTATAACAAACTCAATAAATTCTCTTACAAAAGGCAAAATCTTTGAAGAGCTAAGGTACCCTGGGAAAGTACTGGAGAGATCAGAGGCAGCTGGTGCGTCCCAGGTTAACTGCTCAGTGACAGTTCTGCCACTACATTTCTGATAATAGAAAAAAAGTCCCAAAGTGATCTGCAGGGGGAAAAAAAGGGAAAAAGAAAAAAAGACAAAATTCTTCTTGAACTCAAAGTTATCAGTTGCAGACTTGAAAGGGAAACTTCCCACACCTACTGCCAATTACTGTTACATCAACTAAGGGACACCTCTGCAGTTAAAAGATATATTCATTATTTGATTGTACAGGATAGTGAGTAACAGGATTTATCTTTGAAGTTAAAATCTACCCTTCCACTCTTCCCAGATCCTCAATCCAGGTGATGCCACAGCCTACAGCTCCTAAAATTGCCAGAATCAGGATAAGAAGATTCTTCCACCCTTTTCCTGTGTCCTTCAGGACCTCCATGCTTCTTCCCCAGTGTTTCTCCTCCCCATTACACCTCCTGCTCACTCACACCTCTCCAGGTCTCAGCTGCTGCAAGGGCAGATTGACAACTCGTGAAAGTTGACCCCAGTACAGACTTGTGTTCAACAAGCCTTAAGAAAGCTCACAACAACTTGCTGAACCATTTTTAAGTCTTTTTTTTTTTTTTTAATTGCTGGTTGCTTTCAAGAGCTGGTTATTTCTTTGGACTCATAAGAATCATTTTCAAAAGATGGGCATTTCATCCTGGCTCTTAGTTTTTATAATTTCTCATCTAAAAAACCCAAAAAAACAAAGCAGGATAATAGCAAATATTAAGTAAAACCTAACTGCTAAATGGTGTAAAAGGCTACCACTCTGAGAATAAAATTATTAGGCAAACAGTGTTCATGAGTTCACGCTGACATAAATTCAAAAGATAATGCATGCATTTATTTGGCACCTGGCAGTAAGAAGCTAACGGGGCAGACAGACAGCAAAAATCAGTTTGTGGATAATCTCATTACAAGGTATCCTTCAAAAAGAGAAAATGAAATTTAAATTTATATCTGTATTAATCTAATCAAGGCAGATAGCACAAAATTAAAAATCTGACTTAGGCCAAGAAGTGAATCTATGTAAATAAACACATTCAAACAAAATATCTGCAAATTTTGAACTCTCCTTATTAAGTTCTTTTTTCTTATTAGAAAACCAGAAAACATGTGACAGACAAATCTTTGTGTCTTTAAATCTCTCCTGAGCCAAGGAGGAATAGACCAATGAGTGCTTAAGGAAGGGCCAGGGTGATCATGACTTCCTAATAGGACTGTTGAAGCAAAAGCTGCAGTTTTCTCTACTGGTAACCCTCTGACCAGCGACTATTAAATTAATATAATGAATGCTTGTATCAAATTTGATTTAACAGGCTCTGGTAAGATCTGCCACTATCTCAACCTTTCTTGCCTCATTTTGGGTGCTAAAAAGGACTGTTTTGGTTTAAGATAGCAGGCAGATAAACATCACACAGCCTGTCACTCGGTCAGCCTTCATCCCACCCCCTCCACCTGCCCCTCTAGGGGAATAGGAGAGGGAATTGGGGATAAAAAGTAAAATCTGTGGCTTGAGATGAAAACAATTTAGTAGGACAGAAAGGGAGGAATTTATTACTACTACTACTACTACTACTACTACTACTACTACTACTACTAAAAAAAGTGATGGACTCTGGAATTGCTTCCCACCTACCAACTGATCCCAAGCCAGTGCTCAGCAGCAGCTCCCCCAGCCAGGTTTCCCTCTAGTTTATAAACTGGGCATATAGTATGGAATATTCCTTTAGCCAATTTGGGTCAGCTGTCCTGACTGTTCCAACTTTAACTTCCTGTGTTCCCCAGCCTCCTCACTGGTGCAGTGGTGAGAGAAGCTGAAAAGTCCTTGATTGAGTTTAAGCATTGTGTAGCAACAATTAAAGCATAAGTGTGTTATCAACATTATTCTCATCCTGAATCCGAAACACTGCACTGTATCAGCTTCTAGGAAGAAATTTAACTCTATACCCAACAAAACCAGGACAGTACTGTATGGAAGGACTTTCAGTCATCCATGATTATTCAAAACAAAACAGATAATATATTTCAGTTGGAGAATTATCTGTATAAAAATGTTCTGCCTCCTGACACATTTACCTTCGTGTGGCACACATGGCCATAACTACAATCTTAATTCCAACCGAGACTGCTCTTTGACAATTAAGCCTCATATCCTTTCAAGGATAGAATCTATCTTAAGAAAATTAACATTTGGTGGGGAAATCAAGTGTACCCTTTACTCTAGGTGGTTTCTAAGCCTTAGCTGATGGTGCATATGTTCCCTGTCTGTCTCCTCAGGAAACCACAAGACCAACACCAGACAGAAGCCCTTAGGTGCTAACTCATTTATAGCGAGTAACTTCCATTTCTCAGTATCACAAAATGCTTTACATATTTTTTGGCACAGATCCTTTCATTCATCAACAAAATGCTGCTCTTTTTGAAGTAGGATATAATATTTTGTTCCAGTAGTACTATAAACAATATTTAAGAAAGGCTATTCATAAAGACTAATTACAAAAAGGCTTGACTTTAGTAATCTCACTAAAGTGAACATTTCATTAACAACACTAAGACAAATATTTTATCAGGCTCAAACAAAAATCCTTTATGTTAACACCCAGGTTTGCCTTAATGGATTCATTTGCTGTTGTCATATTCAAGATGCGATTGCAGTCCAAGTGAATATGCCCATAAGCAATAAATGCTAAAAATCTAACAAAGTGTAATACCACAATGTCCTCTATAAAAATCATGCAGTCATCATGCTCTGTAACTACCCAAAGGTCAGTTCTACAGAGAGCTAGATGTGATTTTTTTTTTAATGGTATTTTTCACATATCGGAAAACACTGATCTATCAGAAATAGGGAAAAAGTAAATAGTTGCAAAGTTTAGGGTTTAGATCATTCACCTAAATCAAAACTGAACTAGATCAGACCCTTTGCTTTAGTTAATGATATATTGAATATATCAAAAAAACCAAAAACAAAACCCCAAAACACCACAAACAACAAGAACAAAAAAAATCCAAAACAAAACTAGGAAGTCATAAAAGACATTAGAAAGTAAACAGCCCTGGCTGGCCAATACCTACATGAGTCTTTTTCATGAGAAGAGGAATACCTAGATCCCAGACTAAAGGTCAAATTTGGCAAAGCAGAAATCCAAACCAGCCCATCACATTCCAACTGAGACTTCCCTTCTGACTCATCAGGTCTTCTGCACTGTCACACTCATTTTTGCACTCCTTGCCAGTTTTTGGCTCAGCTTATTCCACAGTGGGAAAATCCTTGAAACTTCAGTAAAATTATATAAAATGGTAAAAATTGTTCCTTTTTTAGCACTAGCTCCAAGCATGTCTTTATAATCCTATCAGGAACTAGTAAACTTTAAAATGGATTAGGTAAATCATATTTTATGCTACCCGTTATCAAGGCGGTTTTGGCAGCATTCACATAAAAGTAGCTTGATATATTTTCTCCACTAAAAGGAAAAACCCCTCCATATCAATACACTTCCCACTTACAAATGACATAAATTTATTTTTCATCAGAGAATGTGTCACTGGGGATTGAAAAATTAAATTTAATTCCACTTTCCTCATAAAAAGGACCAAAAGGTTCATTAGTATATCCCTTGGTTACTTAAAAATGGTATAATTTATTCATTTTGAGAGGAAATGCTTATTGAAATTAATCTTTAAGTTGTCAAAGATCAAAACATTTAAAAAAAAAATCAGATAAAATTTTGAAAATTTGAGCTTTGGTTTTAGATTATTACTACATCTCTGAGCCGATGCTTAAAACTATGCTGATCCACTGAGTTTTTATCAGATAAACTTATTTCTTGTAAAAACTCCTAAAGACATGACAGAAAGGAATGGCTTCAGAGAGCTATTTTTACCAAAATCACAACTCCTGTGATTCTCAAAAGCACAAAATTCTGGACCATATACTTGAACCTCAGTTTTGTTCTATGAAGATATTAATACAGAGATTGATTAATATAAAAGGGTTTCTCAAAATGGTAATTCAGTGCAATTTTAGTGTTGGAAGAAAATTGGGTTATGTTTGATGATTTGACAGCTGACAAAGGTGGGAGAAAAAAATTGTTATGTTTAATTTGGTAAAGCTATTTCTTTAAGCTTGTAAAATATAACGGTTATATATAATTATATTAAATATATTTTTATATATAAAGATATAAAAATATAATTTATTTTATTTTTCTTTTCCAAATAGTCTACATAATAATAATAATTTCATTATTACTAACCTTGACAAGCATAATGAGTCACTTATCAGTGTAAATCCAGTCATTCTCTAATCTGCCTTCTTTTTAAAGAATGACATTTACTTTAAAGAAACATATCTTTACTGTCATGGCATAGTTTCCTGCTTGTGGTCATGAACTTCCTAAGACAATGGGAATAGACTCTAAAATAGACAAAAAAGACAAAATTCATTGTAAAATCCCCCTCACTATTAAAAAAACCTCATTGTTATTCCAATGGATGTGAGAGACCAGCTTTTGTCATTTGTATTTTTTCCGGGCAGATTCTTCAGTTGAAAGATCAGAGGATGAACTGGCCTCTGTCAGCAATGTTTGAGAGATTCCTTTTGTAAAATATTTCCCTTTCCTTTTCTCCCATCCTTCCACAAACATTGTCTTTTCATCCACTTTTAATCTCATTCCTCAGAAAAGATTCAATATTGTTCCTGAGACAAGTATTGAAAACGCCCAGGGACGGAGATTCCATCACACTTCTCTGTGTGACTCTTGGAAGAAATGTTAACTTGCAACTTGTGGTTTTCGTCCCTCACATTGCCCGTCACGGCCAAGATGAGTGTCTCTGCAAGTCCCCTTCAAGCAGTTTTAGGCTGCTGTGAGTTTATTTACCACTTAACCTCCTATTTTCCAAACAAAACCACTCCTCACAACTTGTGTGCTCCATGGCTTGACTCTCTGCAGTCCTCTGCCGGACCCTCTGCAGCTTTCTGAAACCCTCTTGAAAAGAGTCATCAAGTCCCAAACCCTCCCATTGCAAGCCACTGTGCAGTAGAGGACCAGTTCAGAAGATGCTAAAGAAAACCTTTTAAATGTGCCTGACACCACAGGCTCAGTCACTGTTTACTGAAGGAATGCAGCTTTGGGATTAGGTAGAATTGATTTCAAGATGTAACAGAGACAAGATGGAATATATATATATAACATACACAGGGAAAACACAGAGAAGATAATAAAAAGGCGGTAAAAAACAGTCACAGTCCCTATAAGAACAGTAGGGAAGAAAAAGGAAGAACAAATAGCCAGGAATTTCTCCACTGTATCACTAAGTCCCAACAAGTTTCTTTCCCGCCAGCAGAGTGAAAGCACTTCTTTTTGAGTTGCCATTCGCTACATTTCATTACTGTGGTCTCAGCAATCTTACTTTCTTTGCCTGCATAATTTGTATTAGTAAATGAGATTTTTTAAAAGGCATCACATGTGTTTTCTGCCACAGCCTTTTTGCATGACCAGGTAATGGGTGTACCGCCGTGCTGAGTCAGTGCACACTCAGTGAACTAAACTCTTGTTTAGTATTCGGCGTGAAAACACCCATGCCTTCGTGTTTCTGCCTGAGAATCAATCATCAAAGCCCCATCACTGGATTTCACTACTGTGCCATAGTAGGCTAGGTGTCATTATGGTTCTGACATTTGACGTTCCCAGCAGTCAGTGGGAGGCTTCCTGAGGTCCTGCGTTATGTTGAGAAATGCCTTACGCTGCTGACATCAAACTTTCCTTGGGAATTGTAGTCTAGCTAAAGACAGGCACAGAATGCAAATTGGAGATGGCAAGAAAACTTAATTTCCCAGAAAGTTAAATAAAGTGGGTAACAAAACCATATCTTAAAAAATTTAGTTGCACATAAATCATAGTACATGAAAGACTTTTCTAATGTAGTTCTTTATAAGTCTCATTATAACGAAACATTAGCAGAAATCACTGCTTCTGCATATGAAAGGCACATTAAAATGTTTTCACTTGTCAATTTTTATGCTAATTATGTAGGTATGGAAAAGAGATGCTGTATCATAAAATCGCCCTTTTTAGCTTTTCAAGTCCACTTTACTGAAAAGTTTTTTTTCTGTTTTAACACCTTCAGATTATTCTGTTTTATTATGTTATGTCAGAAAATTGTGTAACTGTGGTCTGTGCAGCACATGCCTGATTCAAACTCTGGAAAGATGTGAGTATCTTTCATTCAAGACTGAAAAAACCTATTTTCATACAAGTACATATAAACAATTCAAGTACTGAAATAAAAGAATATTTCAGTGAGAATTCGCATATAATACTGTTATACATACCTATGTTTTATTGTTCTAAAAATGGTTTGGGGGGCAAAAGGTAGCAAAAGTAATGACAGGAATGGCAGAGTAACTGCAAAGAATTTGTCTTTCTAATCAACTCCTAATGCTGAGTCAGTTTTGTCTGACTATGACCTGTTTGTTTCTTTTTGATGCAAGGTCTAAAAGAGGACTATATTGACCATTCCTTATCAAAGGCTTGTTTACCTATTACAAATACAGAAAGAACACTTAGATTCTACTCAGTTTTGCTGTCACTAACTTTTTCCCAGGTAGGAGAATTGCATAAAAAGCTGGTCAAACACACAGCTGCTTAAACTCTAGAGGCTGTGTCACATTCAAAGACTGTACAACAGGGGCAGTTCAGTTGTCCTTCCCATGCTGAAATCTTGAACACCATGTTGCCTTTTGGCCTTTCTTCCTAATCTTGAAATTGTGTTTTAGCTAGGAATGTGAGGCAGCTTTATACATGCTCCATAGGAAGGATATAGACCCTCTGAGGAGGAGGAGGAAAAAATTCTTCACAGAAAGAGTGGTTGGGCATTGGAATGGGTTACCCAGGGAGGTGGTTGAGTCACTGTCCCTGGAGGTGTTTAAAAAAAGACTTGATGAGGCACACAGTGCCATGGCTTAGCTGAGCAGGCAATGTTAGGTCACAGGCTGGACTCAATAATCTCAAAGGTCTTTTCCAACATAGTTCATTCCATGATTCTGTGATTCTGAGTTGTGCTTTGCAGCAGAGAGCAGTTGGAACAGATGGAGCTATGGATGGGGACAGATGATGAGGGCTTTCATTGCAATATCAGCAGCAAATGGAAAACTGGAAAGTGCTAGGAATGCACTAGTCTTGAATTAGGTAGAAGCCCTGCTGACAAGGGGCAAGGAAAACACCGAGGTACAGAATGTCTTCTTCATCTCTTTATTAGTTTTCAGCTAGAATTGTTCTCAGGAATACCAGGACCCTCCAATCCATGACAAAGTTTGGAGAAATGTAGATATAGCCTCAACATCAGGAAACATTCAAACAAACTGTATGTACATAAGTCCATGGGACCTCACAGGATGCATCCTTGAGTATTTAGGGAGTTGTCATTGTGAGGCCACTCATTATCCTATTTGAAAGGTTGTAGGATTGGGGAGAATTTCCTGAGTATTGAAAAAAAAGCAACATCACTCCTGTCTTCAAGAACAAGAAGAAAGATTAGGAGAGCTGCAGTCCAATCAGCCTCACTTGCATTCCCTGGGAAGGTGATGCATGAAAACCTCCTGGAAGGTATTTACAACCATATCAAGAAAAAGTCAGTCATTGGGATTGGTCAGCATATGTTTGTGAAGTTGAAATGCCTGAGCAGCTACTCTATTGTGATGAGGTGACTGGCTCAGCAGACAAGGGGAGACCAGTGGAAGTTATTTATCTTGATTTCAGCAAGATATTTGACACCATCTCTCATGATACTCATAACTAATTCTTTCTTTTTCTCCAAAGTAATTCCTTCTCACTCCCTCAAAGATACATATATATTGATGTGCTAAGATTTTATCCATAATTTGTAGAAATTTGTAGGAATTATTTCCTGTCAAAGTGGTTTTGCCTATTTTGTTCAGTTTACCCCTTACCCTCAAAACTGAATATTCATCTATGAGCATTTTCATACTGGACATTGACAAAATAGACAGACACAATAGACTATGCATTTATTTTGTTCACAGCTCAGTGTGACTTTTAGCTTGTATTTATAGTTGCTGTGTCACATGCAACATGCATCAGAAGATCTGAGAATTGGGATGGCATAGTAGAGTTGACAGCAGAAAGAGAATCAACAAAACAGATATTTTTCAACAGGCAGTAGAGCATTATGAACTTGCCAATAAAATCCAAGGTCAGAGCAATGCTGACATATCATACAGAATTACTAATACTGAAACATCAATAAGGAAGCAGCAGTGTTTTAAGAAATACCTCCGATTTTTAAAACTAATATCTAATATGTGTCTAACATGCTTTTCCCTGTAAAATAAAAGCTTGCATTAATTTTGACAATTAAGGAAGTGTCTTTTGTGTTCAAGCATTACAGATCTTTGCTTTGCATCATAGAAGCTGGCTCATGCTCTGTCACATCACAGATGTTCTGCTCATATAATGATCCCACACGCCACATTATGCAGATGACTTTGTTACACTTAACACCCTGACTGAACCATACATATCTCAGAAAATCTCAGAAGAAACACTTTTTTAATTTGGAGACTTCTGAAACTGAGTGACATTATAATCAATGGAGTGGAAAACAGAGAGAAAACATAGAAAAAGTGGAAAGTTTTAAGAGGCTGGTGCTTTTAAGATAGTAGAAAATAGTCTGGTTCTTGTGGCTTCATCTTAAAAGTTGTAAGGAGATCAGTGGTGTGGAAAAACAAAGTCCTATGTAAACAATTCCCTAAAGCAAGTGGGATGTAGAAAATCTCCTTGGAGTTTTTAAGGACTCATCTGGTCAAAGCCATGAATGACCTGGCCTTGTGTTAGCTGTGACCCTGCTGCAAGAGATTGGATGAGGCACTGCCAGTGGTCCCTTCCAGCCACACAACATCTGTGATTCGATGAAATATGCCTGAGCACTGTAAGCCATTGACATTACCTAGGAAAAATAAAATGAGAAGTGGCAATGACTGGAAGGAGCCAAGGCTGGGAATGGGCTTCAAAATACTTCAAACACCTCTCTCTGTTTTCCTAACTGTTTCTCTATGGCTCAGACCTCCTGTCTTATTAAATCAGAGAGAAAAATGCCTGCATTTAATGAGTGCTTCATTACCAAATCCAACAGAAACAAGGTAATTTTACCTTGATGAACAGAGCTATCTATAACCCATTGACCAGTTGTTCATGCTTTGGTTAAAGGCAACGAAAAATAAAAAATGCAGTTTGATGCATTTTGGTGATTCTGAATAGCAAAGTCTTTAGCCTTTAACTTCTTGTTTTACAGCCTAATAGTGCAGGATAAAAACCATGAGAAATATAATTTGAACTATAGTACATCTTGAACTGAATTTTCAATACTGTCTTCTGAACAAAACTATGAGTTTTGTGACAGGTATTGATCAAATTTAGCCCAACAACACAAATTCCTTTTGGAAAACCTGGTAACACACAAGATACACACCAGGGTGATTTTCCCATAAATAAAGTGATGTTTAAAAACATGTTCAACCCTTCTCTTCTGATGGAGACCAGTACTTATTTACTTAAAAAGTACCTAAGCTGCTGTTGAAAAGCAAACCTGCAGCCATTCAGGAATGTTTGGTTCTCCAGAAACGCAGCAAACAGTTACTGCTAACAGCACAGCCATTTTTAGAACAGCCTTTATGAAAAGGCATTTCTGTTAGTACTTTCAGCATTCCATCCACCCAACAAAATGCAAATTCTATGGTTTCTGGTCTCCTCTGCCTGTTAGCCATGACCTCTAAAGGTGACGTTTAAATCAACAGTGGTTTTCAAACAAATTATCAACATTATCTTACATTATGCTAGAAGATTAAGAACTGTTGCTTCTCATATTTATAGAAGTGCAGTTTGTTACCCAGAAACATTACAAGAGCTGATCTAGAAAAGAACAGCTGTTTAAAATGGGATCCAAAGCCTACTGAAGTCAACAAAAGTATCTGGAAATATTTTACCTGTGGGCTTAATTTTCACTAAACTGACCTTTTATTTTCTGGCAGATTTTGTATCTGGGATTGTAGACCATACAATTTAACTTCTCACAGATGAAGTTTTATATAGCCACAAGGTACTAGTGATAATTACGCCTGAAAATAGTTCTACAGGGACTTTTCGTAAGTACCTTTGGAAGGTAATGTCACAAAGCACAAAGAGAAAAATTTAAAGATGTGGACACGTCTGCAGAACAGAGCTTTTACCCTCTTTTATCCAGCATGTCCCAGTCCAGGGAATTTGCCAAGGCACGAGAACAAGAAGCTCAGATGGTAAACTCTGAAAACATTTCTTCTTTCAATAAAATAAATTTCCAAAAATCCAAGGTTATGTGTAAAACCCAATACATTATCCTACACACCTCACCATCAGAACAGTGTCCATAAAACTTCCTTTGTACATAATTTTTCTGTATCTTATATTTGAAAGTGATAAGAGTAAATACAGTTCTGTATTTTCCACAATTTGCGTATTTTGTGCTTTACAGGATCAAGAGTCTCAAGCATTTTATTGGCATTGCTTCCAAACTCAACATATTCTTCTAAAAGAATATCTCCTGATCTATTGTGTTTTGCAAAATTTAAAGTACTTGTAAGAGTGAGAAGAGATAAGACTACTGTCTATAAATACATCATCAGAAGCATGAACTCTGGGAGGGAAAAAAGACTTAAGTTAAAGGACATTTTTGTCACAGGAACAAATGGTTCTTTGTTAATGAATAGATGTGTGCTTGAATCTAGAGGTTTAATTCTACTTGAGTGAGTTCTGGAACATCTTTTTGGGTGATACAAGGGAGAAAACACATAAATGGTGTTAAAAATTGAGCTTCTATCAGTGTATGAAAAAGTTAGTTTGGCTGTCTGCAAGAAAATTGTTTCAGTGAGCCAAGTGGCCCTTCCTATTGTATATTCCTACCCATTTTGACAATAAATATAGACAAGAGAACTTTAGCCACTGAAGAACTAGCACTGCAAAGCTTGGAGAACTCTTCATAATGGGTGACAATTATACTTTGTTTATATTTTTAACCCAGTAAAACCTGCTTTTTTACACGGAATTTCATTTCATACATAGCAAAAATACTATCTCCTGCCATTTCCCATCCCAATTGACAATATGTAACACCTGTAGAATCAAGATGGGAAATATTTTCCTTAGTGTTAATCTATTTAGATGAAATATGTTTCAGAACCACACACATATATCACTGAAAAAGACATGCATTTGAGAGAAGGAAAAAGTCTTTTTCTGATTTAAATATTTTGTGCTAAATATCTTTTTTCAATGGAAAAAGAATGGTCTGGAGATACCAGGTGTTGTTGTGTTATGGACATGCCACTGCAAACCACTCAGGAAAAAAAGCTGGGGTGGAACTTCAACTGAAATTCTATTCTGAGCGTTGTATTCCAACTGATTTTGCTTGATTAATTTAACTGATTTAATTTTGGATGAGCTCTTCTCTCCATTGAGAATCTGATAATATCTTTCTCTTTATCCAAGAATTTTTGGGTGAAAATGTGGCTGATGCTTTACCTCTTACTCTGCTTTTCAACTTCTTTGACTTTCTTCTTCCATACTCTTTCCTATTCAGGAATGCCCTGCCTGGGAACTTGTAGAATACAGGACATTTTTCCTTCCGTTGCAAACATCCCCACTGGTTTCTTTAATTAGTGAAGATATCTTTATCTTTTAAATAGTACTGTTTGATACGAGAAACCCTTTAAGATGCTCTACACAAAGTTTACTCATTGGCCATGTGGTCCAACCTCTTGGAAGTATGTCTTAGGAAAAGGAGGCTGCTCTATGCCCAAGAGAGAAACACCTACACAATACTGTTGTTTACATCCATAGTTTCCTCACACAGGATGATGAAAATTGACAGTGCTGAGTTCACTACTAAATACTGTAATTTTGCAAGTCATTCTGTTAATTCACTGCACCAGAGCTGCTGTTGAAACCTTTCCATGCTGTTAGACTCTGTACTGCTGGGTGTAATAAACAAGTCAGAGAGAAGTTGCACTTCTGATCTGTGAAATATTTTACGTCAGTATAAGCCTCCAAGCAGAGAATTTAATTCGACACTTCTAAACAGTAAATCAGACAAGAATTCATTAGCAGAGGTCTGGGTAAGAACCACTACATGATTTCTAGGATGTTCTTGCTTTCATTATCTTTGCAACAAACACACTGCCACTAATAGGAAGAAAAAATAGGTGAGAAGCTGATTCAGAATGAGGGGTCTTGAGAGAAATCTGGAATGCCCTTTGAAAGTTAATGGTTACTGGAAATTGTTGACTTGATTGTCCAGTATTTTCTGTCTTAAAACTCAGATGTCTTTTGCTCATGGATTTAGAAATCCTGATGCATTCTTACTACATTGCCTTTGTCTATTATGCCAGAGAGCACACTGGTTTTGCTTAAAACTCTGCTTCCACTCATTATCCTCCACTGGAGCAGTTAATTAGCTGCTTCATTTACAAATGCTTACATTTGGCTTCAAACTACACTTAAGGAAGCAATATTTTGTGGGCAGGAATTTGATGTCACTAGAGACTCTCCTTATTTAATCTGTTCTTGATTTGTTTTTCAACTAAATTAGCTGTAAGTCGGCTGGCATGTACATGTAAGGATGTGAGTGTGTCATGAGACATTTTCCTGTGTGAGTCTAAGAGCGATTTGCAACTCTACCACGCTAATTTTACCATAGATGGAGTTAATAACAAATGCAGCATCTGTAAGTCATTAATCTGGAAAAGGAAAACATACATTTCTAGATCATTTGAGAATATTGAAGAAGTAACCTTTTGTCAGTATGCAGAATTTCTGATAGAGCAGAAAGGGGTACAGAATAGCATAACAAATTAATTGTTTTGATATCCATCTTCCTGGTACCTGAATGACTAGGTCACAAGCTCTGAGTTTCAGTTCATGAAGGAACATGGCCATTATTATTTCAGATGAATTATGGAATTCATGTCTGCACTCACAGTTGCTTTGGGCTGTTTCTTCTGCAGGGACACAAGTGGTTTCTTTCTTCAAGCTGCTGTGCACAACACTCTGTGGGGCCCTCTGGAGCAGTTGTGTTTGGGAGACGGATGCTTCCAGTCCAGCTGGACCAGAAGTGGAGACAGGGTAGAAAAGATCTAGCTGGCTGGGGGCCTGCTACAGAATCAAGGACCTCTGGGCTGTGGGGCAGAGGAGAATGATGGAGAAGGTGGCAGAAGGTAGGTGGGGTCAGGATTTGCACCGTTCAATATAGTGTCTGAATTGGCCTGAGAGAAAACCTGGCAGAAAAAGCCATTTGAATTCAAAGCTCCTTTCAAAGATGTTCGCCACAGAGAAAAGGACAGCCTGGACAGCCCAGCCCAAGCAGTCAGCATTGACCTGTGGCCCCACCATACTCCCAGTGAGGAAATACAGCCAGCACAGCCGGAGCCTTCTCTGCACTCTGAGACTGTGCTCAACTAGCAGATCCCACGGAGTGCAATAACGTTGCTGCTTACATCTTCACTTGTCCTCCTTCCTTCAAAGAGCTGTACCAACCCTCCCTAACGCATCTGGGAACTCAGCACTGCACAGGCATTATTAGCATCCACAGCTCCCATACTCGGTGTGTCTGGCATGTGTTTTTCCAAAGTACTGAATGCAGCTGCAAGTCGATGACCATTTTTACACCACCTCAGAATTAATGCATGCACCACCCCTGAAGGCTGTGAAGCAATTACCCAGCGGGCAGCTTGCATGCTTGTCTAAACTTTGTTGTCTAGGTAAGAGGAAAGAGGCATTTTTGTCTCACACAGATGCAGCCTTCAGCCATCATTTCACTTACTGTGGTTAATTTACTGAGAAAAATGTGGTGTTTTATGTTGCTGTCAAAAGTAGCCCTTGTTATTTTTCTGAGTGCTCAGACACCAGGGCTCTCTCCCTGATGATTTGTAGTGTTATAGCTCATCAGCAAATGAGACTACTTTTGCCCCTTTTCCCCCCAGCACTTTTAGCTGTTAAAAAGAAGGCAAGGACTTAGATGCAAAGGGAAAAATCCACTCCAAAGTTGATTAATGGTATTTATATTTGTGTTACACGTGGCCCAGATGCAGTCGCACACATAGCACATTTAATGTCTGGCTGTGAAAATGCTCGTTTACATTTATTCCACTTAGGTGATCCTTCATATCAGCAGTATGCCTCTGCAGTGATTGAAATGCCAGGTTTTAATATAGCACTATTCCCATTCTGGGTGTGGGGAGGTGAGAATACGGTGCTTTACCAGATGGTCTCATTTGTATTTGTTTATTATTTCAACATTCATGATGGGCTGACAAGTTTTAGAGTTCTGTTCTGGGGACAAAAGTCTGAAAAGGGCTTGTGGTAACATAGATCTTGAAAAGATTTCCTTTTCAAATTTCACAGACAAAACATGTATTCATCAACACCCCCATATGAATGATCAGCCTTTATAGCCCAGGGAGGTGGTTTCAAGCTTCACTCTATTGTAACAACATGTCAGCCAGAGAGTCATCAGTGAGCAGATAAAAGTGATGCAGTTAGTTAGATTTGAAGGTCTCGGGACTGAAAGGTATGAAATAAAAGTAGTTAAGTGCTGCAGCTGGAGTTATCGAAACTAGAATTTGCCATCATTCAGAAGTACAAGGTGAAAATGGAGAATATGATAACATGAAAAATGGGAATGATAGTATCTGTGACAGTCTTTTGATCTTCAAAGCACAAAGGGCTTGAATTTTGCTGATGAATCTTTCTAAAATTACTTCATGTCATTCAAACACTATACGGCTCAGCACTGGAGAAGGCTTCAGGTGATATTGTTATGGAAAATGGAGGCTTGTGAGTCTTCTGATCACCTTTGCATCCAAGATGACAGGAAAAACAAGCTGCAGCTGATGGGATTTGCACTGACAAGTAGGTTTTTACTGTTTCTCATGATCTTGGTATTTCTTGGGCTTTCAAGCAGCTTTTAGAAATCAGGCTCATGTATCTTTCAGAAACATTGCCTTTCAGAGAGATTTAACTTCTCCAGTTCAGTGAGGAAAATATGAACTCTCCAGTATTAAGTAAATTCCACCACTAGATTTTAAGGGCTGTGTTGATTTGCTACAGCGATTTGACCTATATCTTCTAATTTTTTCTGTTGAAGTATGACTTTAAACCAGTGTTTAGAGTAAGCAGAGGCACATGAAAACTGGCCCTTCTCCACAAAAGGCTAAAGCAGGGATTTCTGTCCGTGACACCTGTGATGGCAAGACCTGCTCAGAGCCCTCTAAACCTGCTCTGCTTTACTGCCTGTTTGTACATGGCAAACTCCGTTTGCCATAGGGGGGAGTGAGGGAAGATGGGCTGACTCCAGCAACCTAAGAAGAGATTCCTGTAGGAGCCCAGCTCATACAGCACCACTTGGACACTTTCAGGATCAAGAAAGGGCTGCCTAAAATGGGCTCAAACAAGGCTCAAACACAGGCGTTCTGTCTCTGTCTCTCAGGCAAAAGGCATTGTGCTGGAAGGTCAGCTGTTCCTGCTTTCCTGAGGATTGATTCCTGAAAGAAAGAAAGAAAGAAAGAGAAACATCCTGTGTATATGACACTCTCACAAAAGAGGAAGAGGGAGATCTGGAATGGTGAAGGAGAGCTGTCACCTCACGCCATAAAGTCAGGAGGACTCAGGGTAACTGCAACCAAATGCAGGACAGTCTATCTTTTCAAGGGGAAGCTAAACAATCTAAAGGAATTTTTTTTTCCAGCAGATAGGAAATACAAGTCACAATGAGTGAATGCACACAGCTGCTCTATGCTGGCTGCAAAGATTAGGTTTCAAGACAATCTGTATTTAGCAGAAGGTAAGAAAGGAGTATTTTTTCAAAAGTCCTGTATCTAATTCTGTGTATTCTTGACCTATTGATATCTAATGGGAATTTTGAGAGAGAGGAATTTTCAAAATTAAGAGCTTCTTTGAGTTAGAGACCTACCAGAAGCACTGTCTCAAGAAGTTTTATCATCAGTGTGCAGCGAAGAAAAATGAACTTACATTCTTCCACTGCCTGATAAGACATCTTTTCTATGACTAAGACAGAGAGGAAATAAAGAGCAAACACAGCATCACTGCTATTATTTATTCCCAGCAGCAGCAGCAGCCATCTTTTGGATGAAAACAAAAGCACTCAACCCTAAATACCCAATTAAAAAACCCCTTATTAACTAGGGGTCCTCTGAAAAAACCAGCTTCTGGAAATAGTAGTTTATGTTAAAAAAAAAAAAAAACCCCAAACCAAAAAACGTATTTCATGTAGTTTTTTATTTAGATGTGAGTTTTTCTGTCACATGGAGTCATATCGTAAATACATAAGTGTTTATTGAGGGATTTTCTAACAGATGTCATATTTATCAGGTATATTTTCTTCTACACCTAAACCAAGCTTTTGTTGCAATTTTTCTGTAAGTATGACCACAGGTCCCATAAGCATTCTTTTTAGCATAGTGCTTCAATACTTTTAACATCACCAGGAGACAGCAGAGGACACTGTTACAGAAAACACCTAAGAAGAAATTTTTATATCAATAATTCCTTTTAACAGATTTCATGCATCAATAGAAAATTCTGTTTCCACTTGTTTCTCTTGATGGGAATTATTTTCTTAGATGTTGCCTAATAATTATTTGTTCACAAAGAAATTTTTTACATACTAAAACTTTATAATGAAAAAAGTCACTTCATTTTTTCCGTTCCTAGTGCCTTCAGGTGGGACAGGGAAGGGCTTGTTCAAGCCTCAACAACTTGCACTAAGCTCTGGCAGCTGTTTCACAGATTTTTCACTCAACAACCAAGTCAGCAAAAGTCCATTCAAACATAAAAATGAAGGTACAAAACTCCTCCTTTCACTGAGAAAAAACAAGGAGCCCTCGAGTAAATGATGAGAGAGAACAAGTTGAGGCAAGGCAGGAGGACCCCTTAGGAAGGAAAAGCCACAGGATGAAGCACAGCTGAGTGCATGAATTGTGCAGGAGAGGGCAGAAAGCTGGAATAACAATCCAAACTGTTGGCTGAAAGCCTCAAATCTCTGATGCCAAATGTCTGAATCTTCTGAGAGTCCCCGATACAGAATCCTAGCCAAGACAACAATCACATGTTTGGCTGTAAATTCCCAACTGCTTTATTAGGCTGTGTTCATTATGACCTTTAACATATAAACAGGAGTTTACTACAAATGGGAGACTTCCTGTCTTGCCAAAGCCAATCAATGTTTCCAGCCAGGGCTGGTAACTCGGAATTTTTTGGACATGAATGCATTCAGAAACCCAACACAGGATGCAAAGCCACTTGGAGTCTGGCATTAATCCTCACAGTACCTAAATAAGAGCAATAGAATGCTTACAGTAAAATTATGTTACTATATCAGTGATCGGATAGTGGAATGAAGTGAGTTAAAATGCCAGAGACTTATAATGTGCTGGAGAGACTGCAGAATCCACACTTCATGATCAATCAGGCAACTAGAGCTGGAAAATTAGAATGTGTCTTGTAATAACTCTGCAGACTGAAACATGCAAAATCAGCAACAATTTTAAATTGGTTGATTTTTTTTTTTTTTACTGCATTGGTCATTTATTTACTTTTTTTTGGTTTGTTTTTATATATGTTTTATTATATTTCCGTGAATGCATTCTATTTATACTTGAGTTATTTGAAGAATAGGTAAGAGAAATAGTTGCATGCTAGTGCTCTTAACATCTATAAAGGTACTTGGAAACAATTACAGTTTTGAGTGATCTCAGGAATGAGCTTACAGTGAACTTTTGTAAGAATGGCATGTTTTAAAATGAGATCAGGAAAAGGTAAGAAAAAAAAGAAAAACGAAAGGAACGTAGGTTTTATCTTGTATCTAAGAACACAGAAAACTTTACTTTCTAAACACAGAAAATAAAGGGTGGGAAAAAAACCCTAAATTATTGAAATGAGCAAACTAGAAAATTTAGAAGCTCATAAACCACACTCCATGCTATCTATTGTAGTTTTGCTTTCAGTGTAATCAAGGACTCTCTGGACTGCAGGAAAATGCACAATCCTCTTTAGCCTTTGGGGTTTCACTGTCACACCTCAGGTGTGAGTTTTATCTGCTCCCTGTAGTGTTTCCTGTGAAATGCAGGCGCCAGTCTTTTACCTCTCTCTCCAGTCTGTGGGCTCCAAGAGCCCTCCAGAGACAGTCTCAGCTACTTCCAAGAGAAAGGACAATCTGAATTAGAGGGACTGATCCACTTACTTGGTTTTTGAAGGCACATAACCCAAAAACTGAAAAAAACCCCCAAAAACAAATGGATGCCCTCCATTACACCCTGCAATCCCTTGGATACAACTTGCATAGCAGTCCAATATAAATAATCCTTGTAGTTCCCTATTCTTCAGGCACACAGAGTTTTTAAAAAAAAAAATCTGTGTCTTCTGCCTTGTAGTAAAACCTTATAGGAAAATTCTGTAGAGGTAAGAAATAACTGAAAGGATGATTTGTCTGAAATGAACATTTCCCTCCTACTCTCTGATGATGATAATTTATGCAATAAACTGAGTGAGCTGAATTATCTTACTTCCATCATATGCATCTGATAAATTACTTTTTATTTCTCACTTGGACTGTTATTTTCGGTAAAGACAGCACACTTTCTGAAAGCAAAGAAAATGACTGTAGTAAGGCTTGAAAGAAATATCAAACCCTTTTTGTGTATTTAAGTATTCTATTCTTGGATCAAATATGCTGTAAACATCTGCTACTTCTTCTGGACATTATTGTTACGCATGGTCTTCGAGAGACCCGAAAGAAAGAACATTTAGCAGGACTTAGAGGTAAAGCAGCCTGAAGGGTATCAGTTCTTTTGCCTTGAAATTTGTTTTCATTAAATAGTAGAACACCTGCCGAAACTGCACAGTGTTGTCTTTAAGGACTGAATTGTTTGGAATGGGAGATTAGGTTGGCCAGGGAGTGAGGAAGAAGAACCCACTCATATAGCTGGTAAAATGTCTCAGATTCTTTTTCCCTCCCTGTAATTTTTATTAAAGTAATTTCAACTTTAACAAAGGGTCATTTCATCAAAATTAGATTTGACAGGCTCTCAGTAATAGCACTTACAAGTACTCTGAAGCGCATCATTTCCAATGAAAGCCTCTTAGATTCCAGAGCATCCAAGTTATTGGCACAGCACACTGCATCTCCCAGCAGAGCCATCACCCTCCAGTTTGACGGCAAGCTTTATAAGATTAGGAAAGAATCACAGACAGGTGCGCCTTGAAGGCAATTTCTGTTCCCCAGGCTGCCTTGGTTTCCACTGCTGCCTGTAATCTCAGCCGCTGCCAGCCTCAGTCAAGCATCCTGTACAGCAGGGTGAGTGAGTGATGGGAAGATGTGCAAGATGTGCTGAGGGATAGTGGGAGGGATTAGGGGAATGGCTCTTAGTGCAGGAGACTTTGTAGGACATGGCAGACAATAATCTGGGGATACCTGGAACAGCACCTGGATGTCAATGCTCCAGGCAGGCAAGAAGGATGGATGGAGTTGGAAAAAGAGGACTCATGAAAGCAGCTTGTAAAGGAGCAGCAGGAGGACTGTAACAATACAGAAAAGAATAAAGAATGAGGAAACATGGGGTTAAATACAGATTAAAGCTAGAATCAGCTATTCTGGATTTGCAAAGCAGTGAAAGGTAGGGAAACAGACATTTCAGATATGTTAGGAATAGAAAGTTTATGTCAAAGCATAACACCTAATAACCTTTATTTTCATTTACACTACTTCTGCAGCTCCCTTGAAAACCTTTTTCTCTCCTCCAAAGACCACAAATGAGAAATTGTGCAACATGACTCCACATGTTGGTTCAGTGTGTGTTCTTTTTGATCCTGGGGCTGTTTCAGCTCCTGCCAACGCAGTATCTGTTTCTAAAGGCAGATGCTTTAAATCCTTGTGCTTTGTCACTCCTTGCTCAGTCTCCTTTCTGTCTCCTGCTACACATGCCAGAAGATTTCTCTATTTAGATTTCTCTGGTCAAGATTTCTCCTCTGGCAGACCTCAGTTAGACTGAACCAGAGGACCTCCAGTGCTATCCATGCATGATTTGCCAAAGTGCTACACAACACATGATTCAGCAGCTCTTTTGCTTTACATCTCCTTCAATAGAAAAAAACTAAAAAAGTGTTCCCAAAAATGCAAAAACCCCTTTTAAAAGTAGAATCTCATGTAAGTCAAATCATTTTGCTACACCATGAGCTCTCTTAACAGGTAAAGTTTGTGACAGCTTCCTTAATGATCTTCAATTACAACAACATGAAGTTTTGAATATTGCACCACTAAGAGCTGCAAGTTTTATATCAGATTTATAAGTGCTTCAGCTTTCATTCTAACATGACTTTGTGTGCAGAATCTCATTTAGGAGCCACCAGGGCTCAGGTCCTGTCTGGTCAATGACTGCAGATGCACAAAGTGCTGCCAAATTTTGAAAATTCTTTGACACTTTACAGTAGTCCAAGCCAGGCAGGTGGTTGTCAGCTCTCCACATGGGCTGCCATGGTAGAATATTAAGCTAGCTTGAGCATTTGTTTCTGGTCTGCTCTTGTCAAAATTGATTTGTGTGTGAAACTTCCCAATTCTTAGCTTGTATGTGTAATACATTTCTCCAGGCAAGTGCTTTGAATGATCTGCTAAACAAACAGCCATAGGGATTTCCTTAGATTCAGGGAGAACAGCATGAAGTCTTCCCTTCTGGAGAAACTGGGCAAAATCCCAGAGATAATTACCAGTATTTGTGAATATCCAAACAGAGGAAGCCAGGATTTTACTTCATTTCAGATACTAACTTTTCACTGAGGTCAGGACAGGACATTCTACCCAATAGTAGGTAGTATAGAGGATAGTATAACTGTCCAGTCTTCCTATTACTTTCTGGAAATTAGCTCTTGGCAGTGCAGGATTCTGAGTACATGACAGTCAAATCAAGTATTTCAAAGTAACTTGAAGGTGAAATGATTTGGTTTATTTCGTCTTTGGATTTGGAGAAGTCAGGAATTACATTTTGGGTGTAAATCCATGTGTTTCTAGTGGCACAAACACAATTTTATTCATGTACACTGAGGGGAAAAAAATATATAGAATGCAATTAATTTACATTTTGAAGCTTCAGATGGAATTAATACAGATAGATGTTAGATCCCTTCCTTCCTGGAGGAATTCTATGTAATTCTCAATAAACCTGATTATTCTTGCAACTTGGTTTTCTGACACTGCACATAATTTTCATGAAATGCATGTAAACCTTCCAAGCACTCTCTCCAAACTGGTGCACCAGGGACTTATTCCACACACTTACAGCATTGTCCTGGTCCAGGGGACAGCATGTTATCCCTGCTGAAGGGTTAATAAAGGATTGCCAGTTCAGATAGAGATCTATTACACCAATATTTATGAGTGATTGAGTCTGATGAAAAAAAGTTTTCTTCACTGTCTTCGTTGTATTGCTAGAGCCATCCCTGGATAAATCATTGGAAATTAGAAATAGCTGCTGTGTATGACTCTACAAGATAAGTCATGGCAGGCCCACTTACTGTTTTCCACTGAATATATGCTTGAAAAGAGGGATGATTTCCTGCTTCTAACACAATCCTTTATGTTACTGTCGACTCAAAGGAGCCCATGGGCCACTGTTCTACATTGTGCAAATGTAGTAAAACTTATAGCATTTCCTGAAAAGGTTGTAATGCAAGAGCAAGGTAAATACAAAATGGAGGAATTATCACTATCTTGTTTACACAGCTTGGATTCTGAGCCTACACAATTCTCCAGAGACCACATAGGAAACGTGTGGCAAAACCACAAACTAAAACAGGTTTTTTGAATCCTGTACAAAAGCCTTTCTCACAAGGCCATTCTTTCATGTTTTGTCTGTTTTTTATCAACAGTTGATGGCTTTTAAGTACTGAACGACTGTGCAGTTTGAAAGTCAGGATTTTCCTCACTAACACTTAATAACGAAAGATGATGCCTACAAAAGGTCAGCCAAAAAATAAATAAGTAAAGCATGTGATGACAGAAATAATCACTGGAGATAGAGAGCTCTGGCACTAGACAGAAAATCTTGCCAGTGAATCATCCCATTAGTACAAAGACACATGCTTTACTTTGATAAAGCCTCTGCGCATAGGGATAACCTTATTCCAAAACATACATCATTCAAACAAATTATTTAGATATAAGAATGAAGGCAACTGAATGTAAAATTAAATGTGAGGAATTCTGTGTTTTTTAATTCTTGGGCTGCCAGGTAAAGTAGATTGTCTCCAACAACCAACAGATCATCTTATCTGAAAAAAGTAGCATATGGTAGTCTTATGAATTTCATTTATACGCTAAATAAATAATGCTGAAAAAAACCTATTCTGCAATAGCTTCTACTTTTATTCTGAGATCTCCATCTTCCTATGGCTTTGAAGCCCCTTTCACTTCATCATCTCTGGGACAGATGTGAAAAAGTAGCACAGAAGAGACAGTGCCTATGAAGTGAAGCACAACAAGCTTCAGCAATTTTCTCCAGGAAAATGAGGGAGACCTGAAGAACTGAAAGAAACTTGAAAAAGTGAGTCAGGCTCAGACAGCTCCCATAGGCCCTCCTCTGGCAGGCTGATAATGGGAGATACTGGTAAAATAAACACCACCTTTCCAGAAATTCAAGAACGTGTTGTTTTGCACAAACAGCCAGTAACAGCCTAAGATGGGGAGCTCTGCTGTCCCTTTTACACACACTCATCCTCTTGAGGTGTTTCTGAGCCTTTGCCGTCTGTCATCTGCATTCCTGCTTCCCATGTTTTCCTCCTTGTGCTCCATTTGTGCCCTTCTAACACTTCTGAAGCAATCCAACTAATATTTTAGCCCTTAGATGAGGTATAATCAAACACAGACCTACCTGGTCTTTCTTACTGTCCTGAGGCCTGACTATCTGGCATCAATTCACTCAAAACCAAATTCGTAATGACTTGCATGAAGCTAGAAAGCTGAGAAGACACAAATAGTGCACTGTGAGAGGAACTGAATTCAAAATGCTGGCATGTCAGAGCTCAGCTGCAGTTGCCAAGTACCGATTCTATGGTGACTTGCTGGGGGTCTCAGAGAGGATCCCTTCTTTCCTTCTGGCTCCCTTCGTACCCCATATTCAGGAGTGCTACTTGTGCAAATGAAGGTGGGAGCACGATTGTATCCACAGCTGCTCCCCACTAGCCCCATAAAACAATGGCAATTTCTGCACAGACTTTAAAGCGAGCAGGAGGACAAGTCCACAGGCACCAGAAAGGGAGAGAAAATAAGTCTCAGAGATCATGACACTTTCTACTTCTAGAGAAGTAAGGGTCTAATCTATATTATGTATGCTTATCATGAAGAAGCGGCAGACTGCAAATCTGAGTACCACAGCAGAGCACTCAAACACATACCAGGTCGGGTTTTTCTAGCACAAAATGAAGAGGACTTTGATGGCACTTTAAATTTGCTTCATTCTTTGTGTAAACATACAGCTGGAAAGAGGCCAGTCTGCAGCAATTCATCACAAATGAACAAAACAGGTTGTTTCTTTAGGACAAGGTTCTTCACACAGTTTATAAAACATTTATGTTTGGACCTTTTAATTCAAACATTTTCAGTAGAGTGTGATCCTAAGACAGTGAGTATTGCCAGAAGCAGGTCACTTAATTTAGGATTCGCTTTATTTGTTGACCTGGGGTGAGACAGGGGAGGACAAGGAATTACTTTTGATAAGCTTGAGCTGTGCCTGTAGGATCCTGTGTCTTAAATCGGTGCTGCTCCTTTTTAGCTGCCACCTGAGGGCAAACTTAAAGCTTAACTCTTGGCTTTAGGGCACAACAAACTTGGGGTTTATTTGCTTAGTGTGGAAAGTACATTTAAGAGTCTGCTACACCTCTCATTTTCCTAACTCTATCTTTCCCTGAAATGTTTTTCCAACACAGATACCCTAGAAGACCTATATTTTTATATGATTTTAAATTATTACTAAACTACATATAAAAAATATGAAATATCCACTTTCATTATTATTTTATTATGAGCTCAATTTTGGTGTAATAACAGCTCATTCTAAAATCAAATTTTGTGCCATATGCTTTGGATTTTACAGATTATGTGATGGTAGTTCTTAAAGTATGCCAACCCTCTTCACTTTTCAAAACATTGAAGTCTTTCATCATTTTTTGAAATTTACAAAAAAAAAAAGAGGGAATATCATATGTCCCAGCCAAAACAGTTCTCAAAAGAGCAGAGGTTAAAACCGAAATCACTGTTATTTCTAATTATATGTCTTGCTTTGTCCTGAGATGTTATTGTTTTACATAATAAAATTTATTTTGCAAGTTAAATTAGCAAGTAAATAAATCAATCAAAACAAATAATAGACAAAAAAAAAAGGCAACAAAACAAGCAAAATAAATATTATGTAAATCAGATACTGGTCTTGTTGTTATTACAAAACATGCTCCACGGCCCTTTGCTGGACATCCTGCAGGTATTCCATGCCCTTCTTGTACCAAGGAGCCCAAAACCAGGCACAGCAGAGCTGATCTGTCTCACCAGTGCTGATCACCTTCCCTGACCTGCTGGAACTGAGTCAGGCACAAAGTGTTACGGTGAAGTGGGTGACATCAGACTGGTGACCTGTCACTAATGGGGTTCCACAGGGCTCCATCCTCGGCCCTGTGCTCTTCAACATCTTCATTAAGGACCTGCATGCAGGACTGGAAGAGACAATGAACAAGTTCACAGATGATACAAAACTGGGAGGAGCTGCTGGCTCTCTCCAGGGCAGGGTGGCCCTGCAGAGACCTTGACAATTGGGAGGCCTGAGCAGTAACCAACAATGTGAAGTACAACAAGGGAAAGCACCAGAGCAACGCTGGATGTACGGACAGACCGGGGAATGAGAGGCTGCAAAGCAGTGCCACGGAAAGGGCCCTGGGGCTCCTGGTCGATGGCAAGCTGAACATGAGCCAGCAGTGCCCTGGCAGCCAGGAGGGCCAAGCCTGTCCTGGGGGGCATCAGGCACAGCATCACCAGCCAGGCAAGGGAGGGATTGTCCTGCTCTGCTCTGACCTGGGGCGGCCTCACCTCGAGTGCTGGGGGCAGCTTTGGGTGCCACAATGCAAGAAAAACATGAAGCTTTTAGAAAGCATCCAGAGGAGAGTCATGAGGATGGTGAAGGGCCTTGAGGGGAAGCCGTGTGAAGAGTGGCTGAGGTCACTTGGTCTGTTCAGCCTGGAGAAGAGGAGACTGAGGGGAGACCTCATTGCAGTTACAACTTCCTCATGAGGGAAAGAGAAGGGGCAGGCACTGATCTCTTCTCTGTGGTGACAGTGACAGCACACGAGAAAATGGCCTGAAGTTATGGGAGGGGTTTAATCTGAATATTAGAGGAAGGTTTCTCACCCAGAGGGTTGTTGGACACTGGAACAGCTCCCCAGGGAAGTGGTCACAGCACCAAGACTGACAGAGTTCAAGAAACATTTGGACAATGCTCTCAGGCACATGGTGTGACACTTGGGGATGGTGCTATGCAGGGCCAGGAGTTGGACTCCATGATCCTTGTGGGTTCCTTACAACTCAGAATATTCTGTGATTCTGTGAGACAGCTCTCCTAATGCAGCCTGTGCAGCACAGGCACACTGCTGTCTGGTGTTCATCTTGTTCTCCATCAGGACCCCCAGGTCCTTGTCTGCGGAGCTGCTCACCCATCACTCAGCCTTGAGCTTATGCTGCTGCATGGGTTGTTCCTCCTGGTGTTCAAGACTTTGTATGTCCTGTTGTTAACATTTGTGAGGCTATTTCTCCCAGTGTGCAGGACTCGGCATCCCTCTTTGCTAAACTTCCTGAGACTCCTGGCTTCATGCTCCAGCTTGTCAGGCTCCCTGTGACAGGCAAGACATTCCTCTTGTTAACTAATCACTAAGCTCCCTGCCCTGGCTCTGCATTATCCATCAGTGTCCTGCCCCATCACCCAGGTCATTCAGGATGCTAAGCATGATCAGACACAGCACTGGCCCCTGGGGCACACCATCCGTGCCTGGCCTCCAGCTGGGCTTTGTGCTGCTTTTGATGACAGCCTGAAAAAAAAAAAAAAGGCAGTTCAGCTGCTTTTCAATCACTGTCCACTCACCTACCCTATGCTTCATCAGCTTGTCCAAGGGGGAGGTTACAGGAGGCAACGTTGAAAGCCTTTCTCAACTCAAGATAACATCCAGTGCTCTCCCCTCACCTGCCAAGCCAGTCATCAAATTGTGTCACACTGTCAGACACTATTTCCCCTTCAAAAATCTGTGCTGACTACTCCCAAACGCCTTCAGAGTGCCATTATAGTCCTTTTGATGTCAGTAAGAACCCCTATCTCTGCCAGTAACTGCAGCCAGAGTCCCTGCTCCTTTCCCATGTGATGTTTTCCTGAAACTTTTTCAGATTATATGATATGAAAATTTGCAAAGAAATCTGTTGTGAAAGAGAGATCTGGGGATAAACTGGAATTTGTCAAGAAGGTGCCCAATGACTTAAAAGAAACCTGCTTTTGATTAAATCAGTAAAGTTACTTCTACATACAGCACCAAGAGTAAGATCATCTAAGAAAATCACATTGTCCTAATACCAGAAACAAGTCCGCAAGTTTTGACATTCTAATAAGTCTGTTACACAATTTGTTGTCATGCATCCTTCTCACCTTACTACCAAAAAAAATTTATCCCATCCATTGCAAAAACTTCACTTGTATCAGCTTAATATACTTATTATTTCCCCCTTTGCAGTGGAGTAAAAGGGACCCTTTCTGAACCACCATGCATGTTTTCTGTTAATGTTTTCTAGTTTAGCAAGAGACTGTAACTGTTGATTATCCTCCAACAACTACAATTCTTTAAGTAGAGAAAATGTATGGTCATGCAGTAAAAACATGAGTACATATTAAGAATGGGATACTACAAAATTTAAAGTAATATTTGTAGAAAGAAATGGAAGTTAGGAGATACAATAGACACTAAGAAAAGCTGTTCCTTAAGAATAAGCAATACTTTTAAGACCAGTTCTTCACATAAACCAAGACACTGCAGAGATGTTTAAATATTAAAACTATAGAAGTTGAATAATATATAATAAGAATTTCAGTCATTAAACCTTCTCATTGGTAAGACAAGCAAGAAATCACACTTAATAAGTAGTGTAGACACAATGAAATTTCACAGACTCTCATAAATTAGTTTATCTCTTCTTTGCTAACTAAATAACATGCCTACAAGCACACTTTTTCTTTATGTTCAAAAATGTCTCCTGTTTCCAAGGCTTAGAATTATGCTCTAAAAAGTACCTATATCCTCACTGGTTTAGTATACTCAGTGTTCATTCCACATCCCATCTTGCCCAATTTTTACAGTGCCTATTCCATGCCTGAGAAGAGGCAGAAGACCACAAACTGAGAAGGAAAGCAGCTCCTCTCCCCCCTTCTAGTGATTTCATACATATAGAGTAGATCTGCCCACAGAAGCTCTCATCATGGCCTGGTCTAGACAGCAATTGCTGCTTGCCTGCAAACCTTGAGAAAAATCTGTCCAGCAGAGAGGAGGAAATGTGAAGAGGCTGAAAGAAAATCTTATGGTAGTGAGACACTGATACTTGTTGGTTTGGTTCCAAAATCTGGAAACATCCCATTGCAGCAGCCTGTGGGTGATCTGCTGAGGAGGCAAGAGGCTGGCAGCCAAACTGGCCAAAAAGAAGGAAGAAAGATATTTCATATTCTTCTAAAGCTTTATTAGTGTTGACACATTTCCACAGGGTGTTTCACCTTCAGCGCATCAGCGTTCTGTGGTAGAAATGTACTTGTATGGAAAATTTCTGCTGATCCTAAAGCAGGTGGCTCTGACTGCATCTGAATCTGCTCTTTCCCCAGATGCTTGCTGCTTTCAAAAGGATTTAGAACAGATTCTGAACAAGTTGTTAAAGACCATCATCAAAACTGTGAAACTTTCTAAAATTAAAACAGAATTTATTAAAAAGAGACCGTCTTCACTCTCCTATATTATCTCCGTATAACTGTAATACTTTCAGAATTTGAAATGGAAATACAAAATCTAATATGGAATGGAAATCTAGACTTTGAAAAATTATACTGATGCATGTATAGACACATATCCTTCTCTGCCCTTAGCTGTTTTTGGGGCAGCAGGGCGGTGCCACAGTTGACCCAAGGCAGTGCTGACTGTAGTAGGAGTGCTCTGAGTGGGAGGTTGGACTAGAGACCTCCAGAGAAGGAGGTCTTTCAGCACCATGGACTTCCCCAAGCTACCTTACTTTCACTGTGAAAAAAGAAATGTTGGAAAGGGACCTTTAAAAACCTTTGAGTGGTTCTGGAAGAACATATTTTGAAATAACATCTTCTGAACAATAAAGCAAAAGCCTTACTATAATGAAATATTTTACTGAACTTTAGCTATAAATATAAAAAAACCCATTCAAATATAGTAGAAAATTAAACTAATTAATATAATTTTAATTATCATATAAAATCAAACTGATTTCACAGTTCAGCTTCGGTACAATTCAAAATGATTATGCATATATCCTTTTAAAGCCCATGGAACCTATCTTTTTCTCGTTAATGCAAACTTTTTAATAAAAACGTCATGACAAATTTGCACATGCACATTTAAATCTGAGAATATTTTTTTCAAAGCTGAATTTGCCACAGGTACAAAGAAGTCAGTCAGTGTTTCAATTTTATTATTTATCAGCATCAAAAGCTCCCATGGCATGTAACTTGACTGTGAGAGAAAAGTGGGCTGTACAGGCTAGATAAAGTAACATGCTACTAGGAGAGAGATCATTATCTCAACCATTTTAAATTGAATAATGTTAACACCTAGAATGCAAGCTGAAAAAACAAAGACCTGACTGACAATATTTGTTAATCATTTGAATTCACTAAATCCCTTGTGCTTTGGGAGAAATACAGAATAAAATCAAAGCGCACATTTAAATATATAGAATTTTCAAGAGCAAAGGGTGAGCTTCAAAAACATTCTAGTGTGCACCACACTGCAAAAAAAGACTATGAACTATATATTTCTCCGTAGCTCATGATGGAAATGGACTCCAGCTGTAAAGGAATAAAAAAGACTTGATAAGAGAAACTGGCCCTTTAGTTGTTGGAAACGGCAGTGCTTCCTACTTCCTCACTTGAGGAGACAGACTCTTGAAACCCTGACAGAGTTGTCTTAGTCAGCCTCAACCACTTTCCCCGCAGCAGTGATGACAGCTGGCAAGAAATATGCTCAGTCATATGCTCAGTCATACGTATTCTCTCTACATCTACATTATCTCTCAGCCTCTCGGGGCTAACTCCAAAAGCTCGATCAGGTTGCTTAAGGCCCAGTTCATGCACGTTCCAAAAATCTTGAACAGCAGAGATTCCACCACTGCTCGGCAGCACTTGGGATACCCCACGCGCAGTAGTGTTTCCCTTGCCCACACAGAATCGCAGAATTGGGCTGTAACAGATCTCTGTCCCCTTGCTTGTAAAGGTCTCTCACACCAACATTTCATAGTTCTGATTGAATATAATGTACCATAAAGGCAGAAGAAACAGCAGCACCTGAGACAGGGAAATGCAAATTTGGGAAATTACGCACAGGAGCCCTGACTCCTCTCAGGAGAGAAGATGCAGATGTACCCAAGGACTATGTCCAACTGGAAATCATCAAGAATTAAAATCTTAGAATGGTTTGAGTTTGAAGAGATCTTAAAGATCATCTGATTCCAACCTCCTTGACTTGGGCAAAGAGAACTTCCACCAGACCAGGTTGCTCAAAGCTCCATCAAACTTGGCCCTTGACATTGCCCAGGAGGAATCGCCTCTGGGCAGCTCATTCCGGTGCCTCACCACCTTTACTGTAGAGAATTTCTTCCCAGTATATCATCTAAACCCACATTTCCAGTTCAAAACCATTTTTTCTTGTCTTATTACTACCTTCCCCTGTAAAAAAACCCTCACCAGCTTTCTTGTAGGCCCCCTTTAGGTACTGAAAAGCTGGAATAAGGTGTCCCCAGAGCCTTCTCTTCTCCAGGCCAAACAACCCCAAACTCTCTCAGCCTGTCTGACTGTCCCACAGTTCCCTTACTCGGCAGTACAGCCCCTCAAGGCACCCATGTCCTGCCTGCTTTGAGATTCTTTCCCACTGCCCAGCCCAGTGAGGGGCTCCAGGCATGTCCTGCAGCCTCAGAACTGCAGAGAGGCATCTTCCTTCCACAGGAAAGGAAAAACACCAATCTGTATGTGTGAACTTTAGTGGTTAGTCCAGCATTTTCTAGTGAACACTTCCATTTAGAGAGCAATAGTTTTGCCATCAGAGAAGCTTGTGTGGTCAGGCGGATCAGTGCAGGGATGAATTCAGATACTTTCCCAAGATGGAAAAGGAGCACCCAGGTGGATGAAGAAAGAATCCTGTGTCAGGCCTGAAGGCATCAGTCAATAACCTCCACTTAACAGCATTCAATGTAAATTTTTCTTTATTATCTTGTAAAGATTTCCAGTCACCTTCCAAATGAAAAGACTGTTTCATGCAGACTTTGAAAAAGGACTGAAAACTATAAACATAGATTATATTGTGATTATTTTGCACATGGCATCGAATTAGTCCCATTATTATTTGGGAACATGTTATGCTGAGGTAAATATTGGCAAATTCTCCCTTTCCAGAGAAAACTGGTTAAACAGAATAAAATGTTGTGACAGAGCAATCTTGCCTTGAGTTATAGAGACTGTGTGGTTATCTATGCCTGCAGCAAGCACAGACACAACATCTATCAGACTTGTCGATTTAGTAGGCTGATAACACCGAATACTAAACCTAAACAAACTAAACGGCAGTAAAGGTTGCTGATAATCACTGACAAAAGCAAGTTGACACTTGAGATCAGTACAGAAGAGCAGGCTTATGGCAAAATTTTAATCCAGAAAAATGGCTGGTAAATTCTTAGTGAACAGATGAGAGGGAATCCCCACAATCCATTCCTGTGAATTGTCTGCCATCTGTATCATAAATATTAACATAATATTCTCATTGCAGTAAACACCTAAAAACTGTCTTTGAAGATGTCTTAAGGTAAGACCACCACAAGCCACATCTGTAAAAACTTTCATTCTTGGATATTTTATTATTGATTTTATTTGGTTTTAGTATTTCTCTGCAGTGTGTAGAAATCAAAAAGATACCACAAGCTGAAAGCACACAGTCCCCATGAATCCATTGTTATGAGTCTGACAAGGCAAAATTGTGAGGTTTTTTTTTTTGGGGTGAGCTATCATATGCATGGTTAGCATGGAAATGGAAAAAGCAGCAGGCTGCCAGCACTCAAGCAGCCAGAGTTGTTACAGCTGTTTGTGTCTAAAGATTTCTTGAAGAGCTGCTTTGTGAAATGTGCCTGACTCAGGTAGCACACAGTTACCAATAGCTCTTACCAGCCTCCAGGACTCAAATTAAGTGATTATGAAATGATTATGACAGTCTTCAAACAGCAATTCTGAGTAGCAAGAAGCTCCTAGAAGAAATGAGAAACTTAAGACTTACAAGCTGAAGCCTTGACCTTCAGTGGGGCTTTAACTTTAACTCTTGCATTTGTCCACTGCCCCTCTGAGTGAAAGAAAAACTGCAGGAGATGCCACTTTTCGTTACATACTCGATTTTTTTTCACAAGAACAGTATGACAATGTCCAAGAGGCCCTTTCCCACACTAGAACTGCTAAAGTGAAGACAGGCATTTCAATGCTGTCTGAGGCTTCTAGGCTTTTTGTGGTGTACTTGAGTAATATTTGAGGAGAACAGAGGTGTTCTAAAGCTTGAAGCTTTGGCTCAGTTAGCAAAACTTGACGGCTTTCAGAATCACCCTGCAACATAATAGGCAAATGGGTTTATCTGCCATTCAGTTACAGCTTTTATACTTTAATGGATAGGAAACACTTTTACTTAATTTTTTCAGGTTTTGCACATACAATTTTACACAGACCAACTCGAGTTTTACATTGCTAATACTACAACAGTGTGCAAAGTATTATTTCACTGATAGATCAAAATGTTGATTTAAACAGTGCTGACAAATAAGACTGAAAATATATTGAGCAAAGAAGAAAGGGGGAAATGTAATTCATTAATTCATTTGCCATAAAAAATAGAAACAAAAAAGAAATGCCAAATAAATAAATAAAAAGTTTATGTATATCTTCAGGTTATTATGGACCAAGACTCAGATTTTGAATTTTAGCTAATTTTGTTATATATTAAAGGAGTGCAATCATTTCCCTATAATACACAAATATTTACCCCTTCCTACCCTCATAAAATTCAAAAATATTTTTTCCAAATATTAAACATGTTTGTTTCCTATCCTAAATGTGAACAAAAACAGCTTTATAAGCTTTACAACAAGAGTTATGCTTAACACCTCCAAACCTAGATTTTTGTAAATAATTGAGAACACCTAACTTCCCAAATCATAGTTAAATCAGTCTTGATTTAGTGACTGCTTCGAGTTGTAAGGGTAATTTTCCTTCAGGCTGTCAGCCCAAACTCTTACATTTCAAGGAAGTGAGTATGCCACTTTAAAAAAAAAAAAAAAGATATATGCATGTAAAACTTCTCTTTGCTCAATGTTGAAACCTACAGAATTGTATACTGTAAAAAGACTATTGCCATTAAGTTGATCAAGTATCTGAAGGCAGATGAACCTTAACAATTACAGCTGGCAATAAAATGGATTGATCTATTTAAAGGAAATAAAACTAGAATACATTCTGAATCTAGAATTTTCTTTTCCAGTACTCAAGCTACATGCACACCTTAAGAAGGTACTTCTCTCTCTGAACTATCCATAGATTTTCTGGCATAGCCTGTTGCTTCTTCTTGTATTATCCAAAACCACAGCTGAGAAGATAATGGGATCTGTTGTAACTGAGTATTTTCATTTGGGGTGCCTTTTCTTGTTGGGTTGTTTTGTTGTTGTTTTCTGGTTTTTATTCACAGGTAGAAAGCCCATGATTTTCCCATGCAAAGAAATAGGACCAAAAACTATTCCTCTGACATTCTTCTGCAGAATTTTTTTTCACAAGCTAGTGGTTGTTTTTAAAATTTTTGCTTGCAAAAGACTGCAGTCCCGTTAAGAGCAAAGACAGAGCCCTTAAAATGGTACTGAAGACAGACAAAATAGCCATGCACAACCAGGGAGGAAGATTCAGACTACAAGCTGATGCAGACCACATGTCTTAATTACTCAAAATGTTGAAATAGACACTGTGGGTAAATCTGTTCTTTCCTATGTGGGAACAGCAGACGTGGCCATGGTTTTTTTGCTAAATGAAGGTCAATGACTGATGGCTGGTTTATTTCCCCCTCTGTTTCTGAAGTAATCTAACTGAAAATTATGATCTTGCAAAGTGGAAAGGCTGCACCCTTATATTCATCTTAGATAAGTCAGGGCAGACCTGTTTGGTGCACTCTTCCTGAAGACTCTCATGCTGAAGCCGGAATAAATAACATTTTTGTTCCCTGAAGACTTAATACCAACTCAGTCCATACCACAGAGATTTGATTTTTGCACTTATTTTTCTATCTGGCTATACCTAATGAGCTCCTTCTACCTAGGACCCAGAGCAAGAACTTCATGGATTCATTATGTTAAGAGGCAAGTAAAGATGTGAAGTAAGAAATATACCATCCTTAAGCCCCAACCAAACAAAGAATTCCTTTTGCCAGGAAACGTGTTTAGTTCATCACTTTTTCTCTCGAAATAGGAAAACTAAATAGGCCAAATAAAATACAGAATATCTGGTATTTCACTGTTGGTATTTTCCAGTTTCTGTACTGGAATGGTTCAAATTCCAACCCTCAGGGGTAGTAATGAAATCAACAGATTTTAGGCTGTTGGAGGCAAAGGAAAAACCTCCCCAAGGTAGAATCTGAGGACACTTTACTTCAATAACAAGATGAATATTCAGTCTTTATTTGTTACCTGTGATCTAGAGATCTGTCCCCGGGTGCTGACCAGCCTTGCCTCGAGCAGTGCCTGCTGCAAGGGCAGCACCCCAGAGCTGCTTGTTTTCATGCAAAGGTAAGCAGAAGCTCAGAAATGAAACACAAGGTATTAGTCATTTATTCAATTTCATACCTCACATTTTTTTCTTCATATTTTTGTTTCCCAATGATTAAAACAAAAACATTGAAAAATCAGGCAAATTGGCTTCCTCATTTAAAGAAAATTAAATTGTACTACCTTACCAGTTTATAAGATGGGTTTTATCCAACCTGTTGTGCATCCTGACTGACTGGATTCAGAAAACCAAAGCAACACAAACACGCATATGAAATCCTTTTTATTGTCTCTCTCAAAAGAAGCAATAGATGTAGACAAACAGGCTTAGGTTTGAACATTCAAAAGCTTTTGTGCAGCAGGTAGATGGGGTTTTTGTGCTCACAGCTGGTATCATGCCCGGTTGTTTTGCCTCAGCGCAATCCTGCAAATATATATCAAACAAGATAGAGACAGTCTCTAGCTGCCTAATGGCACTCAGGAGGCATCCTAGAGTGTATCAAAGTTGATTTGCCTTGGTAGTTTGGAATTCTCAACAGGTGGTATTCTGGGAAGAAACAATGCTTGGCTTAGGTAGTGGCATATCCATGCTCTTCAGCAAAACATTTTCCTCATCATGAAAGAAAAGTCATAGCTAATTCCATGTATTAATATCATTATAGGGATCTAAAGTAATTTACATCCTGCTGGGTTTGTTTTGGTTTTTTTTGGCTGACTCTTAAGTATGAGACAGTTCCTATTAGGTTCCCCTAATATAGCCTTTCCTGAATTAAGGGGCCAAAACTGGATACAATATTCTAGATGTGGTCTTAAAAGTGTTGAGTAAAGGGCTGCTTCCCTCAACCTACTGGCTGATAAAACAACTCAGGAAACTGCTGGGCCTTCTTTGCTGCCAGGGCACACTGAAATATTTAGCTTGGGTCTACCAGGACCTCTATTCTTCCTCTGCAGAGCTGCTCTCCCCACACTCAGTCTCCTGAGGCAGCTGCTGCTTAGAGGCTTTCGAGACATTGCTGTGCTGGGGGTGTGTGGTGAGGGATTGCCTTTGCACCATTGGTGGGGGTGGGGGGGCTTACCCACTTCTTTCCTTCACTTGTTAAATTGCTGATCTTGGTTGATGAATATTTTCACTTTTGCTCTTGGCTGTTCCCTCTCCAGTCCTGCTAGGGAAGAAGGATTGTGCAGTGCTTAGCGGCTGACCAGGGTCAACCCGTAATTAGATACAGAAATACTGCGGATGGCAGTGCCAAAAACCTTGTTGACGTTAAGGTAAAAACATCTACTGCTGTCTCCTTATATACAAATTCAGTTATGTTATTCTAAAAGGAACTCACATCCATGCTGACTTTCCCAATCTTCTGCCCGTACATGTATTCCAATGAGACTTGCTCCATGATTTTTGCAGGGAACAAAGAAAGGCTGATCAGTCTGTCGCTTCTCTTCTTGTCCTTTTAGTTTGAAATGAAGCTGGTGTGGTGTTTGCTTTCCTTCAGCCACTGGAGATCTTCCAGTCTCTTCGGTATGTCAAAGATGAGAGAGTATCCTCACTATGACATGCACCAGCCAGTCCTCTCAGCAATTTTGGATGCAGCCTGTGCAGTCTTCTGGGTCTGAATTAATTGATCTCACGTGATTCCTGATCTGATCTGATCTACATCCACTGTTGGCAGCTCCTTCTCTTTAAAGAGAGAGGCCTGGAAGACACTGCTGCTGAAGATTGAGGCAAAACAGCAACCGAGTATCTCAACCCAGTGTGTTTCAAATGGCACAAGAGCACCTGCCCTACTCAGAAAAGGGCCGTGTTTTCTTTGATCAGCCTTTTGCTAATGATTTAGAGGTTTTTTGGTGCCCTCACCATTACTCACAAGTCTTAATTCCTGATGCTCTTTGACTTCCTGTATGGCATTCTTGCATGAGTGGGCAAGGCCTCTAAAATCCTCCTTTGTTGTTTGTTTTTGCTGAAAAACAAATCTAGCATGTATTTTAATATATAAAAGCAATGAGAAAGAGTAGGTGGGAAAAGAAAGAGAGTGAAAGATAACCAAATAAACTCGAATGCTAAAATGCTAAGAACAGGGTCAATTTTCTATGTGCATCCAAGAAAATTAGAAGTGTAAATAATTAAGCTCACTTGAAAAATCTTTTGAAGCTCTGATATGTGTTTATCTTTGGGAGAGCAGAAGAACCAATGTTCATAAAGGTTTCCCAGAGAGGCCCAGAATTCCAGCTCCCAAACTCTTTCACTGCCTGGCTTCTGAGTCATTTTTAAATAGCCATTGTTAAACACTACAGTTAAGCCATACTAGGAAGCATAGATCCAAGTCTGGACCAAAATGACCAGTCTTGGAAAATAGACTGCTGCTTTAAACCATTTTCAAAATCATTGATAATTTGTCTGGGGTTCTTTTTTTATTCATCTTATTAACAGCAGTATCACGACAAAGGATTATATCTCTTTAAAAAAAACCAAAAAACAACCAATAAACAGAACATCAAGATTGATGAATCTCCTTTAAAAGATGTGACTTAGGGGCTACATGAGGAATTTGCCTTACCTTCTGTTGGAGATCAAACCTTGCATAGGTCAATATAAAAGATTTCTGCTACAAGAGTTTTAAGAAGCTATTTCAGGCCTCAGCTAAAATATATCATAAATCAAGAAGTCCATCTGTCATTGCTTCTGAAATGAAGGTAATTCTACCAGCCAAAAATGATAAATAGAAGTGCTTGAGGTTAAATTTGTTAAACAGTCTCTAGACTTGCAATCATTTTCAGCTCTTCTAAAATGGTTCTGAGCTTAAATCAATGGACAGCCTCATTTTGATTTTACTCCTACTGTTTTATTTTAAAGTGATCTTTTATTTACTTTTGGACATTTTCATGACACATTCAACTCTCCTTACAAAGGTCATCCCAATAGGTATCTCTTTATTTGCTCTTTCTCTGTATGACATAAATGCTATTGAGGCATGTCCACATGAGCAGAAGAATGCAACCACAAAAATAAAAAGAGAAGAACTAGCCATAGATCCTGTGTTCTTTTTCTGACCCAATCAGGGAAAATAAAACTGGGAAAACCGAGCAGAAGAGTATATAGTTAATGGCAGGCAAGTAGAACAGATTGAATATAAAAATTTGCAGAAATGAGATGTCAGGTATCAGCTAGACTGGAACACAAATAACAGACAACAATGGGTACAGCAATAATTATTCATCATGACACAATGAGGATGGGACACTGCAAATAATGTATTTAGTCATCTGTAATAAAGACACAATGGATTTCTTTTATGCTTCACCCTTAACATTATAATTTTTTCACCAATGATTTCACAAAAGACTTGAGTTACAGAAAGGTTGTGCCATCCATTCACAATCTAATTGAGGACATAAGAACTGTATATTGGTGCCCAAGCACAAACATCTGCTCACTGACAGTATTATTTGCTCAGAATTTGCATCCCTGTTCACTTCTTATATTCATATTTTGCCTTATTTTAATTAGAGAAACTATTTCCTCCAAAGCAATTAGATTTTTTTCCCCTGCTATCCTTAGCTTTTTTCTTCCTACAAGATAACATCAGAGAACTTCTTTTAATATCACACAGGCTGCCATTTTCAGAAGCATTTTTACCTTTATGTCATTCCCCACCTTAAAGGCAGCAGGTATTATAAGCATCATCAAAATGTTTTCTCTGGTGCTGCAACCGCCCATGGCCCTGGCAATGAGCAACCAGTGATACTGCATTTGTGTTAGATGGGAAGATGTCTGAGGAGTGCAGGAAGCTGTCAATATACTCAGCAGTGTGCAACACAGGGACGCACTCTCCTGGGGAGGTCACAGAAATCACTGCCGGCAGATGGGCACGCCACTCTCCAGAACAGTATCTCACCAGGAACATAAGTTGGCCAGAAAGCACTCATCCTTCAAAGCAGGTGACTGAGCCTGTTAGTTCAGCACATTCCCCATATTGCTGACTTTGGTGGAATTTTTATCTAACTTCAACTACAAATTAAAGCCGACTACAAGACAGCGGAGCCCACAGCACCTGACAGCAGTGAAAGCATCCTCTGCATGCTCAGAGAATAAGGTCACCTGTGGCAGAGCTGCCTTCATTGTATTCCTCTGCTACAGTTTGCCAGCAGAGATAAACTGGGCTGCCCGTCTCGGGAAAGGCTCTGTGTTTACTCTGAACAATGCAGGCAATGAATCACAGGCACCCTGTCAAGGAATCTTCTCAACACCAGCATGCAGCAGGGAGACAAAAACCTGAGAATGAAAACCACGTATACTGAAAACCAATACTCATTATACGTGCTGTAATGATCCTTCTCCTTCTTTTTTTTAAAAAAAAAAAAAAAAAAAGGGTGATGAATATGCCAAGGGCAGATTCACAGGAAGAAAAATCTGTGTATGCTACATTGATCATTGATTGCTTATTTGCTGGCTTGCATGGGGATGATTTACACACACACAGCCCCTGCTTGGGTGATGATAAGAAAGAGGCTGCACACACATTCTCCTGTCCTCTTATTCACGACCAGTGCTGGAGGTGTGTATATCATGTGTGTATATTTTTTGTTTCCCTTGACAGGACATTTTTTGAGCCTGGAATTAAACAAACCCAAAGGATGACATGGCTATCTCAATCATATTCACTAGAAGTTTACCAGTATCAGTGCTAGAGAAAACAATAATATTCCATCTCTTTATTCTGAATGGTCTGTCAGAGAAAAAGAAGGGCATATCCTCTGCAGAGGACAACTCAGAGTCTGCAGAAATTCCCCACTATAAGTTCAAAGACAAAAAATCAATTAATTAAGAGACAAATAGAGTCTTCTATTAAAAATGGGGATTTTATAGCAATTATTTCTGAAATACATAGGAAAAGGTTTTTCCATTGCTGACTTCTGTCTGCTTTACACTTTCGTGCAACAGAAGTCCCAGAAAAGAAAGACAGAATTCCAACCCCGATGCTGCCACTGGAATTATTGCCATAAAACAGAAAAATGTGTGGTCTACCCTGCACATCAATGTTACATGTAAGTATCAACTTTAAGTATCTTCAGATGCAGTAGAAATTTAAATATGACATCATCTGAAACTCACAATTACCTGGATCTCTTTTCAGATCAAAGCTGACTATCCTCCAGTGCTGCAGAGCCCCAATAACTGACTCGAAAAATAGCAATGTAATCATTCCTTGCACAAGCCCTGTGGTAAATATATAAAACAAAATGTGGTTTATTAGGCCAGCTGGCATGTATACTTTGTCTTTCTGAAGCCTGCGTGCACCCTTTTTTTGCAGCCTGACTCACAGTCAGCCAGTTGGTTTTTAATTTAGCTCTGCTGAGGACGAACTTGCCCAGATGTACTGAATTGCAGAAGTTCACACCATGCCTTGAGTATTTTCTTTTAGGAGATTAATCTGGCTTTGGCCCAAAACTAAGCAGGAGCACAAATCACATGTAGTCACAAACCAGTGCTTAAGATGCTGCTGCTGAAAATCTTATAATGGAAAAATACTGTTGAACTCCAACATAAAAGTTTCATTAGGAAACAAATGTGGTAATTTTTAAAGCAAACATCAGGGAAAAGGTTCTACTGGATAGATGGCAGCCGTGGTCCCTTAAATCTCCTCCCCAACCCATCCCTTCCAAAAATGTAATACTGAACATTTCAGAAAGCACCAACTGTCAAGAAAGCAAGTGGTTTCCAGGAGGATTTTCTCTATCACCTTCCCAAGGATCAAGGCAAACCAGATCAGCCTGCAGTTATTCAAATCTTCCTTCTGGTTCATCTTGAAGTGATATTTTCTTTCCTCCAGCCCCCAGGAATCTCTCCTGATTGTCATGACCTTTCAGAGATAATCTACGGTGGACTCACAGTCTACATGTTGAATACATAAAGAGAAACAATGGATAATAATGTATTCACAGAATACACAGATTCTCTCATTCCCCTGTATTTTGACAGAAATGTCAGTTGATTAAATGAAACTCTACAAAAGCCTTTACAGTTGGTGAGATTACTATGAAGAAGATCAACTGTGTTTCTTCATGTGTTTGAAAGCCCCTAGCATGCTATAGGCACTATAAGAAACGATAGACGAGAGAAATAAATATTTCCACCACATCTGTAGAGCAGTTTACAGATTTATGCCCTCTTTTTATTTACCATTTGTACATTCATAAGTTTCTCTTTCTCTAAAAAATGAAAATCCTATATTCTTCTGATACAAATAAATGGAGGAAACTACCTGGAAGCTATTTTTTTCTTGGAAGTGTTCATTTGACCTTTTCTGAATGAAGGTTTGCATATATTTTAATAGTATAATATAGCTGTGTAAACTGAAGGACACAGTTATCCAGACAGGTATTTCAAAATATGTCTTACCTGTAACGCAAAGACAAAAGCTATATGGAGATCTTGGCAATGCATATATAAAAAATATATTTATACTTGAAAATATATACATATATATATGTTTGGATATATGCATGCATGTGTATAAAGAAAAAAAAATGTTTTACACACCCCATTAGAAAAGAAAAAGCAAAGCAACTACAAACTGCTCAGAGAATTATTATTCCCATTGCCTATGAGCTCTGAATGGACTTGTAGGAAGTTCTGCAAACATGAAAAATGTTTGCATTTACCTTAAAATGCAATATTCTCCATGTGCAAAGTTGTAAGAGCCTTAACAAACCTGCCCATTGGTAGATAAATACAGCCATTTCTACTTAGGAATTACCTTTCTGTTTGAGAATTCTTCAACAATAACTTTAAAAAATATCAGTGTGTTCTACTTCTCATAGGAACAAATCTTTTAAAAACTAACGTGTGTGAAATTCTTGGGCATCCAATAATTTATTTAGAATATTTTACAGTATTCATTTCTCCCCCTCCTATTTGTGTTTGTTCTAGCTGTTTTAGGAAAGGAAAATATAAAAATCTATAAAAATTTATAATAATTAAGCTGTGCCTCTGGGGCTTCCATTGGCAGCAATGCCACCTGTTCCCAGCACGCTTAGGAACTGTAACATGAAAAAGGGAAAGAGATTCTGACTTTAAAACAATGTCTTCTGAGTGCCACAAGATGTTATCTGACTGCAGTTTTGGTAGCTCAAATACTGCTCCTTCCTCATCCTCACAGAGCACAAAAAGGTGACAAAAAGAGTGGTTTATTTACAGGAACTTGTTCCCATCAAAAGAAAGAGAAAGCAGTATTCTCTTAATCTCAAAGTAATGATCTGTAAGAATCACAAGCAGGGAGTTGGTATTTATCTGGAAAACAGAGGAGTTTTTGCAGAGACATGGGAGGTACAGATGCACAGAGAAGAGCCTCTTTCAACATCTGCCTCCACGCAAAAATGCTGAGTAGTCACACCCCCATAATTCTGCTTTGGTTTGGTTTGATGCTCATAAATCAAGGGCAAGTGACACCATTTTCTCACAACACATGAAAAACTGAAAACATTGAGGAGAAAGTACTGGAAGTAGCCCCGCTGATCTTCTAACAAGTTACCATATAATGCATTGAAAAAATAAAAAAGGAAACCAAATCAATCATCCAAGCAATTGAGTTAAAAGCAGATTCGGAATGAATATTCCTGACCGATGGAGCTCTATGAAACTGCTGTTTTCAAACCCACAGTAGAACCTCTTCTTTTACAATAAGCACAATTGGCCTGGAGTACTTTGTCAATGTGACAAACCTTTTCCACCACAAGTGAAGCATTTATTCAAATGCTAATGAAAGTGGATGTAATTTGTAGTGGTGCTGAATCAACTTTTCAAGACTGTAATTTGCGATTCTATAAAACTCTGATTCTTTCAATATGAAATATATTTGAATAGGGTTTTGAGACTAAACAAATTGATATACTGTTTTTGCCATCAATTTAAAAGCATTTTGATTTCTTTACACAAGGCAACTCTAATAATACTGAGCAGCTTTTTAGATTTACACATTTTCTTCAACTAGAAAGCAGACTGTCAAAATTCATTAAAATTGTCAATAGCTCTTATATTAGACCACTGATATCAAAAAGCACAATTTTAAGATCCAAATCAATTGTTCATATTACTCTGCCAATGTAGATTCATCTCTTAATTTACCATAACTAACCAGGGCTCCTAGATCAAACTTTCAGTGATCTATTGTTTTTCCTTTAATCACTAGCAGGCATGCAGTGATTCTCCCAGTTTCATTCCTCCATGACACCTCAAAACCCAGTAAAGAATATAAAATTCTATTGAAACTATTGTTGTTATTTATTACATAATCACTGTCATGTCTGAAATTGGACTACTGGATTCAGTTTAGGTCTTCCCAAGTCAGATGATGCATAACTGGAGTGAATGAAACAGATCTGGATATGGAGGTATAAGTTTTTTCTATTTGAAGAGTGGGGAAAAATCTGAAGCTGTCAGGTTGAGATGCAGAATGACAGAGCTACTCAGAAAGGAAAAAAAAGTCCCTTTTATACAAGGGACGTCCAGTGAAATTGAGACACTAATAGATTGGTTGTGCAAAGCCATCAACATACCAAAATGCTAAATGCATAAATATGCAATGAGAACATCAATTTTATGTTATAGAAAATAAAAGTTGCAAGTATATGACTTTGTGGGAGCCATAAAGCTCAAAGCTGAGTTACAGGCAGGTCATTTCATATCTGCTTGCTGTAAGTGTTCTTTTATTTTTCTTTTTAAAAACTCAGCTACAGAATAATGGACTGCTTAGGTCTATTTAGTGCAGTTGAGCACTACCTAGACCTGCAGCTGAATTTGTCCATTGAAACAGGCTATTTGTGAGTCAGATACATTTAAAATTATCTCTGTCATAGTGTTGACCAAGGTTTTAAAAAGCACAAAGTCTTTATATATATATATATATACATATATATCTGATATGCTATCTGCCATGGACACTACTTTAGCCAAGCATGGAACCTGACAAAGTATTTCTATCCTCAACAGCACAGAAATATTATCTGGGAAGCAGCATTAATAAGGATACAGCACAACACCTAGATAAAACACGAAGTGCATATTTTCCATATGGTTTATGTGACAACACATTTTTGCATAGTGACAGTAATGGCTATTAGGCCATGTAAAATATTACTCCTGGAAAAGAATTTGCATAACATTAAGGGCAGGTTTCAAAAAAGACAGTGTTTTCAGAGTATGAAATACAACACAGTAACTAAGAGCACAGTGAGCCACCTGTTAATGGAAGAGTCCACATCAAACCTGCCCTAGTGCCACTAACTTCAGCATTCCATGCATCTCCTGCCCTGTGCAGCAACATGGATGATGGCAAAGAACAAGCAGGAAACTGAAGAACACCCAACAAGCAGAAATGAGGTAATTTCTTCATTGAATACATTGGAATAGCAACACCTTCACTGTCATGATCTAAGCAGTTGAATAAAAACTAAACATCGCCTGCCCAGTATTTACTCTGAAAAGTCTTAACAAAAACCAATTATGATTGTTGGGCCTTATTTAAAATAAAACAAAACCAAAAAAAACCCCAAAAAACAAAACAACAACAATCAGAAAGCCACACAAACATTTTTGTTGGGACAAGGAAGACAGAAATAATTTTTTCCCATGAGTCCCCTTAAAAACAGGATGTATCTGAAGCTAACACCTACCAGTGGATGCAGTTGATGGAAACAACAAAAAATACACCTTGTCAAAAAACCAAGCAAGCAAACCAACACCCCACAGCATAACTTCACCACATTTCTGGTGAAGGAACACATAGCAGCAGCTGATGTGTTAATTATCAGCTGTACATGTATATTGAAAGTAACTGGAGGGAAAAAATGATGTTATGGGAGTAAGAAATTGCTCATGACTTTGCAGAACTTTGCTGCTTCTGCATATGCACATATGCAGTCAATTGCGAAATCAGGGCTGGGGGGGAGCAGACACAAGGTCTCTGCTACAAAATCTGTCTGTGGGTTCACTCATTAAAATATTCACATTCCCATATGTGGCTTTGTCTTCAGATAAACTAGACACAAACAAAACACTAAGTTTTGGCAAATAAAGGCTTGGGGTTTTATTTTAAAATGCATTTAGAAGTGCATTGTTTCAGGGATGAAATCTGAGGACAAGAACATCTCCTGGTATACACAAAAATGCCAATCTGTATCAGGCAGTGATCTGGACTGGGAGGCTTTGCTCATTTCCTTCTTTACTTTACGATCTCAGACAGAATAATACAAGTACCAAAGACAGAAAGGAAGAGACTTATAAGCATCATTCCTAAATATACTACTGGTAAGATCTACTTTAACTAATACTCTTATTCCCTATTTCTAGTTCCAAAAGTAAAATTGGAACACGGTTAAGTCAAAAACTGTGGCTCTGGAGCTTAACTTCCAATGGAAACAAGCAGACAGCAATACACTACACATTCCCCAGGACTGATGAAAAATATGACAAAGCTTCTGTGTGAAACAGATTCAACAGATCAACAGCAGTTGACATTGCTCTGCTCACAAAATCGGGCAGAATGAGTATTTACAGAGGACAAGCCAATTTTACTAAATAAACCCATGTTTGGAAAACTACTCAAAAAATTTCATTTCAGTGATCTAAACCTCCTTAGAACAAAACATTTCATTTTGTGAAAACACTGATTCATCACAAATCATAGTTGCTGATAACCAGAAATGGTGAAAGGAAAAAATTATTTCTCTATTTCCAAATTGCCTACAAACTACTTTTTCGCAACACAGCCCCTGCCTTACTCCAGAAGATTATCTTACTTTGAGACTTAATCAAATTGTACTTTTACTCCCAATAGCCTCTCCCCCACTCCTCATCCCTGTGTCTGTCGTGGGTTTGACCCTGGCTAAATGCCAGGCACCTACAACGTTTGCTTTCTATGCTCTCTCCTGCTGCAGCTATGCAGAGGAGAGGAAAAACTAACACAAAACACTGGACTTATGAGTTGAGATAAGATCACTGATAAGGGCCGCACGAGATTCAGGGCAAGAGCAGGCGGGAAACTTAAAGTTGCAAAAAAAAAAAGTGATTTATTAATCTAACAGAGTCAGAGGATAAATTGGAGATAAAAATAAGCTCTTAAGACACCATTTCTTCACTCACCCCTCTTTTCCCTCTTAAGGCACCACTTCTCAGCTCACCCCCTCCCTCCTTTCTAACTAACTAACAACTCCCAGGCAGGGGCAGGGTGTGGGGTTTTTCTTAGGTCAGTCCATCGCAATTCTTCTACTGCAGACACTGTTTCTCTATTTGCCCTCTCTCTCTATTCAACCAACAGATCTGGGCTAGGGCAAGGCATGTGGCTTTTCTTAATCAATCAATCCAAGGCCACAATTCTTCTGCTCCAAACACTGTTTCTCTACGCACCCCTCTCCCTATTAAGGCCATTTCTCAGCTCACCCCCTCCCTCCTTCCTTCTAACCAACAGCTCTGGGGTGGGGGCAGGGTGTGGGGGTTTCCTTTGGTCAGGGTCAGTCCATCAGGGGGAAGAATCCTCTACTTAGCCATGGGGGTCCCTCCCACGAGAGACAGTCCTGTGCGAACTTCTTTGGCGTGGGTCCAATCTCACGAGCAGCCCCGCCCGATTGCTGCTGTCCGAGATTCTCTCCAGGCTGCAGAATTCCAAGCCGAGGCCAGGCTGTTTCCATCCCGGGAGCAAGGCCTTTCTCTCTCTTGCAAGGCCTTTGCAACTCTCAGTCTCTGGGACTCCCACTGGATCACAGCTTCCTGCAGGCATCATCTGCTCCGCTGGTGTGGGCACCTCCCCACAGGCTCTGGGGGTTGCTCTGCATCCCCTGGACTCCATGGGCTGCAGGGGGACCACCTGCTCCCCCCATGGTCTTCACCACGGCTGGCAGAGGGTTTTCAGCTCTGGCGCCTAGAGCACCTCCTCCCCCGCCTTTCCACTGACCTTGGTGCCTCCATGTTGTTCTCCCTCACATATTTTTACCTCCTCCTCCTCCTTCCCTGGCTAAAAAGAAGTGCGTGCTCACATTGTTTTGATTTCTTCTTAAATGTGTTTTCACAGAGGCGTAACTAACATCTCTAATTGGCCCAGGTTTTACCAGCAGCATGTCCATCATTTTACAGCCATCAGAGACTGGCGCTGCTGGACATGGTGGAAAATTTCCAGAATCTTTACTCAGGACATGCAGGAGCCATCTTTGTACCCCACCCTGTTCACTGGCAAAAACTGGGCCAGGCAAAACTACCACAGTGTCCTTCAACACCTTAGGTGCCATTCAGTAAGTGCAACCCTTAAAATGGATATGAGTGATGTTCTGTGATTTTTCCATTTCTTATTCTGGCTTTGTAATTTTTCAAAAGAAACTTCTCAAGATGCTCAGTATCTTCAGAAACTGCTAAAAAAGCCTATTCATTCTATTTCTGCCAATATTCTAGATTTCCTGAAAAGTTGCGAGAGAAGGGGGAAGGAAAAAGAGAGGAAAAAGAGGTGCAAGAAACACTTCAATACTACTTCTGCTTCCAGGTGCAGGAAAGTCAGCTTCAATCTAGAAGCAGCAAACTGAAAAAAATTGCAATGACTTTAATAATTTGAAAAGTCAACCCTCTTTTCGAAACTGTAGTTTGAAAGACAAATTTCAACATCAACCCTATTTCACAAATTCAGGATAGCATTAAAAAACTAATGAGAAAATAGGCCATAAGGAATGCTCTGGAATAGCAACTTTAGCATAATCACCAGTCCCTGTTAGCAGTATAAAAACTGCAAACGCCTTAAATATAACAGCACACAATCTTCACTATTTCTTTTAAATGACAATGGTATTCTGTAACAAATCCTGTAATTTTGATGAAAAGCACATACATGGTATTTCTCTAATAAAAAAAAATAAAGTATGTTAAAAAAAATTTCCCTGCTTAGGTTTATGAAATTCAGTAAAATCCACTCTGGATGCTTTTCTAAAAGAAACACTAAGGAGAAGTCATAAATCAGCATTATCTAATTACAGAGAGACACAATTCAATTAAGAAAAACATAGTTTTTACTGCAAGCCTTTTCCATCTCCACGATTCCTGTATCTCAAAAGTTCTCCTTGTTCAATGTCAATGAAAGAAATACTTTCTCCTCAGGCAACGCACAGTGCTGTTTATTGGGGTTATTTAAGTTTGTTTGAGCTTTGGGCTTGGCACCATGCGGTTATAAATTAAAGAATAACCTGCAACCAGTTTTTGTGGTTCTAAGAGATCATAATACAGCTCACATGCTTAACTAATTACCACTAAATAATCCAAATGTTTTTATTTTGTAGAGAATTGATAAAGGAGAGAAATACATGGATACCAGCTGTATATCAGACACAATCAGAAAAGGACTCAGCTGTCAATATCCCAAAGGGCACTACGCAGTCACCTGCAGGATTACCAAAAAGGTCACTGCAACACCTGTATTGTGGGATGTAAGTGGCATGAAAATGAATACCTGTAAAAGATAGGAGGAAAGGTGCAACTTGCAGTCAGAAAAGCATTGCTATTCTGTAATCTCCAAGAACTTCCAAATGGAACAGAAAACCCTAAATCCTAGCTGACAATGAACACAATATAATAAGTGCTTCTTCCAAACAAACTCCAGCCAACAGAAGGTAGTTAAAGATTTATCTTTACTATTCCAATACTGGTAGATTTTTCTTTTATTAATAATTTTCAAAAATATGTAAAGCTGATTCACTGATGCAAAATGTTGACATTTGCATTGTCTCCATTTTTTCCATGAAAGTTTAATATCGGAGTACTTTGAAAAATAAGCACTTTTCTTCTTCATAAGATAAAGAAATGTAGTTTGCATTTACTGTAAGCCACGTCTCCCCGTGGAGCTTTTTCAGTAGAGATTACTTGACAGAGATTGATATAACCACTCTGCTGAAGAACTTCTGCACAAAATTTTAGTTGATCTCTTCCAAGGTTATTTAAATAATCATTGCAGAGGTTATATCATAACCTCAGTTCCAGGCACTTCACTTTAAACACAGGATTTTATTCTAACTCATCAACCAAATTGTTCCTTCCTTTTTAAAATTTTTCTAATTTACCTACCAGTTAAGTAATAATCACTAGAAAACCATAAAACCTGCAGTAAGTGGTTCTGATTATGTGTAAGTCAAAGCAAAACAACAGGAAATAAAAAATTATTTGTCTATAGCATTCTCTCATACCTTATCATTAGAGGTCTAAGCATGACTTTGAACTGAGGACACAACATGGATGTTTAAAAGTTAGAAAAAGCAGAGGGAACAGAGCAGGGCTCTGAAGAGAAGTACGAGTGACTTCTACTCTTCCACCAACTTGTACTCTAATTGTTCCTTGTTAGAAAGAAGACCAGACACTTCAATAATTTGCTTTCAGCCACTTGATTTTTGCAGTGGGTGGCCAAACACAAGGGCAACTTATTTCAAAACACTCTATTTTACCATGTCTTCAACTTAAAAAGGTTAATTTAGTAATCTGAGAAAGTATTTACTAAGCAATATTGTTCCATCAACCAAATTCAACACAACTGGTCAGTCTGCTCGTAAATTAAACCACAAACATTTCAGAGACAGGAATGAAAACAATTTCAAAATAATTATGCAGGAAGATTTAATCAGCATTAGAACGGTGTGTTGCAAATTTTGAGACATGATGTGATGAAAAGCTAAGTATTTAATGAGAAGGTTGGAGTTGAAATTCTTCAGTAACCTTTCTGTGCAACATCCTGGACATTCAGATCAGTATGTAACATATTTACGCTGCAGCTTCTTTATGTATACATCATAGGAAAAGATACATGATGTAACGTCAACATACAATTATGCTTGTACAAGTACATAAGTTTTCACCTTATACAGCAACCCAATCTTAAGACAAGAGAATCAAGGCACTGAGACAGTCCATTATGTAACATCTCTAAAAAACCATACACTTCAACGGCCAGCCTGGTTTGCTGTCATTTAAAAGGTTTCACGTTCCTGTCTGAAAGGTCAATAGAGAAAGCTAACCTTTGTGTGACTACAGACAGAACTTTTGACAATAACTTTTAATCAAAAACATATGTGTGAAAGGAAGTATTTTGTATTACAAAGGCATAGGAAAGGCTAAATATTTAGCTCCAAACATCCTGCAAATATCGTTTTGTTTCTCGAAGCATGGCCAGGATTTTCATTGCTTCCAACTTGTCAGCTTCCATTTCCATGCTTAAAATGTCTACCACGGCATCACTTACATCATCAGCCATGTGCTTCTTATCGCTGAAAAATAAAACACAGAGGAGGAAAATGCTTAACAGTGTATTTTTCCACTTATCAATAGCTTCAGTGGCAGGACAACATAGGAAAGAATCATTTAAAAAATCTCAAACAAAAATATAGCTTTTATACTGTACAGCAAGATTCTCTCAGAGTTTTCACATAGCTGAATATTGACAGTAACTAGGGTTTTTCTCAATCAAACACTACAAAGTTTTCAGCAGGCTGTAACTTATAAGTAAAATACCTTGCAACCCTAGTTGAGCTGTCAGAGAATAACTGGTTTCTTTTATGAAGAATTGAACCCACTGAACGAGTTTTTATTATTATACCACTACCTGGTTTCAATATTTAAAAAAAAAACAACAGCAAAAAATGCTACCAAACCCCTCACTTATTAATAATGCTATTTTTAATACAAATAGCTGACATTTATACCTGCAGGAGAACACATTAACATTGGACCCTACACTCAAAATCTTGAACCTCCAAGTAAGGTAGCATTTGCAAATAAAACTTCCCACTGTAAAATTTATTATGACAGAGCTTTAGCATTCTGCAGCACCCAAGCCTGGAACACAGCAGAAGACTGTAAGCTGAGCAGTTTCTCATCACATGTATTCATTTATCTCATTTTCTAAAGAGAAATCTATTAGCTTGAAACCTCCTATAACTTAATTATAGTGAATATACTGAATACTGAACAAAAAAAAGGAAAATAAATAATAAGCGGCTAAAACAATCAGTGGAGCTGTGTGGTTAAAAGCTGGAAAACAAAGGACATAGGGTTGAAACTCTGGCTTTCCAGGAAGGCTCTTTCAGCATCATATTGGTCCGTCCTTTCAGACAGCTCTAAGTCTTTCTAAAGCCTCAAACTTCTGCTACTCTCTTTCTGAACAGTTCATTTCCACTCTACTCACCCACATACATAGAAGTAACCTCTCTCTTTCAGCAGGACTCTGGCAACTTCCTTGGCACAAAGCCTAAGGATGTCTTGCACATATTTAGGTGGGGCTATTTCTGCAGTTGAAGAGTCTCTTGAGAAACAAACCTTAAGATGTGTTAATGTACCATTTTCAAGAAAACTTCTGAGCTCATCTCTGAAAGGTAATAAAAACCTGTTAGCAATGGCTCAGAGATGAGCATTCCCTCATGAATACAAAATGAATGTTAAATAGTGAACTTGCTTGAACAAATAGTCTCGATCCTGATGCCGACAACCAAAAAATAGCCATGTCTCTCCAAATTCCCAGTCTGTATGTTGTTCTCTGAGCTTTTGCCTAAAGAAACAAAAAAAATTCCAACCCTGTTGTATCAAGTACAGAATCTAAAGCATTTATAACCTACTTTTCATTTACAGTAGTATTTAAAAAAACCTCGGGATTGGCAGAAATGTGAAACAAGTTAAATCAAAGTCAAACCCTGCTTATTTGATTTTCTTGACTACTCACTTTTGGACTAGCTCAAAATCAATCAACTTCAATTTTTTTTTTTTTTGGACAGTTTCATATTGGAATAGTCAAGACTGACACATCCAAACATCTCACAAAATAATCCTGACTGCTGAATAAGGAGATCACTACCTTTTATTCTTGATTGGAAATCCAGTAAAACCACCTAGAAGTTTTAGAAGGCTTTCCATTTAGCTGTAGATACCAGCTAGATTTTATGAGTAACAATTTATCAACTACCACATCATCAGAAAAATAATTTCATTTTCTTCACATAATGTGGATACTATTACTTTAAAGGAGTTTTAACTGCAATTTTCTAGTTACATTCTGAGAGAGATTTCATTTATACTTTAAAATAAAATGCAAAATACCTCTGAGAGATGAAGGTATATGTGGGAATTAAAATTAAAGAGCAAGGATGGTACATAATGATTTGGTTAAAGCAGAAGCAGAAGTATGGAGTTAGAAATAACATGTCAAATCTTTTCTCTCAAATAAAATGTTTTAAAAATAATTGTCACACGATCCAAGAAACTCCATTATCTTGCTGGAACTAATGAGTCACATTAGAATATGTGTTGGTTACTTTTAAACTTAGAACCATTCCCACCCAAATACTTCACACCTCCTGTTCTTCCTTGCCTCAGAAAGATCAAGTTTTTACATATTCGTGGTGATGTGCTGTCACTTTTTGAACAAACATCTCTCTGCCCTGCAAAATTACACAGCTGGAGCTGGAGAGGGAAAATAAGAGATCCACCTTCCCTCACAAACAAACTCCCAAACACCAAGACTACTGCTGAGTTGAAGGTTCTGGTGCCAAGCTCCTCATCTTAAAACATCAAAATGTAAATTACACAGAAACAACAGAATATGGGAAAAAACTTGACATTCATCGTGCCTTTTAATATAAATGCCACTTCTCAAGGAAATGTATTTTGAATAACAAACTTAAGCCAATCAACCCTTTATAAAAACTACCATCCTCTTACAGGACTTCCACCAGCAACACACAGATAAAGGATTTAATTTCTTATTATGATTTCTGCAATTCACCCAATTTCTCATTTATGTAGGATGAATAGCAAATACAGTCAGACGAAAATGTAAGTTTTACTCCTTTGAAAAACAAATAAATACACAAGCAATGCTTGTTTAAAATTAGAAAGACTGCTTATAATCAGCATACCACCATTACAAAAAGGAAAAATAGTTAACTGCATTTATACTCACACCCTCAGTCTGTATTTCTCCTCAACACAAAAAGGCTGCTCTCCAGGTAAGAACTTGGTACATACCTATGTTGTAGGAAACCAATAAATGGTGAAACTCCTGTTCCTGGACCAACCATAATGAATGGGACAGATGGGTCTGCAGGTAAGTGGAAAGCATTGTTTGGACGAGGAAAAATAGATATCTAAAATTAAATTAGATAAAATATAAATGAAGAGTATTCTCAAGCAGTGAAAACACCATGACATTTTTAGAACCTTCAGGATATTTACACAGCATATGTATCCACACACCCTTCCAAATCCTGAACTTCAGAGTTCATCTTTAATGCCACACAGACATTTAGAATAAAATCTCACAGAAGTTTCTGGGAATAAAAAAACCAAAACAAAAACCACACCATATTTACAAACCTATTAATCCATCAGGAGGAAAACTGGGATAAACCACACAGACATGAGTTTCTGAACAGGAATATTGACTGCAGCACAAATTTGGGGAATACTGTTACAGAATGCACTGAAAGTTTGGTATTGGCATTCAAAGGGAAGTAAAGCTAATTTATTGCTATCAAAGGCAACTCAACCTTTTTTTTTGACATCTAAAAGTAGTCCAGTGGAGTTCAGGATTTGTTTATAGTGAATTGAATCCTACTGCTACAGAGCTTACTTTCTTAATTTTCATAGAAGTTTTACGTGATTTCCAAAAGTGCATATGGCTGAGAGGAGGCACACAACAGCTCAGATATCTTGGAAAATGTTTTATATAATCCCACTGACAAACAGTAATTCTAATTTTCATATCTGTGACAGAAAGGAAGTCATATTTTGATTAAGACCTATCCTCTGAGACATGGTCAACATCATCTATAGTAAACAAGAGATGACTATTTTAATTCTAAAAGATTATTCAAGACTCAACAGCAGCCAAAGCAGAGCTTCATCCATTAACATCATAAGCAAACATCCAATTTATTTTGCACATTAATTATGAAAGGATTTGGATTTACTTTAAAGTTTAAGGAAAGAGTAAGGCACTAGACCACGTCACTTAAACTTTGCTGTGTAAATCTGAATGCTTTAGCACTACTCCTTTTTTTACACTCTAATTCACTACAGATACAACAATGTTAGAGGGCATTATTCTCCTGTTTTCATAAAGCTGAAAAAATAGTATAATTTTTGCTGGTGAGGAACAATATTTACATATATACTTCAAACCACACTTGAGTTAGGAGGCTATTTACCCTATTAATGATTCCAAACTGGTCATTCTTTCAAAACAGACTGCAAACGGTAAACACATTTATACCACACAGTGTATTCAATTAATCTAATATATTTTTGCATAAGATCACACTCATCTATTTTGTATTGCTATTCCATATATTTCTGCAATCTATGTGCATTGCTGCACATTTATCTATGCTGTATTCTAGCTTGTGCAGCAGATGGAAATAGTTCTAAACTTCATCCAGACTCATTTTGTAATAATCTTTTTTTTTTCTTTCTTTTTAGCCACCTCTTTTTCTTGTTTGATCTTTAATAAACTTCAAGTCAATTATAATTTAAATAAAGAGCAGATGTGAACACTGGAATAAGATATATGATGCACATACTAATCTTTGCATTAGTTTTAAAAAATGAAGATAACTTATATGGTGTTTTCTCCATTTTGTCAGATTGACACCTTGAATTATTGGCACAGTTTTCTTTCAACTGAATTCTATGCTTGTTTCCATTTTTCATAATCAAATCTAGATTAGGCTGTCAGTAGTTCTTTTTGAGAGAAGGTATGTATATCACATGTATCAATTATATAGTAGAATCCCAATATTTTAACAATTAGCTTACACCTACCAACTTTGAGATTGATTAATTATACAGAAACTCTGCCACAAAAGGAAAAGTGGTGGAAAAAAAGAAAAAAATACCTTCTCCCAGTAACACCCACTGTGCCAAACAATCATTAACATACATCAGAAAAAAATACAGATGACTATCCCCTGTGTCACATTCAGTGACTTGGACTTTGCAAACTCTGGAAGACGTGACAAGAAGTGTGAGTTTTACAGTTTCTCCCCTGTTATCTGCCACCCTTTCCTGGAAATGACCAAGTGCCTCTCTCTTGAAATGCAAACAGTCATAGCCATTTAATTGCACAGTGGTAGCTTAGTCCATGGAAACATCCTCCAATATATACCTAGGACTACAGAGGGGTGGAAAACAACTGTGGCCTTTCAGCAATGGGAAGTTTCACAATTTAGGTACACATAGATAATTAAAATTTAAGTTCAGTGGTTAGCAATGAAGTTCTGGACATGTTATACAGAAGTAGGGTAGAACTGCAAAATTAAGGTGTATACTGCAAAACTCTTGCACTACATCACAGCAGTGAACAAAGAAACCCTCAGCTGCTTCAAACATGAATAAATTTACCAGTCAATGACTTTAGATGTAATATTCATACCTTTTCAGTTAAAGAGCTTTCTCCCTTTTTATCCAGAGTGTTTTCATTGGGGTGCAGTAGAGGTGCAACTAACTCAGCAAGCCACCCTGTACATACTCCTTTCCGTGAGACTGGTCTAGAGGGACCGGCAGGGAACTCCACAACATTAAATACAAAGCGCAGCCTTCCTGGCTGATAGAAGTTTGAACTGCAAAGACAAAAATATTAAAAAACCAACCCAAAACCTGAGAGACAGCCGTACAATCCTGCAGCGAGTCCATCTGCAGCCCAAACCATTTCAATTGAATCAAAATTCTCAGTGTTCAGCTAACTGCAGAATGTTTATATTTAATTAGAAATTGTCTCAAGGCTGGACTCAGGGGCCAGTGTCTACAGAAGAGAGTCCAAATTCCTGCCAGATTCGTGTGTATGTGAGCTTGTTCATAAGAGCTTTACCAAAGCCTTGCCACACAAATGTTGTGTGAAATAGTCAAACCATGCTTTTTGCAATAGGGTCATCACTACATTTTATCCTTCACTCCTCTCTTTCTTCTTCAGATTATAATGTACACAAACACATATGAGAAAAAAAAAACTATACCTAAATAACTAAGAAGATACTATTTGAACATTTAATTACCTTGACACTGAATAGGATCTGGCTTGTAATTTAGGAAGATGTTCTGAAGAAGAGAAAAAAAAGTATTATTATTACTGATTTATCCCAATAAAAATATCATATAATGAGTGTTTACACTACAACAGATTACAAGTTACTTTAATTTAACTATAATTTTATTCTAGTAACATTCAGTGTTTGTGGTTCAGAAACAAGCACTTAAGACTTGAACTTTATTTTGAATAGGTTTTAGACTTTGTGGAACATCAATTAGAGATCCTATACAATGAGACCATAACAGTTAATTTATGGGGCTCTTGGTCAAATAAAAATGATTGTAAGGTGCACAGAAGAGATGTCAGTAGTTAGCAGATGAGGTGAAGCTTGAAATTTAATTTTCCCCGCCTTTCCTCTACGAGCTCAAAAGCTCTCACAATTGAGATTGCTTGATTGAAAGTTTCCTATATATAATGTCCTAGAAGCAGATGTGCCAGTTCAGTTTCAAAGCACTATGATTACCTATGCGAAATTTTGAAATCTCAGCTAAAAAAACAGCAGACACAGCCCAGGAGTTACTGGGCATTTTTTCAACAAGACACCCACTATAGAAATATATATATATCACACACACACATTTATACCTACATATGTATGTACATAAACAGAACTACCCTTTTTGCCAGTACACAGACACCCTGACATATTTTAAAGGTGCTCTGCCACATGAGATAGTTGCTTGGCAGAGTTAAGAAAATCTAGTGTAGTGAAATCTCTTAAAGAAGACACTAAAATCATTCAGCAATTTTGGTAAGTGTGGACAAGATGGCTGCAAGAACACAGAAAGCAATTTCTTAGACTCATACTATGAAACATATTGAGAAACTCTGGATTTTAATTCAAAAAATAACTGCCAGTAATTTCAGATGTATTTTGACATGGTTACAGCTGTAGTCTCATCCCTTCAGTATTTTACATCAGGGACCCAGTGAGTGCGTTACACATTACATAAATACAAATATACTGGGAAAACCATTCTGTTTTAACAGTTAAAAGTGCAAGAAAAGACCATGTAGGCAGAGAAATGAGGACTTGTACGAACAGATATTTTTTAATTGTAAGCAATTGGTGAACTGATTCATAAAGACCTTAAACATGCAAGCACCTTATGCTTACTTTTTATGCACAGGAGTAATCCAGAGTCAATAAAAGCATTGGTGTGAACCTGAGTGTTTGCAGTATGAAGGCCAAAGACTACAAACTGTGGAACAGAGCTTTGTTCCCCAACAACAGTTTCAGCTTGATCACTATAGAAACTGTAATATTCCTAAAGCAGTTAACAGTTAGTCCCCTTTCTTGGGAAATTGAACATTTAGTCTGATGCTTTTTCAGAAACCAAATCTAATTAAATCTAAATCAGTCTTTTACCAATTAACAGGCTAAGTGAAGGCTTGCAGCTTGGAAAAGCATGAAGTAAATCCAGGAGGCAAACATTAGAATCTCTAACAAAGTGTGTGTAATCAGAGGTTCCTTGTCTGCTGCAAAGCTCTTGAAGCCTCCGTTTTTCTCCCACATCACTCGTACATTCTACAAGAGCTCGCAAAAATGCCTGTACGGAAGAAAGGAGAGAGTGAAGAGTAAAAAAACTGTCCATTTTGGAAAATGCTCACAAAACTGGGAAACATTTGGGTTGCCTGGGGACAGGAATTAGGTTAACAGATAATACACTTTATTTCCCAATTTTTTTTTTGATTGCTCTTCTAATGTCTGGAACAAGCTAGAAGGTCAGAAAATCCAACTTAGCCTGAGTGGGGAAGAGACAAATAAACAGGCACAAGCCATTCCCCCAAAATTCCAGATTTTTGAAAGGTGTTTTTATTGCCCCAATTTACAATTTAGTTAAGCAGCTCCATAACACAACTTAATTCAAGACAAAACAGCATTTGCTAAGTTACAGAAGCCAGGAAATTAATAATAAAAATCTTAGAATAGGTATTACTATAAATAAAGTATGGTGTTTAATGAGTCATGTAAATGTTGTTGTATTTTATACTTTATGCCTACATAATGGCACTGTAAACTTTTCTTTAAGGAAAATTAAACTGATCATTGTAAGATAAAGTAAAAATCAGATGTAAACAGTTACAAGTTTTCTTCCACAAAGAAAAGTGACAATAGACAGAGTGCATTAAAAAAAAAGTGATACAAAGCACCAAGTGCAATTAGATGACACATTCTACACAAAGGAATACTTGGAAAGTAATGTGAGTGTACTCAGCCACTGAGCTTCCAGACAATAGTTTTGGGTATGAAGTTACATAAAGCACATTTCAGGCTGAACAGATAATACAGCAGACAGGTTATAAAAACTGGCTTCAGTGATATTCCCCAGTCAGTACTCTCTGCCTACTCTTATTTTTGAGACAAATTTTCAAAACCATTAAAGGTGGTTTTGAAAAGGTTGAAACAACAGAAAGACTCTCTTCTGTTGCAAAATGCACTAAATTGAGTAAAAAGGTCCTTCCAAAAACTGATTTCCCTCAGAGACTCAACCACACAATCGTTTAGCTTCATCCTTCATACAAAGTTATCTTTAAAATGTGTTTTGACAATACCAGAAGTACAGGTGCATTTTCAGTTGCAAGCTTTGAGTTTTTTGCATGCCCAGAATGAAAGGAAAATAATATTTACATATTGTGAGAACAAATACTGTACAAGCAGAAATCTTTATTTGAATTCTGCTAGGTTATTGAAATGCTAAAGAAAAGCTTTAAAAATTCACAGAATCACAGAATATTCTGAGTTGGAAGGGGCCCACAAGGATTACTGACTCCAACTCTTAAGTGAATGGCCCACACAGGGTTATCTGCATCATGCTCTGGCGAACTGAGCCAATGTAAAGGACACTGTGGTGTATTTGCGTACAGAAATGTCTGTCTTTTTAGTGACAGAATTCGACAGATGTGTCTCCCTCTGATTAGAAAGAATGTTTTCTTTGAAATGGCTATGAGCCCAGGTTCAGTCAGCCTTCCCAGCTATCTGGCACCAAGTTCTCTAATACTTCTCTACTTACTTCCAGAATAGTCATGAATCAAGATACCTCAGGACAGCCATGCCTGCCAGATAAAGTACCAGAAGTGACATTTCTCAGAGTAAAGTACAAACAGTAGCACACAAACTGACAATCCTTATTCACCAAGAAATACACTAACTACACACAAAGCAAGGACATGTATGTATTTTATATATATATAAAAGCCCATATAGCATAGAATTACTAATTTCTCTTTAAAAGAAAAAACACATAAACACCTTTTTGGGAATTGCTCTTATTTCCAGACACCAGGTTAGAATGAATTTGAGAGTGCTTCTTTCAGGGACGTGTTGTGGACGAGATGCTCCTAGTTCAGTGGAAGGAAAAAAAAATCAAAGCAAAAGGTGCATATATTAATATACAAAAGTAGCATCACACATCTCATACTTAATGGAAAACTTGTGTAGCCCTCAAACACGCAGGGAATCTCACCCTGAGAACTGATTTACCTATAAACCAGAACAACCAAGAGCCCTACACCATCCTGTGGAAATAAAGGCACAACTCAGCAGCACCATTAAGACACCAACTGCAATGCAATAATGCAGTAATTCACACAGGTCCAGCTGGCAGTACACAGGCATAACTTGAACCTGCAGCTACCCCTTCTGAAGCATGGCATCATAAGACTCAGCAGAACAGATCTTTAGGCCGACAAGCCCCTTAAAAGGCACCTTGCAACAGCACTAAGGCTTGTCCTTGAGGAGTGCAGCCCTCTTAGGATGTAAAACAGATTGACATGCAGTGTTGTGCAAGGAGATTTTACTTTCAAGTGGGGGATTGTAAGGTTATGTGATTAAAGCCTTATCTCCATAAACATGAAGGAGCACAGAGTAAGATGAGATGGATGAACGCCAATGCCAGGCTGCAGTTCCCACTCAAGAGCTCATCTACTCATCTACAGCAAAGCCAGCAGCAGCATTCTTATGCATCCTCTTTTTTAACACTGCTGTGACTTCCAACATGCCTCCACGAAAAGACAGCTGTGCTCCCATACTAAAGGTAAAAACGTTCAAAAGTGTGCACACAAACTACTACCAACACAGAAAGGAGCACTGGTCCATGACCAGTGCATCACACCATACCTTTCTTTTTAGTGTCCTGCTTAATCTTTACACAAACAAAGTTGTCTCCTTTTTCAGAAAGTCCCAAGATTTGTAGAAGGTTTTCCACCTCACTGGCATTGTTGGGACATATTACACAGAAGACATCTCCAGGCTGGTACTCAAAGACCGTGTCCTGTTTTAAAACATGAGACATTTCTATTAATTCATATCACAAACCACAACTAACAGCATTCCCCTTCCTGACAACTGTCTTCCTACTATTGTGCTTACATTAAGTAATATTTTCTTTTATTCTGTTCTAATACGTTGCTATTTGGAGCACATCAGAAATGAAACAGTCATGTTTTCTTTCCAGGCTTAACCTTACTAATTAGAAAAAATCTTTCCTTATCTGGTTTAAATATTTGGACACTCTTTAATGAGAACTGCTGAGCAGCCCAAACAGACAGAAAATAAATACGTATTAAGAGGTTGTGTTATATAATCAGCCCAGATCATTAATTACTGATGTACTACATTTTCTGATTTGAAAAGAGCAGAGAAATGAAGTCCACATAATTAATGCAATTTTTTACAGATATATCAACACTAAAAGAAAATTTGCTGGTTAAACTATTTGATGAACTGTGACATAAATGACTATTATTGCTTTTATTTTCTAGAAGGAAAAAAGAAAAACAGCCAGACAAGAGCACAGTGAAAATTCAAATCTTAAAGCCTAGATTCCATTCAGCTGCCTGAGATTCTTGTGTGCACCTGCTGAAATGCTACTCAAGCTTCTGCCTGTTAAAGGAACATACAGAATGACACTTGCATCATTATGTTTCCCTTATTCATTGGGTGATAAGATACATAGATACATACACAGACTGATAAGCATGTTAGGTGAAAAAGACAAGAAAATGCTTAGACTTTCAGAGGGTGCTGATGACAGAATGCATTTATACATACAAAAAACCATGCAAAAAACCATGTTGCTCAGAGAATCAGTTGATCAAAACTGAATAGAATCTATTTATTATTGAGATTTAAATATGTCTCATGTATATTGAGACAGACTAGGCTAAGAGAGTCCAACAGAAGCTACTGCCAAAAATCACAATATTCCAAAAGCAATATTCTATCAATTTGGGAAACCATTCAAAAGCAACATACTTTCCTTTTAAAGATTTCTTATAAACAAGTACTGAGCTGTCTCTGCCTGCCTTTCATTTTCAAACCAGTACACAAAATATGATCTTCACTGAAGAAACTAAACCAGTTTTTTAACTGAGAGTAACTGAGGTTGACAGTTTGAGTAGCATGTTAACAAGCCAGAGCAAATGAATGTCAGAGGCAGAAACAGTGCTCAAGAGCTAACAATTTCTATAACTTGATAATATCAGTCAAATTACTACTTGTGTAGATTACCCACCCTAAGGAACAATCACAATTTACTATACAGTTTCTGAATATTCTTCATGTAGTATACTTACAAACTGAAAGACCATTAATTTTCAATATTCCCTGCCTTTCTCCACTGCAAATTCCCTTCATAAAGGTATTTCAGTCAATACAGTATCTTTGGAACTACAAGAAATTAACTTAGCACTTTGTTCCTATTTTGACTTCCACAGAGTCCTATTTTTCAGTGAATAAATCAAACCTCATATTTACAAAATAGATCAGCACAAGCTGACATCCTGTTGTACAGAGAACTATTTTTTCTTTTAAAAGAGTCAAATAAATAATTTTCCCCCTCAGTGATTATATATAACACACATGCTTTTCACCCTTTATTTTAACCCACTGAAGAAAAAGCCATCACCAACTTACCGCAATATCAAGCTCTAAGAGCAATGCAGTTTTTATTGCATCTCCTCTAGTGAGCTGAACTGCTTTTGTAACTGGCACTTCAAAGGTTGTTCCCTCCGAGATAAGTGAAGACAGATGTGGATTCTGAAAAAGACAACACAAAAACTTACAATAAAAATGCAAATTGGCTTTATGACATCTTACTGTGACATATAGGAATTAGTGTTGGTACAGGTTTTTTTTTAAACAATCTTGGAAAACAACTCAAAACAATAAGGAAAAAGATGTATCTTCTACATACATAGAGTGTTTTGCTCTTTTTAAAAAATCACATTTAAGCAGTAACAGGCATATATTCAATTAGAAAAAGTCAGTAGGCTTTAACAGTCTAATGGGCCTAAATTATTATCACATGCAGCGAGCTGTTTCATTTTTCAAGAACTGCCTTGAAAATGGCCAATTAGAGAAGGGCATTTATGTCAAACCCCAGAAAACTCCTGCCTAATTAAAGGATTACTAGGTGTATAGAATGGACATAAGAAGTAAGAACAGAAGCTACAAAATTGCATGTTTACAGCTTAAGACTTTGGGGTCAATATATGGGTACTATTACAGGCAACTTGTAAGAGGAGTTTTATATTAGAGCTAATCAGCAAACCCCACACTACAAAACAGCATCATGTTATAACACAACATTTCTACATAGGTCAAAATGTGCCCCAAGTATGACAAACGGGCATCAAGAATAATTCCAGATCACATATGTCAAAGGCTGTTACTTGAAGATCAGACTACAGCCCTCATTTCTCCATCACAGAAGTCAGCAAGTTTCATTAGTGATCAATGCAGACAAAAATAAAAAGAGGCAGGAGAGATACCAAATGTCTGTAACAATACACTGTCAGATGTAAAGGAATCTTCCTACCAATGAGAGAATAATCATTTATCTGAAGATTTCCTATTTAAAAAAGGAGACAAGAGAATCACTTGAGACCAACAGCTGGAAGTTTCTTTGTTATCTCAAAATTTTGACATGGTGATTTATGGCTTGGGCCATATCAAGCCATTGTGCATCAGCTAGACTGTGGTAATTTTCTACATTTGTATTCCCTCCAAGTCAAATTCAAGGCATAATGAAATCAATATTTAAAGTAAATTGTATTATCTTACACTTCCCACAAATGCTTAAGACATTGCTGCTCTGCTATTAGTATGCAGCAGCTTGTTAACTCAACCCTGAGACTCAGCAGCCCAAGACAAGATCATTTAAGTAACTGGAGAGATCATGTACCAGGCCTTCTTTAAATGGCAGGGAGTCTCTGTTTGGAGATATCCAAACCTCAGCTTGAGGCATTTCAAACCACTCCAACTTCAGCTATGCTTGGCAAAAAATATCCATAGCTGTGGCTGCAATGTGAGATACCAAAAAAAAAGGACACGAATTGTGTGATACCTGCAAAACCAAACATGACCCTACATAGAACCTACTTGTTGACAAGGTCTACCCAACTGTGTCAAAAATAGTGTCAAAGGAAAAAACCACAAAGATGCATTTGATTCTTTCCAGAGCTCAAGACAACCACCCTGTTTTATACCTGAAATATAGATTATAATCTTTAATCTGTCATTGAGTTCCAGATTAGCAGGTTCAGTTTTATCCATTTGCTGTTCAAAAGCAAAATTAATGTTTTTGAGTACATACAGAAAAGTTAAGGCATCAGTATTAAAACCTGATTAATTATTTCAGAGATAAGTCTGAATATATGATGACTTTAAGAAAATGGGGTCTTTTAAGGACAGTAGCAGCACATTCAACCCAACTATTAGCCTTTAATAGAAGAGTACCTCTAAATCATAAATCTCCCAAGAATTTAATTTGGATTATTAAATTCAACAACCCAAGCAAAACCAATCACAATATAAGGTTTAAAAGAAAAGCAAAATTATCCAGTGTTTAAATCCACACACTCTTACATAACTACATTAGCTAGACTACATGATTCTCTCGGCATTTCCATTAACAGTCTCAACAAAGAGAGCATCAGAGTTCAGAGGATACTAAAGAGCTTTCATGATCATGAGCAGCCACACCAGAGGACTGGGCCCAGAAACCCCATCTCAGCTCACTACTGGTTCTTCAATCCCTGCCTGAGCTATGTTACAGCAGTAGGGGTTGGCAGCTCGACTACAACCACGCCCATGACTGGACACAGATCCTACTGATCCAAGCCTGGACCAATTTCCGGTCTTCGGCCCAGAGCTGCCTTATTCCCACAAACCTGCCTGATGATCTGCACTCTTGGCTGATGCTGGCTGCCACCTCCCGGTTTGCATTGCTTGGGTAGGGGGGAACAATGCTGGCTGTGTTACCACACTCAGCTCCTGGCTCCCTGGCATTTAAAGAGCAGCCAGACTTCACTGCTTCCTTGCATGGATAACTGAAACATCTGCCCTTTGCAGGCAACCAGAAAAGTTTGAGTCACTCTTGCCAACTGGAGATGATTCCCAGCTCATGCTAATTCTTCTCTTACTACAGCAGGTTTTTGTTCAGTATGGCTTCACATGAAAAGCATACTGGCTTTTGATCGACAGTTTATCTTCCATTTCCCATAGTAAAATAATGATCGTGCTTTCACAATGACAAGTTTGTCTGTTATTAAGTATGCAGCAAGATTTTGAGCAATTTTACAGCCTCTTAGTGCATTCTGAAAGTACTAAAAATTTGAACAGAATCTGTACTATGCTCCTCACTACAGAAAGATGTTTTCACTGTTATAACATAAGCCACAGAGGATTTAAATTCTTGCCTTCCTGACAGTGCAATACCAAATTACTATGTAGCTGAATTATATCTTAAGGTAAGTGTCCATAAGCCATATGGTGGCAGCTACATTTTCACAATATAAATGGACCTTTTAGTTAAAATTCAAAAACCTCCTGCATTTGGGGACATATCTCCTTTATGTAAGTATCCACTTGCTCTTTTGAGCCATATGTAGGAGTATACACTCATGCTCCTATGAGAGCTAGAGGCTTCCATCACTCAAAGGGAAATCCTTACCTCACCCTGGGCGTCCTGAAGCTGCACCTCTATATATTCCAGTGGCAGGGCAGGAATATTAAGAGCAGACTTAGAGAGAGGAGGGACAGAATGAACAAGTGAAGGCTCGGTGCCACTAGCTGGAGTCACAAGATTGATGTCATCCAGTTTCTGTGACAGAACATCAGAACCCCTTGCTCCCTCATCTTTTAGCTTCAAGTTCTGTACATCAGAGCTTAAGTTTAGCTCATGCACAGTGTGTGGAGCTGGAGGGAGAGAGCTGGAAACAGTATTGACAGCATTGTTCATGACTTCTTTCTCTTCCCGCATTTGCAACGCTTCCTTGAGGGCAAGCCAAAGTCCATCAATCCAAGGATCAACCACTAATTCCAAACTGGGAATAGAACAGAAAAAAAAGAAGAAATGCACAGATGAATTATTGTGACTTCCTGGGCTGTTAATTTACAAATAATGAAAGACCAGAAAAGCTAAAACACTATTCACTTTCCATTTTTAATATATATCTGCAGCTGTTACCAAGATTACTTCTTTGTAAAAAAAAATTTAGTTGTTATCACTATGTAAATTTACGGAGTCTAAAATGTGTAACAGCCTTGCTCTTCTTCCAGTTTCTCATTTTTATTTTCATATGCTGAACTTTATGACAGAAAGTTGAAGAAATGGCAGCGGAATATGCAACTTTTCATTGTGCAACAGCAATATCAATAGCTTACACTAATGGCCCATTTTTATTATTTTAGAACACAAGAGATAAGTTTTATGGTTATGACAATGTTTATGTTCAACGGCCTTGCATCATCATGCACAGAATCAATATAAGCTGCAGCTTAAAATAACTAAGCCAAGACTGCAGCCTACTGGCCAGAAAGAGCAGCAGAATAGGGAGTTGTTTTCTTACATAATTTCTCTACAGCAAACAGAAAAATCTTCTTACATAATTCCTCTAAAGTGATCCTCTGCCCACCCTCAAAAAAGAATAAAAGAGAAAAAAAAAATATAAAAACAGACTGCATTTTCAAACCCCTCCATTTACTCTGACTTAGTTAATTTCTAAAACAGTCAAATACTATTTTCCCAGGCATTACAGATGTTTCTTCACACTTTAAAAATGGAGTTTTATTTAATGGCAATTGAGATTGAATAGGCATACTATGGTCAGGCAGAACTCATTCCAATGAGGTGCTAAGTATCCAGGTTCAACAGACTTCAAATGTTTCAAAACACTTAGACAAATGCCTACGCAAATATTGCATCTTGAAGAAACAGAACCAAAAGCCACTCAGATCTTACCCTACACAGTCATCTGCTAATCCTGTGTCATAGAAGTGCTGGGCACCAAGCTCTTGAAGTCGTCGGTCTACTGTCCTTCCACCATTACAAAAGAACATGTACTCTGAATCTCCCAAACCTAGCAAATTCAAGGAAAGAGGAACAATGTCAATCAGGCAGCCACCCACGCTGCACAGACAAAGACAGTACATACTTTTCTTGCAGGCAAACAGAAGTATCCGACACGGTGGAGCAAGTCCACAGGAGGGCACCAAGATGATTAGGGGGATGGAGCACCTCTCCTAGGAGGAAAGGCTGAGAGGATTGGGCTTGTTGAGCCCCGGAAAGAGAAGGCTTTGGAGTGGCCTTACTGTGGCCTTCCAGTACCTGAAGGGAGCCTATTAAACAGGCACAAGGGATTTTTACAAGGGCATGCGGTGACAGGACAAGGAAGAATGGCTTCAAACTGAAAGAGAGTAGGTTTAGATTGGATGTTAGCAAGAAGTTCTTTACTGTGAAGTTGGTGAGACACTGGGACAGGCTGCCCAAAGATGTTGTGGATGTCCCAGCCCTGGAAGTGTTCAAGGTCAGGTTAGATGGGGCTTTGAGCAACTTGGTCCGGTGAAAGGTGTCCCTGCCCCATGGCAGGGAGGTTGGAACTGGGTGATTTTAAAGGTCCTTTTCAACAAAGGCCTTTTATGATTCTATTATAAATATAACTATATATCTATATCTATATATACACTTGCATATGTAAGTGCATTATTCAGATGCTGCATGGAAAAATACACATATGTGTATGAATTTCAAACAAAATTGTGTTTGTCCCAAAATAGAGCTGAACAAGTGGCTCCTCCTTCCCAAATATAAGACAGAGAAATACTCTGAAAACGCTTTGATTTCAATATTTCACATTTCAGAAGAACACTGCTGTAGTTTGAGGCTTTTAAAAAATACAAAATTCCTCTAAAAGGAAAAATGTAAGTAACTTAAATAATTAAGAAGAGTAAAACTGATAAACTATGTGTGAATTACCAAAAGAAGTGATCTCACTTTCAGGATGAAGTTTATAATAATGACAACAACATAAGGGAGGGAGTATTAAAAGAAATTAAAAAATATTGGAGACTTAAAAAAAAAGAAAGATCAAATATAGCAGTGATTTGAAACACAAAGAAAGTAAGAAAATCTGCATAAGGGAATCTGGTCCAGCAGCTTCCTCCTCAGGAATCAAAGATTTCTTTGTAGATCTTGTTTCACCTGCACTGGGCTTTCTGCCCCTCAATTGTTGTGAAGATGTTTTAGATTAAGATGTTCTCTGTTATCAGTTGAACAGTCAGTGGACTCAGGAGGTAGGGTCCATGGAAATCCAAGATTTTAAGAGGTCAGCTAAATCACTGACCCATTGCAAAGGCAAAGGTGATCAATCATCCTTTAGAGATGCTTGTCTAACAATCCTGAAGACCACTGGTTTTAAGCCATCTTCACAAATTCTCTAAGTAATCCACACTACTGGCTCACTACTGCTATTGGAACTTTACCCATGAGTTTTATCACTTTTACTCTTCTGATTCTTTCCTCCATCCCACCGAGGAGGGCTTGGGGGTGTGAGAGAGCAGCTGGGTGTGGCTTGGCTGCTGGCTGGGGGTAAACGATGATGCCACCTAATAATGGACCATTCCTCTCTCTTTGTAACAGACTTTTTTTCCTTTTAAGAGGACATCCGCTTTCCCTCAAGTACAGTACTTGGAGCAAACATTTCATTGGACCAGTTGGATACCATGGATGCATTTTAAGACTGATAGCTTGTTAAACTTGAATCACATTGTAATTTAGACACTACAATAACTTCTGCTACAATAAAATTCAGTATTAATACAATACTCATCTTTACATATACACATCAGAGTGCAGCCAGCTATGAAAAACCTGGCCATTTTACAAACTGTAATGTGTAACTAGGCAATAGCATAACAGCTTCTCAAAATGCTGCATGATTAGGATGCATATAATTCAGACTCCCACATTATGTATCTAGTAGAAATTTTCTTCTAATGGGTCTCTTCCTTATTAGAAACTTGAGAAGTTTCCTCACTCCGATCTATCAACATAAACATGTCAGGTAAAAATAACCTAGGTTTAAAAAGACATTTCAGGAGTTTGTTTATAAATGCAATTTAAAAACTCAACAAACTAACCTTACCATCAGCTCAAGATATATCATACATTTTGCCAAATCTGTATTTTGCTTATCCATCTTTAAGCTGAAGGTACACGTACACTCCTTCTCTTGATGAGTACACCATTCAAAACTAAAATATTACTGCAAATTTAAAGGGATGGGATGATTTAAGATCTTTACTTTTAAGAACATTTTATACTGTCTTTCCCTCTGTAGAATAAAATGCCCGATGACTCACACAGTCAAGTAAACAAATCTAGTTTTCTAATCTCTGCAGACATTTGAAATGAAATTTAAACTTCAAAGTTACAGATGGCTTATATCATATGGTTTTTATGCAAAGAAAATTAAACTATAGAAAATTACATTGGTAGCTTACATTCAGATAATTTCTGTGACATTTCTTCTTTATTGGTCACGGAGGACATTATACAAAAATGGTGTTTCTAAAAACAAATGTTTTATAAGCACTTAAAAAAGTCCAAACCACCTATTCAGAAGCAAAAAATATAAAAATTATTCACTGACAGACAAGTTCTGCAATAATATAGAAAATAGTAAGTCACCTAGCAATCCATACTGGAGATGTGCGAAATGGTCAGGAGGCAAGGTCTTGTCTTGAATTTTCTTCACAAACTTGCGGGCAGTGTCTGGTGGGTCTCCCGTCCCAGTAGTGGATATAACAATAACTACAGGATCCTTTTCTGTTTCCAGGTTGTACTGCAAACAATAGAACAGGTTAAGTTACAAGGTGCCATTTGATACATATTTGTGGCCATAGATACTCTATCTCCCACCTTTCCTCTTCCCAAAGGTACATAGAAAAACATTTAATCTCACCTATATTAAGCCACAGAAAGTCTTTCAAGTAAATACAAGTCATTTTGGGGATGCAAGTTATGATCTTATTTGGAGTTTTCGAGACCAGATTGGATCAAGCCCTGAGGAACCTGCTCTGATCTCAACTGACCTTGCTGCAAGATGACCTTATGAAGCCCCTTCCAACCTGAAATATTCTATGATACCATTTATAAATGTCCAACGGAAGCATTTTGAGCAGACTAGTACACAAATGAAGAATACTTCACAACTGCACTCAGACAGCTTAAATACACAGTTCCTACAGTGTTTTATTTGCCAAATGAAAAAAGTATTTTTGTATCTATGATCACAATCACACAGCCATAATCCTCATGATTTCACTCAGATAAGTGGGGCATGGCCATACAAACTGTAGGGATTATTTCTAAATTCCATTAAGTATCATTTGGTCCTTTCTGATAATTTCCATATTATAGAATCACAGCATCACAGAATTAACTAGGTTGCAAAAGACCTTTGAGATCATCATATCCAAAAAAACCCCCAGTGCTTTTGGGGGAACTAAGGTAGCTTGGAAGAGTGAGACTCAGTCACTATGCTCTACAGTCTGATTGATTCTGGTCCACTCGCCCTGTCACCAATTCACTTGTCTCTCATCTCCTAACACCTGTCTCCCGCATTTCCCAGAGTTTCATGGGGGCCATTCCCATTATACCAGGTTGACAAGAACCGCCTGTAGTAGGGACTGTGTGTCAGTTCCATAAATTCAGATCTCATGCAACCATTTATTACTTCTCAAGTAAAAAGCACTCAGAATCTTTGACTGTCCCATCTTCAGCAGGGTGCAGCGCTGTGCCAGCGTGCTGTCAGACAGGTCACCCGCACAAATCGCTCTATGGGTAGTGACCTGTGTGAAACACAGCTCACGTCCCTTGTTTGGGAGTGACCTCTGGAGGCCACCTAGTCCCACCCCATGCCCCAAGTGGGACTAATTGCCAGCGCTGCACTCGGTCAGCTGTAACTGGCTGAACTTTGAAAACTTCTAAGGATAGAGATTCCCCTTTTCTGGGCAGCTTCTTCCACACAGAACTTCTCCACTAGTGTCAAATCTGAGTTTATCAGGCAGCAGCCAATGGATTTGGCCTCGTGTTGTCCACCTTGTCATGTAGACTGCTACTAGATCACTCCTTAGCCTCCTTTTTGTAATAATAAACAACCCAAGCTTCTTCTACTGCTCCCTATAGGTTGTAGTTTAAATTATCTCCCAGCATTCCAATTATTATACAAATAATACAGTTATAAGAAAAAGATAGATTGCAAGAGGTGCTATCTTTCACACAGAGCAGTTTCAAGAGTGCAGTGCAAAAGTCCAGATTTTGAGGAGTTATATTCTAAACACCTCCCTCAATAAATCACTCAAACTTTATCCTCTTGTCAAGCCATGTAAAAAATTACGTGACATGTACAACCCCAAAAGGCTAGGAATACATAGAAACAGACTGTAAAAGGGTTTTGCTGTTGGCATTGTTTCCAAATCTTTCCTGAAGAACCTAAAAGCAGTTGCATGATAAACTTAAGTTACTACCTGGAACAGAGTCCTGCCTCTGGTAATGGCCTACAGCAGATGCCTAGGGAAGCACAATAGAACGGAGTAAACATGCAGGGATATTCCCCAGGTACTTTGCCAGACTTCAATGAGCTGTGGTCCAGGAACATTCCAAACACAGGTTTTGTCTTTTAAAAGTTCATGCGAACTCCAAGTACTCAAAAAACCCTGAGACTTTCAAATCTGAACTGTAAGTTGTACAAAAAAAGGTCTTAAGGCTCCTGTTACAATAAAGACTCAGATTTTCCAAACTTCCACAGCTGATTTGATAAGTACAGACCCAACAGCTTCAACAGCGCAATGCCACAGCTGACTACTGCATTTACAAACAAAAGCAAATTCTTGAAGGAAGTAAGGCTCTACTGGTATCACATGAGAAGATACACTAAAATGAGTTCGATTAAAAAACCAAAAAAAGATATGAGCTCAGAAAGTACGAAGTGGCGTATAAGAGCAGAAGTATGATTAGCTCACTAAATTCTTGCTTACTCCACTGAAGATTTTTGTCTGCAAACTAAGATGCCTTTTGGAAATCAAACATTTGGTGGTGACACAGGTTCTGCAATAATTTCTGTCAATTACTGCAAGATCTGCTGTATCACTAGACCAGCAAGAACCTAACACAACTACACAATTTTTTACTCTACCTGCCACTTCTTCCTATATCCTTTGTGTTTCAGGTTTGTTTCATTCTTTCTCTTTCCTTCAAACGTTCTCCTCAGCTGAGGACAGCAACGCCACACAAGAGCAGTGAGCAGCCTGCTCAAGCTGTGCATGGTTGCTGAAAGAGGAGGATGGGATCAGCCAGCCAGGTTTGTCTCATCCAGAATAATACATATCATGACAGATGTACTTATTCGGATAACTCATCCAAGGCTGACTACACACACTGTGACCCAAGATGATCTTCATTTAGCCTCCCACTTTTTACTGCTCCTACCTCATTTCCACTCCATTTCAGTCTTCATAAAATGTAATCTCCGTAACCAACCAAAGATTTATGACCTTATCTCACCCCTGAGACTGTAGGTGAGAGACACTACTTGGAAAAAGCCAATGTTCCTGAGACCAGAGCAGTATTTGACAATTCACTTTTGAATGGTAACAGGATCACATTACTATTACTGACTGTGTAGCCACCTAATCCATACAAAGACGTTCACAGCAATCCCTTTAGGTGATGACAAGGTCTGAAAATACCCAACAGCTACATAAAGACAGACTTTCTAACTGACAAGTAGAGAAAAAAACCGGCTTATGTGATAAAACTTACAAAGCTGCAGAAATTATTTTTTTCTTCAATTTTCAGATTCTCAATTCATCATTAATTCGCAGCTCTGAATTGTCTTGCAAATTTGGCAAAATACAATTATTTAAGTGGCAGGCCAATAACAGGGCTAGAAATATTCTGACAACCACGTTCCTGAAACTAATCTCCAAACCTGTCAAATGCATAAGAAATTAAATGGAAGAAGATAAGGAGAATTCTCACATTGCCTGCTGGCTGCATAAAAGTAGCTTTGTAACACTCAGCTACATACTCATTGAACATTCATTCAAAATGTCTCACATTTTCAAGTGCATGAAGAAAACTCTTTTAGATGTTATTTTCTCCTTATCTCATATGAAACACCAGGCTATCACATTTTGATTATTTGTTTTTATATGTTTTTGTTTGAGGGCATACAGTTGAGAGTACTTTGTGAAGGAAATTACAGTCCATATTACTTTTAGTTACAAACTAAGTTTTCACATTCTTACTCTTGGATAACAGCAAGTAATAAAAAGAAACGTCTTTGTTCCAGCCAAGTTTTTTACTTTGTTCTAGAATATAACTTGAGTGAGTCCTGTGGGAACTGAAATGAGTGCATATGCTAAGCAACACAAGAAGACCCACAAAAGCTCCGGGCCATACTGGAGCCCAGAGCCAACAGGACACAGAACATCAATGCAACAAAAGAAACAGAACAAAAAACCTGAACCCAACCCAAAACCAACCAAACAAGAAAAAGACCCCATAATTTCTAATAACAGGAGACCTGACCTGTAAATACAGAATTCATTCACTACTGCATACATAAAAAGTTTTCAAGAAGTCACTGAATCATTGTTAGAAGACAGATAAAGATATATTAATTTACAGTTCTAATAGGAAAAATCACAAGATGTATCATTGGTAGAAGGCAACTGTGAGTACTGGTTGAAATTACTGATTCACGAGGAACAAAAATTTGGCACTAGATGGTGTATTTTAGGTGGGTCATCTGCTAGCCTTCATGATGGTCACGAGGCACCAGTCAAGCATGTAAAGAAGAATGCAGCTCTTCAGTACATATTTTTTGAAAAAGCATGGAGTATCTCACCTTATCCATTTCACTTATACAGTGCATATCAGCTTCAAGTCCATGGGCACCTGCTTGCTGCCATATTTCCTCAGCTATGGCTTTTGCCTGCCCCTTTTGTGTTGCATAGAGGAGCAAAAACCTCCTTTTTGAATCACAGCACATTTTCCAAAACAGATGTTTTTTGGCTTTTTTTTTTTTTTAGAGACACTGCAGGGGAAAAAAGAATTAAAAAGTGAATTTCTGGTAAGCAGAACAGCAATATTTTACTGTGCTTATGATATTAAAAAGAGATAGTTAAAGAAAGCAGCATTCCTGTCTAACTTTGAAATGAGGTATCTACTCTGAAGTGACGCCATTTGTCACAACCAAGGTTTGTAGAACAGGTTGTGAAGGACACGTGGTATTGGTCCTATGTGTTGTACTGCCTTGGTGTTGCAGTAACGTCACAATATCTCCAACACCAGTAACATCGTTTGTAAACAACACAATACAAAACAGCTTTTTATGACAATACATACTATTTTTATTACATCACTTATATTTTCCATTTCAAGTTAGTGGCTACTTTGTTCACTTTTCTGAGCTGTCTGAAAACAAAACAAAACATAGATCCAGTGAAGTCAAACTACAAAGCCTGAGGAAAAAAAATACTAAAATTCTCAGTTTCTTGTTTTCTGAAATCAGTATTTTTAGCTTGAATGACTTTATACTTTATTGTCTGCTATGTGTCTGTATTCTGGAGCACAAACACTGATTTTAATTTCGTATTTCAAAAAGGAGCTTCTCACACAAGTGCAACTTGACCCTGATGTTAGCTCAGTTGGTCAGGATATGGTGCTAATAACACCAAGGTGTTGGTTTTAATCCCCATATTGGCCATTCACTTTAGGAGCTGGACTCAATGATCCTTCTGGGTCCCTTCCAAATCAGACTATTCTGTGATTCTGTGAACTACATATTGACTGTTTGGTGGTTTTTTTTTTCTCTGAAAAGTAAGAATCAATCTAGGAGAAATCTGCTGTGGTGTCACAAAGTCCCTCATGAGCTGCAGGATGAATGAGATGCATATCCTTATCCATTCACCTCTCTCATGAAAGTCTGAATGCAAGAAGTTTTCTTCCATTATATTGGCACAGAGAACACAACAAATGTAACTTCAGGCAGCAGTAAATAAGAGAAGGAAGCAGAATGTCTTTTGTGTGGATATTACAAATTAATTTTATGACAATATTTTGTCGTTAATGAGGTGCAGTAGAACTCAAACACTTAGAATTACAACTGAGTAATTTTCAGTTCCCAACTTGAGGTACTTCTCATGTGCCTGGGCCCAGTATGCTGTACTTCACCTACTGCTTTCACTCAGCTTCAGCTACGGAAAGCATTCAGCGTCGTAGCCACACACACTGAGTTATGGAAACCTGTGCCTACATAATTTGAGGTATCTCTTTTCTCTCTTTCTCTCAAGGGAAAACAAACATAGATCAACTGCATAACAATACTGTACTCCATTGATCTGGCAGGGTATTTCTCCCCACAGTACTGCAGAAGGTTTCTCCAATGGCAACTTTTTAAAGCATAATTATACTTCAAAAGTAGCAAAACTAAGTGATAGGCTCTAAAGAGTGCCTGTATCACATGTGAATTTTGTGAAAACTGTAATTGCTAGAAATTTTTGAGGTTTTCATTGTATTTTCTTCTACTATATTTTCCATTTTAGTTTAATTTTAAATTAGTTATGTATATTACCTAAAATTATAAATAATTACCTTAACAGTCACCTCTACATAACTGGTTTCATGTACATGTGTGCACAGAAGGTGCATACAACAAAACAATCCACAAAATGATTTTTCATCCTCCTTTTCAAAAAAAAATGCAAAGAAATGTGCTAATTATGATGATTCATATAAAATAGTGCAAATACAGTTTAAATACCCTTAGATCCTTGTAGAAATACCGACTCATCCTGGTCATGTGCTGTGTTTTCACCTAACTCTCTTGTCAGTAGGTGGCATTGCCCGACTACAAATGGATAAACCCAATAAAGACAAAGCAGTGTTTCATTACTACATTCCTTCTTGTACCTCAGAAAGGGAGAAAGATAATCAGTTTCCCACTAAGACCACACCATAGCACAAAAGCCTTCTATACAAGAAAAGCTGAAAAGTAAGCTGCCAACAGTACCAACAAGAGTCTATTAAAACGAGAGGCAGCTTGGGAAGCTGTTAATGCTTGAGAAGCACAAAAATTTGCAATAGTAGAGCGAATAGAGAGGGCAACAGAAAGAACAGCAGTCAGGATGTGGTCTGACACGGTCAGATGTTGCCCTAACAGTGCCATGACCTCTGCCTGTCAGGCAGAGCAGCCAGGATTCCTGTAGGACATCGTGAGCTTTCTACTCCAGCTAGTATAGCAACAACAGAGAGTGCAAAAAGTAGCAACACACATTTTTGCTGCATATATGTGAACTTGGGGAGAAGTTTTTCACTGGTGAGTGGACCAGTAGATGGCATAGAGACACAAAATTTGGAGCAACCACACCTCCCACAGATGGCATGTGGAAACAAGAGAACCAACACAGCCAGAAGAGCAGATGATGCTGGAGATGCACATTCCCTTCCAAATCGAGAGGGTACTGCATGCATATGCAACAGTGTGAATGCATCCTTGTGGCAATGGGAGAGAACACAATCAGACAATTCCTTGGAATTAGATACAGAAAGCTGTTTAAATATTTGTAGGCATTTATTAATGTTCTCCAGGTGCCTAGTATCCTATCTGTGGCATTGTTGCTATTAATCTTAAATATGCAATTCAATTAACTGATTAAACAGCAGTTTATTTAGCTCCCTGTTCATTATGTCATCAAAAGACCATATAAATCCTTTGATCGTGATTTGATCTATTCTGCACAAATTGAGGAGTATCACCCTGCAAACTCGTCTTCTATCATCAACCATAAGATGTTTGTGCACAAACTGCTAAGTGATGCCTGCTCAAAGAGAGAAAAATTTGTCATGCCTACCTGCAGACAAACAGTCATAAACCAGGCACACACTTGCTCTCAGTCGAACATGCTGCCCCCACTGCTCTTGCTTTGCTGCACTATACAGTCTTCAAACAGGATATGCCACTTCCACTTATGTGAAAACTGGAATAAACAAGCGGGAAAAAAGGTAATTCTTGAACTATTGAGCTTTCTAGAGAATCCCTCTACCTTTAATAGTACTACCACATCAGCAGCCTTTAACATGTTCTGCTGGTAGATGCACATCAAAAAACAATGTTTAAGCTGGAGAAACAACCTGCGATTTGCTGGATCAAATGAGGGCTTAACATGAAACTAAGGATGAAACCCCAAATTATAGCTCATCTGACCCAATGCTTGGAAAAGTCAGAAAGCTAACAGTCCGGAGAAGATTAGCAGGGAGTCCACCAGCTCCCCAAGGTGCCACACCGCAGGGAGCAGCCAAGCCGTCCAGGAGCGCCGCTGAACCACACGGGCTGCCCCAGCAGCGCCGCGGATGCACCGCAAGGCCACACCGCGCACGGCAGGGAGCTGCCCTGCCGAACATGGACTGCGCGGCCACGGACCGGGTTAAAAAACCAAGAAACGTCAGTGCACACACTGTTGGTTGTGTCATCAGTAGATGGAAAAACTCCTGTGATGCTGATTCAACCTGAACTATGCACATGGAGGAGTTTCACCCTTCTGAAACTCAGCAGAACGTCTTCGTTCTGTCATCAACCAGAAAGGCTTCACGCACTCCTCTGTGGCTTTAAATCGAGTTGTGGGACAGTGCCTTGAGCCATGAAGCCACTCCCAAACCACTTCTTTAACAGCTTGCGACTTGCTCAGAACCACTTTCACTCTAGGGCCAAGACAAATCTAAAAGCGAGATACAAACCCTCCGCCCCGCGCACCTGCTCCGCCCGGCCCCGGTGTCCCCCGGAGCGGGGAACGGCAGTACTTGCGCTGGAGGACGCGGTGCACATGGGCACGAATCCCACTTCAAGCAAAGCGACAGCCCTCCCGGCCGCAGCTACCCCGGCAGCGCCGTGCCGGGCCGGGCCGGATGCAGCGGCAGCAGCGGGCAGGAGGCCGGGCCGGGGCGNGTCCCGGCAGGCGCCGCGCCGCCCGTCATGGCTGCCGCGGTGAGGCTGCAGCGGTAGTAGCAGGAGGTGCTGTGTCCGAGGGGGATGGAGGGGCCCCGCCGGTGCCGCCCCGGCCGCGGGGGTGCAAGGCAGAGCACCGCCTCGCAGCTCCTGCCCGGGGAAGTCCTGCCACTCCTGTCCGCGTCCGTCCCCTGTCCATCTGCCAGAGTGTCCTTGTGCGGAGGCTCGGGGCACAGACAGGGCTCACCGCTCCCGGCAGCTTCTGCTCTTTGCACTGTCTTGTGCTGGTGCTCGTGGGAGAGGGATCGTACCAGTCTTTCCAGCTGCCAGAAGGGTTGGGGTTTTTCTTCTGCATTTTAGTGACCCTGGTGCTGCTTACCAGACTATATATTTATATTTATTTTTCTTCCCCCAGGTATCATTTCAGAGCCCACTTGAGTCAATATGGCTTTGATTAGCCGAAAAAGTTTCCAGTTGTATTCATGCAGCACACCAGCAAGCAAGTCCACTTTGGTGACTCTAAGCAAGAGGTTGAGCTTCATCAGAGGGCAGCAAAATCCCCAGAACTGTAGCTCCGTGGCCATGAGGATGCTGTGTGTCAAAGATAAATCTCCATATATGTTTTGTAGGAAAAGACATGTACAACTGCAGATGCAGCTGCTTTCACTTAATCAAACTGTGCATCTTTGTGGAGATATCGGGAACTGTACTAAATCAAGTAATGTATGTATGGATGAACAATTATTTTTCAAGAAGTTGAACAACCTTTGCACATCAAAAGAGATTTTTTATTTTCTTAGCTCTGTAGAGGTCATGTCTGATACTATGGCCTCAGGAGCCCTGCAGAGGATTTCTGAAGTTGAAGTGGATGACAATGGTCTTAAAAACCCTGGACTGTTAGAGGATGAAGTTTTCAGGGCATTATGCTTCCAGTTTGAATTTGAAGCCTCAAAACTGTCAAGTACTGGGCTGCTGAATGCAGTGCAGGCTTTGATAAAGCTACGTATAGATCCGCAGAGCACGCTGATGGCAAGCTTGCTTTCAGAGAGCAAGGAGCGGCTTGGTAAGGGACTGCTGACTGCTGAAAATCTCTGTGCTCTTGGAGAGAGTTTGCTTGAGTTGGAAGGCCCAAGCTGTGCGACGCTGGAACAAATTGTGAACCACATGCAAGAAAAAGACATTGAGCGATGGAGTCCCAGGGAAATAGTGATGGTTTATAAGATACTGCAGGTGACTGTCAGGGAAGGGAAACAATGCCCAAACTTGCTAAACAGACTGAACAGTGTCACTTTACGCACAGTTTCCCAGCTAAGCCCAAACTTTGTAAGTGTAATACTGAATTCACTGGTGGTTCTTCGTCAGACTCGGGCAGTTGCCTTAGTCACTGCACTGTGTAAACATTCAGTGAAGCATGTTCCCTGTTTCACAGATCATGAACTGGTAAATGTACTGGAAGCCTTCCTATACTTTGGGCAAAAAGTGCAAATTTTCACAGAGGCACTGGAAACGCATGTCCCCAAGTCCATCCTCACCATGCACCCTCAAACAGTCAGCAAGGTCATGCAGTATTGCTGCAAAACGATGATCCTTTCAGAGCCAATCTTTAATGCTGTGGCAGAAGGTTTCATTTCCAATGCTGACAGACTTACCACTGACCAGATTGCTGCATATATTGTACCCTTTGGGACTCTTAACTATTTGCCTCCAAGTGCTTCTTCCTTGTTTAGGAAGCTGGAAACTGTGCTGCATACCCGCCTGAGGGACTTTCAGCCTCACACCTTGCTGAACCTTCTACACTCGTGTGTCCTTATTCAACGTTACCCAATAAATTTTCTGCCAAAAATATTTAGTCCCTATTTTCTGCAAAAGCTTCAAGGTAAGGAACGGAGTTTCTCCTGGGATGTTCCACATTTCTTTCTATTATGTGGTTTGTCTCTTGTCAAGCACTCATTTTTTATCACTTTGTCACTTGTCAAATCAACAGTGACGTTAAGTGACTGGAAAATAGTGAAGAGGAGGCCAAAAGCTGTTGGTTTCTTGCCACAGTTGCCATTGTCTTTCATGTTATGTCATTTAGATGAGTTTGAAAATTGCACTCTACAATCTTAAAACAGAGACTTGAATTCCCTTAAAAATATTTCAGTTAATTCTTCTGGTTTTCTAAAAAATAGTGACCTGGTGTTCCCCATGTTTGTCCTTTGTCTCATACAGGATGCTAGAACATCCCCCATGTGATAGCTGTTCTTGGCTCTAATTATTGCATTTCTAATGCTTTGGACACAAATCTGTTATGAACATTTTAAGTACTTCTCTATTAGATAGTAAAGCAATTTTAGGGTTTTATAGAGAGATGTAAGCTATGCCAGAAAGATGACTGACCTCTTAAGATCTCAGCTAAGATTGCTCTACGAATAAAACTAAAGTCAAGTTTTCAAAGTGATTAGAAATTTTGGTCACTTAGTTTTTCAACAGCATGAAGTATCTTAATGGGTTGATTTTTATGAAGCAGATAAATCTTCAGAAATTATTTAGTATTATCCACTACTTGCAGATTAAAAAAAAAAAAAAGTGAAACAATGAGATCCTGGGATTATAACTTGGAGAAAAGGGATTATAAGAAGGAGGTATTTATTTAAGAGCTCAAATTTATTCTTTGCTGTAGAATCTTCTTCATCTTTTGGCTTCTCATTTTTTTGGTGAAAGAATATGACAGCTTAAACTAAGATCTTGCTAGTTGTATATTTTTATGTTGCTATTTCTGTAAATAATGTTCTCATTTTTCTAACTATTCCATTTCACACTGATCTTTCTGTTCATTAAATTACTGAGAATTTTAATGATCAAGTAGTTTCTCTGCATGTTATAGTGAATAGCTTTTCCTAAGTTCTGCATATGGTTTGTGTAAAGATGCTTTGTTCAAGGTACATCTGAAAGCCTGAATGTTGTTGTTTCAGCTCAGCCACCTGGTTTGAACAGAGTCGTTATGTCCCAGCTAACCCAGCTTTTTTTGACTGTTACCCTGGAGTGCCCATTTTATGAGGTACAGTACATGTGAAACCAGAAGTGATGTTAACAAGAGGTGATAAGGTCATTAGTTTATATTTAGTTGAGTGTATTTCCCATAAAAACATGGGAATTGGACAAAACAGCTTTTCTTGATGAAAATATGGAGCTTTTCTAGTTGATATATTTGTATGAATGGAAACAGCTGTGCATCTCTCATGACCATGATAGCATGGAAGCTTCCTGAGGAGGTTCTAGGGGTTGTTTGGGTGATTTTAACTTTCCAGTAGATCATACTTCAGACTGTAGGTCTCTCAATAGACCTGGCTTTGAAATGCACAAAATAGATTTTGCTATATTAATATGAGGTATTTACAAACATGTTATCTCCCTTTTTCTTTTGTTTGATTTGGTTTTCTGTCCTTATGTAGGGTCCAAAACTCCTTTCAAAGTATCAATTAAAGGCCTTTCCCATGCCTCGCAGCTCCCCTGATGTTCACCTGTTTAAAAGGGTGAAGACTGGACTACTTTATTTACTGAAAAAAAGAATGTATTTTGCATCAGAGGTATCAACACCATATTTCTATGTACTTGGTAAGTATAATTTCTTTAGATTAGTAATTAAATGTGTGTGTCTGGTACCAAAGCTTTCATTCCCTTTGTGGGCATTCTTAGTTCTGCAAATACAGAAAAAGTAAACTGGGATACAAAATTCTGTAAGAGACCTGACATGTGGAAACTTTAAGTAAATCATCTTTAGAGTCAGAGAAAATGGAGAGGAAAGCACTGCAGCGTTACGTGGTATTTACAAGAGAGCTACTGACTACACAGGTGGTCGGGGTTTGTGGGTCCTGAGACAGGACTGAGCAAAGCAGAGTGGTGTGTGCAGCAGGAGAGGAAACACAGAAGGCAGTGATGAGGAAAGGTGTGTGCCCAGGTGGGATGGATGATAATAAGATGTTGAGGGAAGGGCATCTTGGACACCATGAATGTCAGAGGGATTAAAAAAAAATAAAAAGAGGGATGATGCCAGAGTTATTGTGCATGTCAGCTTTCATGAGGAATGTTGAAGTTAGCAAAGAGGGAGAGAGCATCTCTCCCCAAAGCACTCAAAATTCCAGAGACCCTAGCTAGTACAGCAAAGTGCCATTTAATTACATTACAGTTTTTAGTGGACTTGGAATACTACTTTGCTTGTTAGCATTATGAAAGGCTGAACTGTTACTAATTATCACTTATTTGTGTTAAGTCTATACAATTTTTGCCAGTGTTTGTGGTTTTAAAAAAAAAATGTTATAGGAAATGACTTTTAATGTCACTTCTTTTCTCATCTACACAAGATATTGAGATTAAATTAGATGAAGAAGGTTTTGTATTGCCTGCGGCCCAACTTGAAGAGGTACACAGACGGTAAGAGAATAAAAGAAACCACTGGTAAAATGTTGATTTACACTAAGAGCATCCAGGGTCAAAACCTGGCAAAATTTAAGCTATTTGCACTTTTGCCATTGACTTCAACAAAGTTCAGGTCTCACACTGAAACCACTGGCAAAAGGACAAAATTAACAATCTGCTTTATGCTCTTTGTTTTGCCACCTGACTATACAGTGTCAGACAATTGGTCTCTTTACCTAGTGACAGTCAGAATCAAGTGATCCTTATTTGGATTACAGTAATGTATTTTGATATTTTATGATTAGTTTCCAAATTATAACTAAATTCTAACTGAGTGTATTTGCAGAGATTTAACAGCATTTAAGCCAGTTTGAGTTCACAAAATTACTTTTGCAAGGAATCCTGCATAATAAGGGTATTTATTACTGGTTTTTTTCATTGTGACACGCATAGGTGTTTAAAAGTGTGTTAAACAAGGGTTACTTTTAGAAGCCTTGGATACAAAGTTAAGCAACCTGCCTGTGTGGCATTTGCAACTGCACTTCTCTGAATAGAAGTCTTTGGAGAGGTTAGGCTTCCTCCACCTAACCTTCTGTTGTGGTCCAGGTTGAAACCAGGACACCTTCACAAGACTCCAAGACTAATGCAGGTTCGTTCCAAGAGCCCATGCTTAAATTCTTAAGAATGAGCTTTAATGTTTTGGTTTTTATTTAAGTAATAGGTTTCATAAAGTAAATAAAGCCACAATGTACTTAACTTACTGAAAATTTAAACAACTTTTTAACAGCAGATATACAAACCTGTTTAAGTTGATGGGATTTTTATCACCAAGAAGAAAAAATACAGTTATAAGCCATGATGCAGCCAACCATATGTACAGGTTTAACCTAAATAGATGTAGCTTAAATTTAACTTGAACTCTAATGGATTTAACAGGTAAATTAGTAGGTTAAATAAACTTACCTGCTGAAATATTTTCTAGCTGAGGCAAGTTCTTTTTACATTTTTCCTTCTAGGAGAATTCAAAACAGCTTTCTAATCATAGCATTAAAATATCAAACTCTCATTAACTTGCATGGTAATTTTTGTTCAGAGCAAATTAAGAATCTTTTCAGCTCAGTTTCACTAAGGTTCGGGGTTTCACCTCCCACCCTTAAATTGACTGATTTAAATTATCCTGAACTAGGTAGCTCCCATCATGCATCTGATTCTATAAGGTGTAAGAGGGAGGTACTGTCTCATGCTTCTTAGAAACTGGAGTAGTTGTGGTGCTTGAAATAACTGATTGTTGTGGTTTTGTTGAGGTTTTTTTTTGATGTTACACTTCTGCTTGATTTTAGAATTGCCCTGTGTGTTGATGGTCAGAATAGATTTTGTGCTAATAGCCACAATCTGTTGGGAGAAGAAGCTATTAAACAGAGACATCTTCAGTTACTTGGTTATGATGTTGTGCAGGTAAAGTCCAAAGACAGTGATTTACTTTTGCTCTGGCTAACAAAACAACTAAAAATTATTTTACAATACTTAAAACTGTACTTTGAATTAATTCCTAAAGCAGATGTAGTCTTGGCCTTTCTATATTTTGTCTTCTCTGCCTAATTTTTGCTTTTTTGAGCGTGTACATTTGTTTTCCTTTCTTGGATAAATTAGTGTATTCTGTCTGTGTTTTTTGCCACATAGTTGCTGCTTGGAAGAGTATCTTAATCTCTGCAGTGATTAAGATTCAAATGTTGACTTAAAGGAAAATGTTGTGTAAGAGTTCATTAGAATTGGAATTTTTAATTAAATGGTTTTTTTAAAAGGTTTGAACTTGGAGTTTAAAAAGAGGAGTTTAAAAAAAAAGAAGCTGCTTTGTATTGTAAACAATATTTTCACAACAGAGTATAACCTTTATTTTGTCTGTTGAATTAATCCTTTTTTTTCCTTTAAATATACATTGAATGAAAACTTATACTTCTGGATTTTTTGAGATTTTATTTTCTGCTTTCATCACCTATTACATAAGGCTAACGCCATAACATTTAACTTAGTTTAAACTGCAATAGATATCACTCTTTGTTTTACAGTAATCTCTATTCAAGTCATTTACAGATCAAGAATACATTTAGGCTTAAATCTTTAATTTTAAAACAAAAAAAAATTGATGTGTTATTTTGCATCTGCTTAATGAGTATCAGTCTTATCCAGTTGTTTATTAAAAGGTATTTCCAGCAATCATTTCTGTTTTGTTTCCAGATTCCATTTTTTGAGACAGAAAGTCTACAAAATACCAGAAAAATGGCAAAATATCTACACAAAAAAATCTTTCCTTGTACATATGAACTCAGCAGCTGACACTGGAGAATACCACTGGATCATACGCTTCCAATACTACAAAGTGTAAATTATGTGCATGAAAGAAAATTCTTTTTTCTAAGTAACTCCACCACAGAAAATGTGAGCTTCTGAATGTGAAACCTTCCAATATTTGGAACAATTAACATGTAAAGTGTAATAAAGAGCATCATATTTTCTTAAGTTTTGTGTCAATATTTATTACAAGTTTACAGATAAAAGTGCCAAGCAGTCGCTGCTGCTTTTCCCATGTATTTTAACTAATTCTAATTCACAGTTCTAACTCACAGCTGCGAAAAGCAAAAAGCCACATGTGACTATGCAAGCATACTGGCCCATCTGAATGTACAGAATATGCCTACAGAATACCTACTAATCAGGGCTTTTCTTGACAGTATAAGAAGAAATTGTGCAATTTACTTTCAGCTGCTCATGTAATTTCCCAAGTGTTTCATAAAACTAAAATCTGAAGTAGTTGCAGAAGCAGTATTGGGTTATTGGTTTTACTTAAGGGATGTAGAGTGCTGTTCAATAAATAGCAATGCCTTACAGAAAATGAGAGCATTTTTAATAAAAAGGATTTGCTTTACTTTGAAAGTAACAGCTGCCACAGGATAATGGACTTGTACAACTGTCTCTGTGGGGCCAGCCAATGTTCCAGATACATTCTATTTGTAGTTTTGCCTTTGGTGGCAGTTTTAGCTAAACTGTCTAAATGGGGTCATGTACCCACTCCAGAGTTCCTCTGGGTTACAGAAACTCTACACTCTGAAGCTCAGAAAAATTATGTCCCATGGCAGCCCTTTTTTTTGTAGGAACAAAAATTTTGGAACTGAGAACCAGAACCAGTACCCACTCCAGCCAGAACCAGTGTGCCCTAACTTGGGTGAGTGTGTTGCTTCGCAGATGAATGAAGAAAAACAGCAGAGCTTTAGTTCTGATCCACATCATATATACTTGATGAACTGCCATGTAAAACACATCTTCTGGTTAGCTTGTGCTTCCTCCCTGTGTGGAATTACTATTTATGAGAAGCAAAACAGAATTCCCAGCATCACCTACTTTGATTTTCACTGTTTTGATACAAAAACGGTGAAACTTTTACATCATTGACATTCTGTATATTTGACCAGTATATACAGAACGTGGCTGTTTTTTCCTTCCAAGGCTACTGTTAATAATTTGTGAGTTGCAGGTGTCTGTCAGTTGCCCCAACAATCTCTGGAGATTACTGGATGTAAAATCCAGATCCAGAATATGATTTACATTGTGTCATGCCATTGATTCTGTTCGTGTTAATTTGTTGCACATATAAAACCCTTCCTCACAGTAGTATGTCAACACTGACAGGTGAGGGAGCACCAAGAGGTACTGAGATTCTTTCCAACAGTGCAATATTAGGCTCAGAACATCAGTAACCTACGAATTTGTAATTCTAGAAAAAGATAAATTGAAGGACAGATGCTGAAATGGCTTTGCAAACATTTATAAGGAACTTACCCCTAATAGAGAAGAAATTGTCAGGGTGTCCTTTTGACACTGAACACTGAAAAGAAGTGAACCATTCAGAACCGAATGAGAAACAAATAGTGGGAAGAACAACCTGTGAAAGACCTTCAAGAGTGAGTAGGGATGAGAAGAGTGTGACATAAGCAAAGCAATGAGACAGGAAAACTCAAACTGGGGTTTTTATGTTTGACTTTCTCTGCAATGGAATTGAACTGGTGATGCCTATTTCTCACACAGGCCAGAAGGTGGTGGTATTCTCAAACAAATTTGATTTCCAATAGTTTTTCAAACACAGATGGTTTGTAAATATAGTAAGGCTACTTAAAAGAAGCAATTTGTACTGACTGTCCCGAAGTAAAAATAACCTGCTAAGAATATGGCCATATTCCATCTCATTCTTTACTGGTATAACTTTGATACTGATTTTTGAAAAAGCATTGTGGTATTAGAAAAGATTTCCTTCTCCCTTTGTTCTTACTGTGATTCATTTAATGCTGCTGAATTTGTTTAATGAAATTATTATTTTTGGAAAGGAATGTAGCAGTTAATGTCCTGTTTTCCATAGCCCGTTGAGTGCAGAAGAACAGCAGGTCATGAATAATGAAAGTAACACCTCTCAAAATGGGCTGCTCTCTGTGCTCTGCTTCTCACATCATGCCAAACAATTGCTATTGACTGCCTAATTTACTACCTTTTCAGGTCACAGATTAAGAAGTTTTTTGTTTCTGGCATTTTTTCACTAGGAATCTCACTGTATTTAACAAATTCTATAGATTTCCTGTATCTAAATACCTGACAAAGCAAGTATCAGTCACAGCTGTGGACTTCCAGTCCTTGTCTGGTATGATCACTCTGGCTGTTCCTTTCTGAATAATATGGCCTCAGCTTTAAACAACAACAGGATCAATGGCTCTTGAGAGCCAAACAGATGCATACCCTGCAGGGGAAACTCCTCCTGAAATTACCTTAAAATTTTAGTACTGGATTCCATGAAAGTACAAGGCATTGAATGCTTAATCAGATTTAGACATTTGCACTAAACATGCTTTTTAAATGACTACTGTTCAAATCCTTGTGTTTTTTCAATCCTTTCTACCAAATTGTTTAGTGCTTGTTCTGCTAGTATTGCTTTTACTTTTTTCCCCTTTTTTTCAGATTGGATACAGAATGAATGAGGATTTTTCTTGCTAAATCTGTCAGACATCATTCCTATAGTGGAAGTCAGTAACTGAATGTCTGAAATCAGCTAAACCCAGATTTTGTCTCTTCAAATGCAAAGTGCTCAGAAGTTCCTTTTAACTCAAGTTCCATTTGAAGTCTACTGAAACTGCTGAGCACTTCTAGAAGTCAGATGATTTATTTGCCCATTTAAGAGTAAGCCCATCCATTTTAGAAAATTCTGAGCTGAATCTCTATTTCAGCTGTTGTGTACATAAAACAATGCCTCAGTGTTCTCTAGTACCTCTGTAAGGACTGAAAAATCCATGACCACTGATACCTTGAGGGGCAAGCTTGCTTAAATGTTAGGTCTGTGAATGGTTATGTAGAAGCAGTATGTAGAATTGCAAAGAGAGCTTTTAACCCAACAGGTCTCATTTCCAGTGTTGCTGCATAAAGTGTTCAGTTCTTGTTGGTGGTGCTCTTCATGAGATTTTTATGAGAATATAAGGAGAAGACATGCATTTTAATTAGCATGAGAAAAAGTGCAGCTGCTATTTCACCCTATTTATAATCCAGATCATTCTCATTAACTAAAATGCACAGGAAAAGGCAAAAGTGCCATATTGCTTTTCAATGTGTTTTTTTTCCCACATAAATGTTGCTGGTTATGACAGATATGAGATTTAACATGGATCCATGCCTGGAGAAGGTTTTTCAATGAGCAGTGCGGCTACTTTCCCCGTAGATTGCTGCGTTCAGGCTATAAACCCTTACATGCTCTCCAGTTGCTGGGTCTAAGGGCTTATTTACACGTTTCCCATACTGTGAAGATGTCGCCACAGGAACAGATCTTGCCATTTCCTGTGAAAACATAAAAGTCGCCTTAGAAGAAAATCACAGAGTGAATAGAAAACTTGGCAGTCTTCTATTGCTCAGTGTGCTGTGGCCAGGGGTAAAATAACTGACAGAACTGTACAGCATCTGCTATATGGATGTATATTTGTTTAGCACTCTTACTGTTCTATCCCTGCTCTAGATTTTTATGTATCTTAATAAACCATGTATGTGTCACTAGATGACAAGATGATAAGATACAGAGCTGAAGAATTGATAATTTTTTACACAATTACAAAAACACATGTGATTACCGTGTGATTACTGACGAACTAAATGCTAGAAAAGCACAGATTTTATTTTTATTTTTCTTGTGCACTGAGTTGCATGATTCATTTGAAAAACAGAGATTTGTGCCCCCAGTTACAGGAACACCTACCCTGCTTGCACAATTCAGTGAAAGCACAGCATGAAAAAAACCAAAGCCTAAAGAAAAACCCTGAACAACCACTAGTCCATGCAAGCTTTCCCTGAAGGAAATAAAGCATATACTACTTTATTTCAGCACAATGAAAGGTTTTACTAAAAATGCTTTTAGCTATAAGATTACAGAAGTAACTGCTTTGCAATGGTGGGCAGTTGACTTGATGAAAAATAACCTGACCAAAAAAAGATTATTTTAAGCTTGGTCTTAGTAAGGTGCACTTTAAGTGACTGTGCAATCACTATCTGCAATCTGTAGTTCCTTCCTGTGCTACAGCAACAGGGAACTACAGAGTCAGAAGGGAAAGACAGGATTTGTTTGTTTTTCTTTCCCTAGTCAAAGGTCTCAGATTTATCAGGCTGCTTGTATGTTTGCGCACTGACTAACACAGTAAGCCTTGGTCTGCAATGTGTTTATCTAATCTTATAATATAAATAGTATCTAAAAGGAGAATCAAAATGCAGATGCCACACCGTAGTTCAAGTGCAAGAAAATTACTTCTTTGCTACAAGAGACACAAGTCTGAGCAAATTAGCACTTATGTCCTGCAAGGATGCAGGTGGGACAGAGACTGGAAGGATTTCATAGCAGGGCAGTCAGCTAAGAGACATTTCCACCCTCATGGACAGAATCTGAGGTTCTTGGAAAGATGCTGTAAACCCTATTTAAACAAACAAACAAACAACTAACTAACCAACTTACTCAATAGAAAAGCCCATTTCAAAACAACCATTTATCACCCAGTTCTCCTTCTTACCTTACTCCACCCTATTAAAAGCTATTCAGTACACCAACTGTCAACCCCAGCAGAATGAAAATCAAATCAAGAAGACTGGCAGGCAAAATTAAGACCATTTCCTCCCCTGCCCTAGTTGTGGATAAATGCTGAAAAATAAGAAACTAAAAAATATTTGTACCCTCCAGAAATACTTTGCTAGCAATACAGGGTTTACAGTGCTAATGACAGGCAACAGTATGTAATTCCAATAGTTTGTGTTCTTTTTAAGTAAATGAGATTCAGTTTTCAGCATCCTTGGTAGCACAGCGCTGACTGTGCACACTGGCATTTCATCTTTGTGGGTTTGGCATTCAGCGGGTTTCAGATTTTCCAACAGTTGGCTGGGAAGCGTCCTGCTACCCGCCTTCGCAGCGTGTAATTCTAGCACTTAGCACTTGGAATCAGCAATGGCAGCACTGTGCACACACCCCACTGCAGTTACTCAGCTACATGTAGCTAAACTGACTATCTGTCTCTGTACTCTTGAATTCCCTGAGTGCACCCAGGCTATCTGCAGGAAATGATGGGCTTACTTGCAGTGGTTTGCTTTTTTCTACTTCAAGTAAAGCAGTATACTGTGCTGGGTTCATCCTGTCTTGCTTTCAGTGTTGTACTAGAAGGATGTCACGTGTGGTATTTTTATTTCTTATGTTTCATAATTCAGTTATATAAAGTTTGAGAGGGCCACTGTGATAATTAAAGATGAATTGAGTGTGTGACCTGCACTTAGTTACGGTTACATCCAGTGTTGGGTGCCATGACATGCAGGAAGATCATGTTGTAGTATTGAACAGCTGTGGGTTTGATGTGTCTCCATGCTAATTAAAGGGCTGGATTAAGGGACACCTGTTTGGACAGTCCCTTGCGTGCACTGCCCAGCAGAGCTGGTATGAATTCTGGCCCATAAAAGTTTTCTCTAGGAAGAAAACTGATAGGAAAGTGAGTTTCATTGATGCATGAGTTCAGTAAAAAGCAGTAACTATATACTGATGAACTATCTATGCAAATTTCCCACTTGGAGATTGGGCTTGGTGCTAGGGGAGGGAGGTTATCTTTGTTTTGTTTAAATAAAAAGTTTAGTTTCTAGTTGGAGTAGTTATTTTCATACCTTTTGGCCTCACAGATTTGCAGCTGAGTTACTAGGCACGAGCAGGTGATGCTAATGCGCACTCCTGGGATTCCTTTGGGAGCATCTAATACTTCCTGCACTGTCTGACGGAGCTGAAGGGCATTATGACTACACGCTCGCACTGCAATGTCTGGCATATATAACTGCCAGCGAGACGAATCACAAGCAGTGGGCTTTGTCAGAAGAAAAACAATTTTATTACACAGAAATTAGAGTAATCTGAACTTTTATGTCGCTCTTCCTTCTTCCTTCTTTATCATATATAACCAGCAATGTGGGCAGCTACCCCTAGCCTATCCATCAGTTTACATCCCATTAACTCATTGGGATTTTGAGGTCATTAGTACACAGAGGTTACACTTCATTTGGTTTTTGAAAGCCTCTCCCTCTCTACATGTATAGTTTTGTGTGTGTATATATAAATATCATTATATATACAGACATTTGTAGATATGTGTATTATTCAGATGCTGCATGGAAAAATACATACATGTACATTTATGTATACATATTATAGTATTTCTGTTCCCAAGGGAGCTGTGTAAAACCATGGCTGTATTTATCTATTGGGCTGCACATCAAACCCAGACTCTCCTGGTCTCAAATACTTTGCCCATCCTTTTCCAGGCAAGCCCACAGTGTTCCGGTTGACCACACCTTTGCACTATCTCCCTATGAATTTCCTTCCTGCAGGGCAGTCTGGTGTAGGTTTTTTTAACAACCTCACCAGCTTCAGAGACTTGGGCTTTCACAGCAACCGCTGGAGTAGAGGGGGTGTAAGAGGACAGTAGTGAAGTCATGGCCTCTGAATCCACGGTGAAGACATGGAGAAGAGTTTTCAAGCATCACAGAAATAACTGCAGAACCACCTGAAGTACAACTCTTGAGGGGCACAGATGGTTCAGAGTACACTCTGAACTCTGCAAGAGAGGATTTGCCTCTTCCTCCTTACTTGCATATGTGGCGTCACCTGGAAACCCTAAGGATATGAAAGAGCAAGAGCTAATTAGGGTGTCTTCATGGGATAATGCTTTCTCCTAAACCTGCAGGCTGAGCACAGTGATGTCCTCCTTCCGATTCCTTTTGTACCATATAGGGTGCACTATAAAGGGTAAAACAATGCCTATAGCCTCCAGTCATGTCAAAAAGTACAAAACATCTTTAACAAAAATAATTAAGAATTTATCAAATGGTTACCTCCTCATTAATTTTAAGGCCACGACCCTTTGCGTGTTTTCTGTCACAGCGTGGAAGATATTGATCGTAACCTTCTGGTGGTCTAAAAATGGCATCATAGGTGAAAAAATCTCCTGTCTTGAGAAAAGGGGAAAAAATGGCTAATTCATAGAATTGCTTAACTTTACAGATTACAGAACACATGTAGTCAAATCAATACTTAAACAGTGCATATATTGCATTAGATGATGACAACTGTAGTATTACTGACTTTAATAGGAAGTTTGGGCCACTCCTTTGGAATAGTTTGCAAAATTACCTAATGACGCATTATATTGTTTATTTTTGTTCAGCTCTGAAATTTCCCTTATGTCAATTTACTTCAATTTTTCTCCCCTATAATCTATTATAACTTTTTGAAATTTAACTGATTTGTTTTAATTTTCTGCACTTAATATTCTCTTTCTCAAATCTGTGTATTTGTCGAATGATCTGGCACAATTATGTAAAAGCAAAACAAGCACTTTCAAAAAGACAAAGGTATCCTCCACTGTAAACATTATTTAATTTCTGATTAGAGCAGAATTGAGAATTGTGCCACAGCGGTAATACTGTGATCCCACAGTATGCATGACACACATATGTCAGGCATGAAAATAAAGCACACCCCAAGTCAGAATATTATTCTATAACTGTTGACATAGTTGCATCCAAATAAGCAACATAAAAGATCTGTTCTGCTAACAAAGGTATTTATGAAATCCAGTCAAGAAGTTCTCATAAATGGAATCAAAGCAATTTCAAAACCAAAAAAGATTTTGAAAGAAAAAAAGCGAATTTCCCTACTGAAATATGCTGCCAGTTGTTAATATACTTCATTAAAAGGTCCATATTCTGTTAAATATGTCAATCCATCATTGGTTTTGTGCATGGCTGACTAAAAATTGATGCAGGTTGTTGAGCTTTTTTTCTCCTCTAATATTACAGTGTGTCCAACTTAACCTTTGAAAATCTCATGTATTTTGAGTCTTTCAAATTACAATGGTATTCTCCAAATATAGTCAAGTCATGGCAGGTCAAGAAGGCTATAATGGTTCCATTTAAAGGAAACCATAGTTAAGAGCACTAGTGAGACACTGCTGCAATTTCAGGCTTTATTTGTAAAGGTATTACTTGGTTCTGCCAAGAGGAGCGATTATTTGGTATTTAACCTATTTACCCCTTCACTTCTCAGAAACCATCAAGCTTCACAGGATTTCAGGCATGTTCAAGAGCATCCTGCACATGATTTGTCACCTCCATGATATTTCTGTGCTTCCTTCCTTCTCCTTTCCTCCCCACACTACCAGGTTCATTCGGTGGGCATTTAATTTGTACTCATCACCAGAAATGTTATTTGCTCTTTGCTGTTATTCGTGTGGCATTATTTGTTACTTGTGTCAGAGCAGATAATTCACTCTTTCTGGAAGGCACAGATAGTCAGCCAGCCTGTTATGTCAAAAACTAGATCTGTCCCAGATGATCTGTTTAAGATTTTCTTCAAGATGTGTAGAGGCAACACTTTGCTCAAAGTTTGCAGTTTACAGTGATGACTTTCTGCTGCTGTTTCTCTTTGTTGTACATGATAACGTGGTTGGCCTGGGTGGTGGTGGTGGTGGTGGTGAGCTGTTTCTTAAACCTGTCAGAGCAAGTGAGTCACACAAAGCTGATGACAAATGTGCACTCAGGGTAGGAATCCTCTGTGTACTGCTACTAAAGCTAAGTGCTTTGCAAGCAGTCATTAGTATTCTGGACACACATAAAATAGGTAATAGCTTTCTCCACATCTCAGAAGAGGTAACACCAGGCACACTGGCTACAGTAACTGATGTAAAGCAATCCAGGCAGCAAAAATCAGCCAAGGGATTAACAGGAATTTCTGGCTTCTGGCCATGCAATGAGCCCATCTTCTTCCTGCTTCTCTCTGCTTCAGTCTCTGATACATGGCTGGTTTTAGCTATTTAAGCTGCAGAAAGGAATGAGATTCCTTTTGCCGTATAAATAAAAATATTCAATTGTTTAATTCCTAAATTGTGCAGAAGAATGGGTTGAATCTGCTTCCTCTCCCGTGGCCGAAGCCTGGGCTGTGAAGAAATCTATTAAACAGCTGTTACCACTTTTTGTTTCCGTGCCACTGGAGCAGCATTTTTCACAAACCAGGCAGTTGTGACTGAGAAAGCAGACTATATTGTAAGGAAAAGCTCTACCATACAGCTGCTGGTTCTGTGCAGACTGGATAGACTGTGAGCTCCACCAGCCCCAAGAGCACCACACCAGCCCTCTGACCTGCCCTCGCCTTACTCTTGTTGTGCTGTCCCTACTGTTTTGTGAAGCATGGCACCAACCGTGCCCTCTCACCTTTGGGTCAGATCACCTTCCCAAGGTAATGCTGGAATCAACACAAAAGAGTCTGACATTAGAGATCTACTTGTTGTTTAGTGGGGCCACCTGGTTAATGTAGAAAATTTGCTGTTCCTTTAATGTCCAGTGCAGTGCTGTGGTCTGTACCCTGCCCACATCCCAGCGACACAGTACCTGCAAACTCACAAACCACCAGTCAGTGCTGCCTGGAGTTTGGTGCATTCAGCAGCCTGTCACTTGGGTGAAGAGGGGATTCATGGTTTGCTGTTGTAAATTGCCAAAGCATTGCTATGTTACATCAGCATAATACATATTTCAGAACTTCTTATGCTACTGTTTTTGGAAAAAAAACCTGTTAAGTTCAATGTCTCATATGACACTTCCTAGAGAGAAAAGTTTGCCACCCAGGAAGTGTAGCTCAGCTGAGGCAGAAAGTGTAAGGTTGTTTTCCTTTCTGATTTTAAATATGACGACAGAGAATGAGGAACAATGGTGCTATAATGCAGCAGAATGAGGAGTGAGGCTCTTTGCCAGTGTACCTGAGTTGCCCTGTGTTGAATTGCAGTGTACCACCTTCAGAAACATTCAGTTACAGCGGCATATACTGATATTATTGTTTTGAGTAGCTCTATTGATTTTATGCAAGCTGAGCATGAAGAAGATTTATGCAATGCACATTGAAAATCTATTCCCCAAAATGAAAATGGAGAAGTTTCTTATTAAAGAGTTCCCAAGAGAGAGTGTTACAAGAATATCCACTGGCACTGCATCAAGCCCTAGTGACAGATGATGCCTCTCCTAGCATTCCTCCTAAAGAGGCCTCACATTTCATTGATACCAAGTGGCCTGTCCATTCTCAGGACTTGGCAAACCATGTCTCTGCCTTCTCTTGTTATCCAGTGAAAGACATTGCCCTCGTTTGTCATCCAACAAGTAGCAAGCACACTTTGCAAAGGCCTCTGAAGATTAAACCTGTTATTTCGGCATTATATAGCCTAGAGATAGCAATTAATGCACTGCATTTCTATATCAGAAAAAAAAATCTTCATTCTGAGTGTGGTAAGGCACTAGAACAGGTTGTCCTAAGAATTTGTGGATGCCTCATCCCTGGAAGTGTTCAAGGCCAGACTGGATGTAGCTATGATTAGCCTGGTCTAGTAGAAGGTGTCCCGGCCCATGGCAGGAGGCCAGTATGACCTTCAAGGCCCGTTCCAACCCAAACCAATCTATGATGCTATGACGATTTTAGGCACCTGTTCATGATAAGGGCCGAGCCCTCGCCCCGGGTTCGAGCACAGTGTCTTTACACCGCGCAGAGACCCCTAGGGAAAGTTCGCCCCTCCGCCCTACGAGGCCCGCCGCCTGTCCCCGGCTCGCTCCCTCCCCCCCTCACCTTGGGCGGCCGGTTGAAATAGCTGAGCTCCGGAGGTCCTTCGCGTCTGGGCGGGACGAAGCTGAAAGAGGAGAAGGCAGCGAGGGCAGGCCGCCTCTTCCCCGGAGCGCTGTCCCGCGCCTCCTGTGCCAAGCGCGTCCCCACGGCGCCCGGCGTGCGAGGGGCGGGGGCGGCCATGCTGCCCCGGCCGTTACCCGGCGCCCCTCAGGGGACCGTCCGCCGCCGCCGGGGCCTGGGCAGCCCGGCACGAACCGGGCCCTGGGCAGCCCGGCACGAACGGGGCCCGGGACAGCCCGGCAGGAACCGGGCCTGGGCAGCCCAGCAGGAATCGGGCCCGGACGCCGCTGGGCTCGGCTGCGCGGCGGCTCGGGGCGTTCCACAGAGCCCTGCCAAGCCTGAAGTGTGGGTTCCCGGGCACCTGTTCGTGGGGTTTCGGCCTCAGTGTTGTGTAGCGCCTCCAGCTCTCTGCTCCTTTGTGTCCTTGGAAGCTGGGCAAAGCCTGGCCAAAAGGGACTGATTTTGATTTTTTTTTTTTTTTGTTACCGCTTGCAGCAATTCCCAAACTCCCT